>CM067501.1:49582439-50052439 GCA_034509495.1 Acestrorhynchus altus
ATACCAACATACTACCAGTGGAGTAGTTTAGTAATAGTGCAGAATAACGTTGTGTATGCCTGTTCTCTGTTCTAACCTTGTCTTTTTGGTTGTGTTAGTCTCCCTGTATGAATGAGAGGCCTACAGAGATCGATTCAGCTGCAAGAAAACGAGAGAAAGCACCCTTTGATCCCCCTATCCCTCCTTCCTTCTTTCTCCTCATCTCTCTCTCTATTTCTTTCTCCCCCTGGAAGATCCGTCACTTTCCACACAAGCCCCTCTCTTGTGTGGCGCAGCCCGGCTCCACACCCGTGTGTGAAAGGCCCAGTCTCTGAGCTGTTAAGGACAGCCGCTGGCTTATTTTTCCAATGGGCCGCCCCTGACAGTTGCCTTTATTGTTCATTGTTGAGTGTGTCTCTGTGTGTGTGTGTATGTGTGTGTGGTGGTGAGGGGATTTTTTCGTGGGGGGGGGGGGTGGCAAATGGACCATACTCTCACCTTCCTGTGGGGGGCACGAGGTCAGGTCAGCTCCTGTGACTCCCCACGTTTTTTTTTTCTCTTTCTCTTTTTCTCCTCATCTGTTTTCCCCCATTGAGGAATGTGGCCCCTCTCAAGGTAGAGACAGGGAACAAAGGGGGATTGTGTGAATGGTGTGTGTGTGTGTTCATGTGTGTGCTGAGGGGGTATATACTTATATATATGTGACCTCAAAAGTGCGCACACACCAGACACACACAAACCTACTGACACACATTTGTTGTCTCCTTTGAAACAGGCATGGAAAAGGAGAACGCACACACACACACACACACATACCAGGTTGGTTTTTGTGCAGTCTCGGGTCTCATATACATATATACTGTATATATACACACATCAGCCCCATCATTTTGACCACGTATTGTCCAGTTTATCAGCTGCACTGACCATACTGTGGTCCTTCTGTTTCTCTGCATACTTTCACCTTGTTCTTCAGTGGTCAGAACCCCACAGGCCCACCACAAAGCAGCACTACAGTGACCCTTTCCTGATGGTGTGTTAGTGTGTGAAATATCCAGCCAACAGCGTCCTATGAGCAGTGTCCAGCAGCACGGCTGTGTTTGATCCACACATATCAGTGCAACCCAGTTAACTTAACACTCCTTTGCTCCTAGTTTTCCTACAGAGTCAGGATGTTCAACCCTAGAAGTGCACAAAAACCAACATGCACAAACACAGTGTGTGATTAGTGATCTTCTGGGCCAATCAGCAGCCCGCTGAATGATTTAACCCTTCCTCTTTTGCGGTCTACTAATATACATCACCTCATATGCCACAGCAGTTCAGGCCAAACAGGGGTCAAAGGTCACCTCGCATCAAATGCCTGGCGACCCCTTGCCGAATCCGGCAACGAAGCGAGAGTGATAACACACATGTGGCGTCCTGAACCCTTAGCAGGCCTCTGACCTCCAACCTGTGACCCCTGCAGGTACCCCTGACAGCCTGGCGGAGAAAGAGAGGCAGCTGATGGGCATGATCAGCCAGCTGAGCAGTCTGAGGGAGCAACTACTGGCCGCACATGAGGAGCAGAAGAAACTGGCTGCATCCCAGATAGAGAAGCAGAGGCAGCAGATGGAGCTCGCCAAGCAGCAACAGGACCAGGTAGAGGAAGGAGAGACAAACACACACATGCATGCACACACACACACACACACACACACACACACACTGGTGTGACACTAGCTGGACATTCCAACTGATTACCACTGACTATAACATACAGAACTGAAAACCAGAATCAAGCTCTGGAGAACCTCAGATACAGACTGATGATCTTAAATCAAAGGTCTTACTTTGAGATGCCGTACACTCATCTGAACTTAACTGGAACCTTAAAGTTAGATGTTCCATAATCCTCAGCACATTTTACCACCGTTTCCTCACTTTTCTGAGTTAAAATGTCAACAGTTCTACCTGCAGTTTTAGCCTCAGACGGTCAGGTCCCAAGAAAACAGCTGTGAAGACATTGGGTCCTCATAAGTATATCAAAACAAGAACGTCATACACACTTATGCCCACCTACAGAAGCACAGTGTTACCCTTCAGCTTCAAAATGACCACGTAAATGACACTCACACACACATGCACTGTGCTACAGAGGTTTGTTTGAGTACATGCACACACACTTTCTTGTTCCAGGTGAGCACGCCCTGCTGACATGCAATGTGCGTGGAAATCCAAATTCACACACACACACACACACACTGCACACATTGTGAGGTGAGCTAAATAAAACTCCCACTCTTATCCATACAAGAGCAGGGGAAAGGGTGGATACACCAGCATGCTGCCTGCACAGAGCACCTCAAACTACAGTCACAAAGCGTGTGTGTGTGTGTGTGTGTGTTTGTGCATTTGTGTGCATGAAAGAGAAAGTTCATTCCGGACCCCTCCAGCACACAGGCATCTACAACTATTTGCATAGAGAAGAGTGTTCAAGAACTTTGTTGTGTATGAAGTAGCTGCTGGGAATTTTTACAAATGAAAAACACACACATTCACAGAAACGGTGCTCCAGGTGTAATTCCGTTACCCCACAGCCTCTCTTGTGTGTGTGTGGGTGTGTGACTTCCACTAGAGTCAACATACACACTCGCACACACATTCTTGTAGGATTGAAGCCGACACTGTTTGGAATATATGATTAATTTAATTTTTAGGGTTTAAATGCAGTTCTATGATTTATGTGCACCTATTGAGGTCTAATAAGAACTTGGCTTCTACAGGGAGGTGCAAAGGTCTGAGGCCACCAGTGAAAACACCTCAGCTTTGCGTTACTGTCTATATAGATTACATATGTTTGTAGGCATCTGCTTGTACCTCTACATATCCTCTGACCATGCAGGAGTTGTGTTGTGCTGTGTTGTGCTGGTACACGTGAATCAGACACAGCGGTGCTGTTGGAGTGTTTAAACACTGTGTCCAGTCACACACTAACACACCACCACCATGTCACCATGGTTGTATGTGTACATGGGGATCATTTTCTCGGGTCCTGTTTTCTCATTCTAGAATTTATTCATGGATTCTACACTTTTCTGAATGTTGAAAACTTCTGCGCGAGTGTCCCTGCGTGTGTGTGTGCCGATGCATCTTCCTGAATATGCAACCTGACGTCCACTTTGTGTTCATCCTACAGATTGCTCGGCAACAGCAGCAACTCCTGCAGCAGCAACACAAAATCAACCTCCTGCAGCAGCAGATCCAGGTGTGTCTTGAAATCTGTGTGTGTGTGTGTGTGTGTCTGCGCGTGCGGCCGCAGGTCTGTGAGTGACGTCACTGTGTAACAATGGGAATTCACGGCAATCAGTTCTAGTTGACAGCCGTGAGCGGGCGCCACGTAAACCCTCATGCACACACAGCTACATGCCATCACCACCGCCTTAGAAATCAGTCCACCAGTCAGCAATCAACCCCCCTCCTCCAATCACAGGGCAAGAATCAGCCAGGCTGTCTTGTTGCTGATCCTGCAGCCTCTTCATATATGGACAATCACGACCAGCTCTTCTTAACTGACCACTACCTCAACTTTTCAAGCTGACCCCGTGGTTCATTGTCAGTCTCATAGTCTCATAACCGATTGATTAGAACCATAACTGAGCTGTAAGTAGAGCTGCTTGATGAATGTCCTGTCAGCTAACGAACTGCTCTATTTAAGCAAACTGATTGCATTTTAATGGGTGTATTGATGTTGATGTGTCCCGCTGGTCTCATACAGAATATAATATCATCCCATGGGTTGTAGGTGGGTATATGTGTGTGAATCCTCTTTTAAACTGGGCGCAGACCAGTCTGATTCGTTTGTTAGCTCTTAGAACCCCAGAGCCACACTTTGCGGGCAGTTACATGCTTTCCAGGCTTCATAACTCAGGATCAGAGTAGCCTACAGACATGATACTCAAAACACAACGTTATATAACAACCAAACTAACAGGGTGACTTTAATATGTCACATCATATAAGTAATCCAGTTCAAAATACAGAATCCCAGTTTAAATGCCATAGCAGCCAGTGCTGATGATGTCACTGACCCAGATATTTGGTTATAGAGGCTTTTTTCACCCTTTCTTTAGTTATTTACTCAAACGGTGTTGAAATTTCAGAATAAAAGTCATGAGAAGGGATAACACTGATAAATAAATAACAAAAATAATAAAGGATATTTCATTTTAATGTTGTTTTTTTGGGACTGCTGTCAAATATTTAGAATAGTTTTATTGGACATTTCCTTGCCAATTTAATTATTGCAACAAATTCATCAACATTTCTAAGTTTTTCAGATCGAAAACACTCTGGATGTTTAATTTCTGACAGGATTCTGATATAAAGTGCTTTAGTCCTTATAAACAAATGTGAGTATTTTTATCAAAACATTTCACACACATATTTACATCTCAAAGGAAAATTTGAGTAGCTGAAGATCCCATGAATAACAATATCTTCATGATTGTTTTCTAGAAATACATGGTTAAATTTCAGGCCAAACTACAAAAATGACGATACGCAGCTATATTTGTGTATGAAATATGAAAATACTATATAGCTTAAATATATATGTGCCTACTTCAAATGCATGTCAGTGCTGGTATGTGTGTGTGTGTGTGTGTGTGTTTGTGCATGCACATCATGTGTCTGGAGCAGCTGTGTGTGTGTGTGTGTGTGTGTGTGTGTGTGTGTGTGTGTGTGTGTGTGTGTGTGTGTGTGTGTGTGTGCGTCCGCTCCAAAAACACGTCCGCTCGGGTGCTTTAGAGAAACGACCCTCAGAGTAACAAAGCTCCTTTTTCCCATGACTTCGCAACCTTTTCCCAAACAAGCATCTCTGCATTCAGCCTCATGGAACAATAGTTTCTCACACTGAGCAGACAGAAGAGAGCCTCGTTAGCAGCCAATCGCAGTGCTTTATCAGCCTCGCTTCAGCTCGTGGAACTCACATTTGTTTCAGTCCTAAAGACAGAAGCCCCATAGATGCAGGCAAATAAACAGTCACTTAGGCTTTTGATACCTTCAGTCATTAACACACTGGTTTATGGGGTCGGCGTTGGCATATGTGTGTTATGTAAGAGCGGGGAACTCGTACGATCCGTTCCGCTCAGAGTCTACATCGATTAAGGCAAAGCGAAAGCAGCAAATGAACCCTTGCTTTTAAAATAGAGCTTGATGTGGTGTTCGCGTCTCCGTCTATGAAGCCCATACATGGAAATTAATCTGGCAGAACATCCCTTATGTATTCATCATTTTTGGGATGCCACAAAATCTCCATTTACAACAGTTTAGCTCCTCCCACTGAGGTGAAAGTACCAGCGATCCAAAGCAAAAAGGTCATTTATATATACACCAGTCAGCCATAACATTATGACCTCTTCCTTCTTTCTACACTCATTGCCCGTTTGATCAGCTCCACAGATCTGCTTCTCTGCGTACTTCGTTAGCCTCTTTTCACCCTGATCTTCAGTGGTGGGTCATTGAAAACGGGTAAATTTCTGGATGGTGGACTGTTCTCAGTCCAGCGGTGACGCTGAGGGGTTTAAACACTCCAGCAGCCCTGCTGTGTCTGATCCGCTCGTACCAGTTTTCATCTCTTTTTTTTGTCTTTCGTTCCATGACGAATGAACCAATGGAAATGTTCCACAACCATCTTTTTGCACTGACTCCTATTAAAGTTCAGGAGGTTTTTTCCTTCCCCTGTAAGGTTGGCATTTTGGACTAACAATATGAAAGTACACCGCGAGCGGTAACTGTGACTTAAGTGCTGGACCGAGCAGTTTGGAACCTGATTTAAGTGCACTGTCTAACTATAAGTGCAAGAAGCTTCTGGAGGAGCGAGACCAGTTCACGTGTAGTGAAGCTCGGGCTGGCAGGTCTCCTGCAGAGCATTTGAAAGACTTGCTCTGTGTGGAAAGTTGGTAAACTCTTAAAATAGGCAGTCAAAGCTACCTAACTTCTCTGAGCACATACGCACTCACTCCATACCGCCTATCATGGGCTACTCCGCTCGGCTCCCCAGGGGCAGCATGCTTATACACACAAACCGAGCGTCACCCACAAGCCATCTTTGATTCTCATTAAACCCTCGCTCCTTGGACCCCTGGCATTGCCACTGAGCGAGCCGCGAGAAGGCCCACTTTGGATTAAAAGAGAGCACCTGCCGAGCGGCTGGAGGCTCACGCGGAGGTACGAGGCACTGAGGCATGAAACGCAGGCCATCTATAATACATTTCCACGCTCTCAAAGAGGCGTAACAGCCAGGCAGGCCTTTGGGCCCTGCACCGCCGTCGCTGCTCCTACTGCTCCTTATTAAAGCTTTCTCTTCCAACAGCCACTTCCTCCCTTGCCCGCACCCTCGTTTTCTCATTAGCAGCTTTTCTCTGCACACCTCCTCCAGCTCTGTGGGATGCTCTGCCGGTGTTAGAAGCTCTGCCTCGCCTGCGCTGGCTCGGTTTCACCATTGGCTCTGCGTGAGGCCTCTTCATCGGCCGAGCAGGAGACCAGTGGCCTGACCGGGCCTCCTGCGAAGCATCAGCCAGTTAATTTGATGCGAGTCGTGCACCGTTTAGAGGTACTAGCCGAGGAGCAAGGGGCCTCGGCGGCCCGGCGTTTAACTAACTTGTTTAAGTCTTCAGACACAGGGGCGACAGTAGCTAATGGCAGCTTATAGAAATCATATTACAGTCAACCTACCTTTCTGGACACTAACCCAATAAGCTGCACACCAATGAAGAAACGAAGAAGCTCATACATGTTGGGCACAACATGAGCGCGGTTTAACCGAATCCAACTCGGTTGTTAAGCGCCGCTGGCTTCTCAGGACTGTAAATTCATTTTCCCATGCATGAGGGAGGCAGGGGGGTGGAGGAGAGAAAAGAAAGGGATAACAGACCCGCTAGCACACAAACAACACACTCATCAGTGCTCGTCCAGGTCCTGCACACAGGAGCGGCTAACCCAATTGGCTGTGTAATTGTTTAATTTGTCTCATTACACCTAAATGAATGTAATTGGTGTTTTTCCTTACTGCAGCAGCTGAGCTGGTTCTTTGCGCTGAGCGTAAAGCACTATTTTCTTTTTTTTTTGTACGGTTTTCTCCACCTCCTCATGAAGAAAAGGCAAAGCAAGGCCAAACCTCCGAATGTTAATGTGGAAACAATTAAAGAAAGCCCGTAAAAGGCAGTTAGAGCGTTGCTGTTCATAATGAAGAATTCATTGATTAGTGTTGTGGCTGCATCTCTGCTTCTGGGCAGCTCAGGCTTTAGTTTAATACTTCATAATTCTGTGCTCATGACAATCCCATCTCCTCACTCCCAGCGTCAAGTGTTCTGCTGCGCCTGGAAATGCTTGGAGTAAACTTCTGTTTCTGTTTATTCGGCGCTTTGTTTGTGTTGTAGATGCACAGAAAGTCACTTAGAACCTGAGATCTGCGCTTCAAAGGAGCTCACAGTGCATATTTACTGCTCTGTCCACGCGGACATGCTCAACCTGCACCCAGACTCTGACTGATCAGAGAGAGGGGGCGGGGCCGACGACGTCCCTGACCCAGATATTTGGTTACAAAGGAAAGGCTCTTTTTCTTTGCTTAGACAGTGTTTACAATAAAAGTGTCCCTCAATACATCAATAAAAATACCAATGAACATTTGTTTTTTTTTTTGTTTGTTTGTTTGTTTTTGGATCAATGTCAAGTGTTTTGAACTTATTCGCTCAAAGACTCGACAGGATTTGTGAGATATAAAGTATTTTTTAGTCCTTATAGACAGAAAGCACAAACAGTTGTAGGTGGTAATGCATTTTTTTATCAAAACATGGTCGAAAATCATACAAATGTTTAAAATTTGTTCATTTTTACACCTCAAATGAAGACTCATTTGTGTGACGTAGGATGTTTAAATAAAACATCGTGCAGAATTAGTTCTGGTTCTGAAGCTCAAAAGGGTTAAAAGCCTGTTGCTCTATGGGTCCACCAGACTCATCTAAAGCAAATCTTTAGAAATTCCACCTTTTCCTCTTAGAGGCCAGAAACGTCTCACTCCATTGTGAACACCACGTTAACAAGAAGTAGTGAAAATATGCGAGCGTGGTGTCGTAGATCCTGAGCAATGCCCAGTATTGCAAAACAGCATGTTTATCAACCCCATCTGTCTCTGAAAGAAGGATGGCTGGGAGAGAACAACATTGGAAGCTGCTTTGTTGCAAGCATCCAGTACACACATCCAAAAGCAGAGAACACAGAACACTGTCATTCTGGGACCATAACACTAATACACCCCTGAACTGCATGCTCTTTGGTGCACCAGAGCTCAGACTGATCCAGATGTTTACCAGTCCAGAGAGACAGTGTGCGACCAACCCATAGGTACCGTCCTCATGCTTTCAGTGCTGGTACTCTATACTTGTAGCAGCTATGTTCAAGCAGGTACCTGCGATGTGCGCCATGGCGGTGGGGAAGTAGGCAGGAGACGCTTTCCTCTCCGCCACGGCGGCTTGCCAGCTAATAGGAGCTATTTGAGGAAGGACACACAGGCAGCGAAGCAGATGGGCACTGCGCTATGCCCACCTACGGCGGCCGGCTGACGCACCGCCTGCACTCCCGCCTAATGGAGGGCTAATAAAAGGCAGGCAGCGCCAGCGCAGGCCCGCCACTCAATTTCATTAGCCACTAATCAGCCAAAGGTGCCCTTGGCTCACGGAAAAAAAGGGCTGTCCGTCGGAAAAGAAAGAGCGGAAAAATGAAGAGTACTTGGAAGAAGAGTGGGCAGAACTGGGTTGAAAATGGAAGTGTGTTAGTGGCTAAAATGTACAAGGCCTTTTGTTTTCGGTGTCGGGAAAATGGCAGAGAGAGTTTTAGGCAAGGAATTGTCGCAGATGAGGTCGAGCAGTGAATGTTGAGGGGAAGGGGGAAAAACAGGGACGTCGATCATGTGATTCCAGGTGCTGCCTAATGGCCTCGTCCCCTTGTTCAGAATGTATGCGGTGATACCGAGTTACACAGCCTCAAAGGAGTACCGTTGGGTCCGTGTGTAATTATTTACTGAGCCCGTGGACTCCGTGGCTGCGGCAGGAATGAACTGCTGCAGTTTGGCTTCATCTTTTCATATATTAATCTTTCCCCGTCGACGTAGGGCTCACTTAACCAAGCCCACTGGGAAGGGACGGGAACAGGGTTGCAGGGTATGCATATGAGAATAAAGTGAATGCAACCATGCAACCTGCAACAACTCATAGTGCTCATAGTCATTGTTACACAACGTATCTCTCAGGCTTCCATTCGGGTCGAGCGGTTCTTCGCTTTTGAGTTTTGGCCCTGCTTTAAGGGACGGTGGCATCTAGTCAGTGATTGGCTGGTGGGGATAACTTCTGCCCATTGATGCTGATCTTTCCTGTTTCATAAAGTTAAAGAGTGAAGTCGTTGCATTGTTATTGGAACGCGAGGTGCTGCACATGGTGCCGGTCCCGACTAAACCATGTGACTGCAAGGCATGGACACTGGATGGGCAGAGGGTATCCCCAGCATCCGATGACTGGCTAAAGCAACAACCGATTATTTATTTATTTTTATTATTTAATTCCAAACGGACCATCAAACACAAGCCTGTTTATAGACTCTTGACGTTAATAAAAGTCCTCTGACTTGCAGAACGCAATCTCTTGGTTAGGGTTTTTTGGGTTTTTTGGTTCTAGAAACATTTGTTCCTATTTTGATGCCAGAACTGAAAACTGTTTACACCACTGACTTCTGGCCCTGTTCAGATGGCAGGCGACACATAACTCAAACCCAGTGTGACTCTACCTAGATGCTGCCGTGTCCCAGAGTTTAGGCTCTGACAGTTTTAGTGGAAAATGAGCTAAAACGGACGATTTTCCTTAGCCTTTAGGAATCATCGTGCCTTGTCTGGAGACCTAGAAGTGGGACCGGTTTGTGTGGCCGTAGTAGCCGTATGCAGGATATGTAGCCACAGCCGTGTGGCACCAGGGAATTGGAAGTGGACGCTTAGCCTGGGTAGATGCAGCCTCAGCTGTAGGCCTGTGTTTGCGAGCAGGAAGCTTACAGAAAGCAGCAGCCCGCATGTCCGCCACTATCCAGCACAAATTAATTACTGGTTGTACGGCTACGTGTCCCCTCTTCAGCGGCGGGTCACGGAGGCCCGGCTTTAATTGCCGGAGCATATGGCTGGAAACAGATTTTAGCTGTGGGACCCACTCTCTCCGCCGCCGCTACTTCTCCACTCTCTCAGATGTGCGCCATATTGTCAATGCTGGCAGCTATTGTTCCACTCATTTACTTCACAGAGCTAATTACTCCCTAATAATAACTTTACCTTGGAGTTTTTTCTCTCTCCTCTGCCAGCAAACCTGTTCACACTACATATGTTAATTATCGGCACATCTTCATTATGTTCAAAAAGCTTTAAGTTCAAGCTGTGCCGCCTGGCGAGAGACTCCGAGTCAGTTTGCTGCCAACTTTCCACTTTTTCCTCCGTTTATTTCTTTAAATATTTTTTTTCTCTCTCGTCCTCTCTCCTCCCTCTCTCGCACCGATTATGAAAGTCTTGAGCAGAAAAAAAAAAGTTCCTCTCTCATGTTGTCTTCTGAGCTGCATCCTTTTCTTCGCCTTCCTTTTTCTATTCTTTCTTTTTTTTTCTTTTTTTTTTAAAGAGCAGTATCTTGATTAGAAGACTTGTAGAGGCAGCGTCTGCAGTTTTGTGCCCTTCGTCTTTTTGACGAACCGAGTCCGATCAACCCAGTCTGCCCGGTAACAGCTGTCTGTGCTCGTGCAGATGTTGTAAATTGCAGCTGATTTTAGGGGCCCGTATTATGGAAAAAGCTATTTTCTAGAAATAAGAGTTCGATATAATCCAATATAGACGTAATGGTCACCAGAGTTATGAGTATAATATGGTAAAAAGCTGCAAAAATGGTTCTATATAGAACAGGGTTGGGCAACCCAGTTCTAGATTTTGTGCTCCTCCTGTTCAACCACACCTGACTTAACCCTCCTGTTAATTGCCAGGTTAATCTAGGCAGGAACCTGGTGCTCCAGGACCAGGGCTGCCTGCTCAGTTAGGCTGACCAATCAGAGCTCAGTGGTACTGGCTGCAGCTGGAGGCAGGGGGAGACACTAAGTAGGAGTGTGTAATAGAGTGGACAGGGATTGGACAGTGTTTAAACACTCCAGCAGCACTGCTGTGACTGATCTGGCCACGGTTGGTTAGGTGCATCCTCACTGATAGCACTCGTGAAGGAGTTAAAGACAGCAGTGGACAGGGAGCAGAGACCAAAACGACTGGAGATTTAGGAGTGATATGGTGGTTCTAGTCCTGTTTACGGAGCACAGTAGGCAGAAAAACAGGTCAGGGTTATGAAAGCTCGGCCGGGTTAAATGACAATCGTTTTTAAGTCCAAAAAAATTGTACTGGGTGTGAAAAAGCCTTTAATTTGAACATGAAAATCTTTAAAGACAATGTTTTTATTTTTCTTTCAGACAGACTCACTTGTTTTCTTATTACTGGTTTTGGCAGCAGGGCCAAGTCCAAACCTTCATTTGAACGGGTATCGTGTGTGTGTGTGTGTGTGTGTGTGTGTGTGTGTGTGTGTGTGTGTGTGTGTGTGTGTGTGTGTGTGTGAGAGAGAGAGACAGGAACTATGGAATGCAATAGCCAGCTGTTGAAGGGCAGGATTAGTTGGGTTTAATGGAGCCTCTAGCCAGCACTGGTTGTGTTCTCCACAGTCTTCTGGAATGTTCTGCAGGATTCAAGAGGCAGAGGCTAAACGGTTGGAATAAGAAACAGACAGAAAGGCCATGACAGCAGCGGAAGGATATAACCACAGGAAAACAAATTCACTGTCTGACCACATTATAGAGTCTCCTCGTGTGTGTGTGTGTGTGTGTGTGTGTGTGTGTGTGTGTGTGTGTGTGTCATGCCCACTACCCTCAGTTCATTGTAGAGCAGCTGTTGCGGCGTTCTCACTAAACTATTAGCGGCTTACTGGAGTCCCCTCGGATCCTGCGAGCCTCGACCTCATTTCCTGCACTCTTTGTTCCAGTATCGCTGCACTCCCCTTGTAGCCCCCAGCTCACCACGCCACCACAGCTTTAGCCCCTCACACACTCTAGACAACATTAAAGACCTCAGAAAACAATGGTGTGGGGACTTCTTTTGTTGTGTGTACGCATTCTCGTGATTTTCATGCCATAAAAAGACAAAATAATAATCTCTTGACTTTTTTTATTACATAAAACACACCGATCAACCCTATGATTATGAGCACGACTTGTCTCTGCATTCACTGTCCATTTTATCAGCTCCTCTGACCACACAGGAGCACTCTGTAGTTCTATAATCACAGACTGTAGTTCATCTGTTTCTCTGCAGACTTTATTCTCCTCCTTTCACCCTGATCTTCAATGATCAGGACCCCACAGGACCACCACAGAGCAGCTATTATGTGGGTGGCGGGTCATTCTCAGCACCGCAGTCACACTGACATGGTGGTGGTGTGTTAGTGTGTGTTGGACTGATATGAGTGGATCAGACACAGCGGTGCTGCTGGAGTGTTTAAACCCTTCAGCGTCACTGCTGGACTGAGAACAGTCCAGCAACAGGAATATCGAGTCAACAGCGCCCTGTGAGCACTGATGAAGGACTAGAGGACGAGTGGACACAGTGTTTAGCAGCACTGATGTGTCTGAGAAGGATCCACCACCCACAATATACCTGCTCTGTGGTGGTCCTGTGGGGTCCTGACCATTGAAGATCAGGGTGAAAGGAGGAGAACGAAGTATGTAAAGTAAGTAGCTGGTCATAATGTTATGGTCGATTGGTGTGTAATTAATGCATGGCGATGTGACATATTGTGATGTCATTCGTCGTGGGGGACATTGAAGGCAGGTGAGGGGGATTAAAGGGGGGGAGATGCAGCCGTACACCTTCAGTCGTGGCTGATCAACAGCCCTGTTGTGTATTCACTTTAATATCATACCGTGTTTGCACTCCCCCCAGGGTTTTTGTTTTTTGGACCCACTGACAAGCCTCTAATTCTACCTGCTCCCACCAGCTAACCTACATATGTACGCGCGTGTTTGTGTGTGTGTGTTTGTGAGGAAGCCTCCCGAGAGTGCGAGGTTGAGCTAACGTGGCCACAGAGCCAATATAAAGATGTAGGCAGCGGCATAGGAGCATATGTCCAATTACAGGGCTGAAAGACAGAGCGGCAGCACACTGTTTGTGATTTGTGGCCGCGGGGGGCCGTCGGAACACCGCGAGCGTCTGATCCGCAAGTGGGAGTCCCCACCGTTTTTGCGGTTCACCCAAATAGAGGAGTAATTATGGTGTGGTGAGAAGACAAGCGCTGCTGGGACAGGAAGAGTACAAGACGGCGGAAAAGAGAGAGAGAGAGACGTTTAGCCATTTGTATGCTTCAGACACTGTAGCTGTGGTTACAAAGCAACACACAGCCGTGGGCCTCCTCTTTCACACCCTCCGCTTAACGCTGGCAACCCGAGAGCCGCGTTTCACGGGCAGCGACGGGCTGTTTTCTTGGCTTCGTATCTCAGGATCAGAGTAAACTACAGACACGATGCACACACTTCATAACAGACGGAGGTTTAACTTGTCTAAGCCTGTCCAGTGCATGTTTACTGCTCTGTCCACGGGTACATGCTCGACCTGCATACAGACTCCGACTGATCAGAGAGAGGGGGCGGGGCTACTGACATCACTGACCCAGATACAGAGGAAAATGAGAAAGGGAGAGAAGTGTGTGTGTGTGTGTGTGTGTGTTGGGGGGGGGGGGTAATTATGTTCTATTATATCAAATATTAAGACAGTGTAAAGGCCTGAAATGCTATATATGAACAAAAGTATTGGGACACCTGCTCATCCCTTGTTTCTTCTGACATCAAGGGGATTAAGGGTTTGTCCTGGTCTAGTCGGAGTAACTGTCTCTACTGTCCAGGGACGTCTTTCTACTGAATTGTGAAGCTAAATCAGATTGTCGAATGCTGGAATTGTTCACTTTTAGACAGACTTTCTCTGCATGTTTCAGTAATCATAAACAACACACACGAGAGAAGACTGAGACTGATTAACTTCAGATCTGATTCAGGCTGCTTTATGCTCCTGTAGATGCACAGAACCCAGCCCTGCCTCTCTCCTGCCACCTCTCTCCTCACCTCCACGGCTCTGTCTGTGCGTTTGCGTTGGTGCAGTCACTAATGTCACTTCTGGAGGCTTTGTGTTTGGCTGGCAATGCTCTCGTCAGTAGAACCATCTGTCCTCTCCTTCCCTGCGCCCGTGCGCTTCAGACTCTCCTTGCCAAAGTCACTGGCTTCAGTTTGTTTTTTGTTTTTTTTTTCTTCTCTGTCTTTCTCTCTCTCTCTCTCTCTTTTTTTTTTTTTTTTTTAATCCTGGAAACCTTGTGAAGTGGTGTGGCGTCTTGCCGAGGTGTGGTGTCTCTCGGATGAAGAGGGTGCCAGATGTTACAGGAGTTGGTGGGAGATGTTCTGCGTGACGTGATGTTTCTCGCAGTGACAGCCTCTCCTCTAGTTGGGTTTCAGTTGTTGGGTGGCCTGTGCGTGCGGGTGTCAGAGAGAGAGGCAGGGATTTTGTCTGTTGTGAATATGAAACAGGTTTACAGGTCCAGTGCTGGAGGGCCTTGGTCCAGCACAGTTTGGTGAATCCCTGGTTCAGACAAACCTGAGTAAGCTCAGCAGTTAGTAACCACTCTCCTGAAAATGAAGATGCCCAGATGGTTGCTGGCATGGCAGTAGAGTTCTAAGGAAATATGTCAGTAGGCATGAGTCACAGACAGACTTCTCATTTACAAATATAACCAATAAAATAACAGATCTGCAGGTTACCAAGTGGTTCCTCTGAGGGATCGCTCAAAGGAACCCTACTAGGCAAAGTTGTTTTGATTACCTTCACCCTGATGCTCAGTGGTCAGGACCACCATAGAGTAGATATTATGTGGGTGGTGGGTCATTCTCAGCACTGCAGTGGCACTGACATGGTGGTGGTGCGAGTGGATCAGACACAGCAGTGCTGCTGGAGTGTTTAAACCCCTCAGTGTCACTGCTGGACTGAGAACAGTCCACCAACAAAAGATGTGCCACCAACAACATCCTGTAGTCAGTGTCCTGTGAGCACTGATGAAGGACTAGAGGATGACCAACACAAACTGTGCAGAAACAGATGAGCTTCTGTCTCTGACTTTACATCTACAAGGTGAAGACACTCGGTAGGAGTGGACAGTGAGAAGAACCCACCACCCACAATATACCTGCTCTCTGGTGGTCCTGTGGGGTCCTGACCATTGAAGATCAGGATTGACTTACACAAATAGCAGCATATCCTACCCTTTGCCAACATATCAACATCTCTGCTTTTCTCCACCCCCCCTCTCTCTCTCCCTCTCTCTCTCTCTCTCCAGCAGGTCCAGGGTCAGCTGCCTCCGCTGATGATCCCTGTCTTTCCTCCAGATCAGAGGACACTGGCAGCAGCCGCAGCTCAGCAAGGATTCCTCTTGCCTCCAGGCTTCAACTACAAACCAGGCTGCAGTGAGTGTCTCCTCAACACCCCACCATGTTGCATTTTTCTGAACCACTCTGTCAGATCATCTCATTGTTACAAGCACAACCTCCTTGAGGAACCTCTTAGTGTGCCTCAAGGAACCATCAAACAACCTTTGTCCTTTTAAGGTTCATTTAAGCACATTTAAAGGTTCCTCCACAGTTTCAAACTGAGGAGCCTCCAAAAGTTCCTCAAGAAGCTTTGATTTAAATGAAACCCTGCAACCATACCATGTTGAAGATCCTTTGATCTCCTTATTTTGGTGTTGTCAGGGAAAAGGCAGCAATACTCCAGGTTTGCGTTTGGGAATCACTGACCTTGGTCACCTTATACCCGAAACTCTCCAACAACAGCTTCCAATATCAGTTTGCATATTCAATCTGCTTTCCATCAACAGTCCTACTCATGCAGATGATGGAGGTGCTTTAGTCCTTAACATGCCGGAACCGCGTTCTTACCCACCACTAATGTAATGCACCTGATGCAGCCAGTCAAGGACGTCTAAAGACATTCATTAGATGGAGCAGGTGTGACAGATTAGGGTCGGAACTGGAGTCTGCAAGAAGCTTCCAGGAGCAGGCTCGGTGACCACTGGACTAGAGCCTCTGAAACCAGATCGGCTAAACCAGATTGTTCAGCCTGGACTGTAAGCTCCTGTCTATTGCCTTAGCGAGATCAGCCAAACGCCGACAAGGCCTGTCATCTCCTCCACACAGCAGACTCTCAGCGTGTGCAGAGTCTCCATGCTTTTGTGTCTCCAAAGTAGGAGTAAGGGAAGGACAAGAAAAAAAGAAGCAGAAAACTTCCTCTAGGGGTTTGCGTTTTTGGCCGTAGCAGTCCAACTGTGAAGCAATGTGTTGTTTACCGCGAGAGGCGAGCGCGGCGGCTGCCAGCAGCAAGGCTGCCGAACGTGGATGGAGGGAGAAGATAGAGTGACCTGCCCCAGGTTGCCACACATTAACACAAACCTCTGCCAGGACGCGCATCCAAACACGCCTCGCACAGGCGGCCTATCGCACGCCTCCGTCGCCACACACACAGACACACACACACACACACACACACCTCCCTCCCAAGACGGGACCTAGTCCTTGGCTCCAGCTCCGCCCACCGCACTTCACAGTTTCCCAAACAAGTCTACCCCCCTTACACACACGCTTCCATCACACCCCCCCTTGTTTTAATTACTGCTAGCCACACCGTTTCGCACTGCCCAACTTTTTCAATTACGCGTGTGCTTTTTAGCGGCAGGATGCTACAACCGAAAACTGAAGCTCGGGGGCTGGGGTAGGACGAGGTCCCTCCGGCACAGGACGGGTCCGAAGGGGGAACCCCGGTTCCCACCCGACGTCCCAAAAGCGGGACCGCTGAGGACCCGTAGCCGGACCGAAAGACACAGCCTCTCCGCGCCAAGAGCAACATGTTTGCTGTCTTTTCCCTTTTTCCCTCCTTTCTTGCTCTTTTGTTACAGCTGTCCCCAGGAGAGAAATAAAATAGCTGGAATACTTCTGTTTATTTAGGGACTGAGAAAGGAGGAGGGGAGAGGGGTGGTGGAGAGCAAAAACACATCATCTCCCCAGAATACATCCTTGAACTGTGTCCAGAGCGCTCTCTTCTAGTCTGCAGGCCCGGCTTGTTTTTTAACGGAGCGAGTTGTATGGGAAAAAATGTTTTTTTGGATGGTGCGATAGGGGCGTCTGGTTTATTGCTTACTGAGACAGGGTCCCGCTTCCCCCAGTTCCCCTGGTTCTACTAGAGTTCAGAGACAGACACTGTGGAGTCTGGGCCAGTGAAGACGACCACGGGACAGCTTGCACTTAAAGCGATAGTATTACTTACCCAAACAAGGATCCTCCGAGGAAAGTTTGAACTTGTTAGCAGGGTTAGATTTCACAAACGTCTTATCTCGGATGATCGACGATCGAAAACTGGATAATGTAGACTTTTCCCTTCAGTTGTCACGGAGCTGCCAGTTAGGATGAAGGCAAGAGGGGGAACCCACTTATCCTTTTTAACTCTTAGAACCCAATTGCACTTCGCTGCTGATTACAGCTTCTGGAGAAGAACCTGTAAGCTACTCAGGATCAGAGTAACTTACAGACACCCACTCATTTTCAAATGAATTATGTCCCACTTTAAATGCCAAAGGAGCTTCCAGTTCCTTACTGCTCTGTCCATGTTGACATGCAACCTGCATACAGACTCCGACTGGTCAGCAGGAGGGGGCGGGGATGATGACATCACTGACCCAGATATTGTCACAGATGCACACACAGGCTTGCACTGTGCTGAGTGATGGGCCAAGGGCAGGGCCATCCTTCCCACCCGGTCAGAGCTTGACCGGTTATGCTCCCTGGAACTCGAGGCCACACCTTTGTGGCATCAAGGAAGGTCAGACCTGCAATGTCCCAACGAAATGGCCTAGACGCTTAGATAGCTGGGCCACTCAGGAGGCGTTGTTGATTTAAGTGATGTAAGTGAATCGGCAGCAGAAGTGTGTGAAAGGCACTGATTCTCTGAAAATCTCAGGACGAGCACTGTGAGAGCTTTCTGATCCCTTTCAGAGCCTGTCTCTCTGCCACTAAACACACTGAAAGGAATCACTGTAGGGGATTTCCGATGAAATGACACACTCTACTTCTCTCTATCTCTTCCGTGAATTACCCTCTCTTTTTCATTCCTCAAATCAAACCCCACTCTGCTGATACCTATAATTGAATGCTTGGCAATATTTTTGTCCTTAGATCCCCCTGAAAAAACACCCAGAGGACACATGTTCACTCCCAGCACAGCCTCTGCCCTCACAACACCCCCACCCCCCAAACCTCCATCACCCACCTCCCCTCACCAGCGTTGACCTTTCTCCCTGACTGTGTAATTACAAAAAAAAGCCTATCTGCAGGTGGACGCTAATAAGCCCTTCTATTCAGGCCGGAGCTCTGATTCATCAGTGCAGGCTTGGAGGGCGCTCGGCGGAGCCTGGGCCGAGAGGCGAGAGCCAACGTCTGCCTGTTAATTACCGGGCGTCTCTTTATCAGCACCCGCGCCTTCGGCCCCTATTGTGCTGCAGGTATTAGAGCCGCGGCCGCACAATCGCGCTTTCATTAGAGAGCGCCGGAGAGAGCACAAAGGAGAGCTTTGCGGATGACGGAAAGAGAGAGAGAAATAGGGAGAGGGAGAGCCGGGTGGGTCTGTGGCTCAGGTGAAAGAAGAAGGGTGGAGTGGGGAGGACATGAGAGGGGAGGAGAAAAATGGTTGGAGAAAGGGAGGGGAGAGGATGACAATTAGGTCATGGTCACAGGTAGATGGAAGAGGTCAGGTGCTGTGTTTTGAGGAGGAGTGTGTGAGTGTCTCTGTGCCCAAACGGGGCCCTGTGAAGGTGCTGACATTTGCATAATTATCTGAGGAAAGTTGCTAATAATCTAGGAGGGGAAAGAGAGAGAAGAAAGAGAGGGAGGATGATATGGGCAAGAGAAACAGACTGAGAGAAAATGATTGAGAGAGAGAGCGAGTGAACACTGCTGACCTTTCCCTTCTGTTTCGTTCTCAGATGACCCGTACCCCCTCCAGCTGATCCCCACCAGTATGGCAGCTGCTGCAGCCGCCACACCCGGCCTGGGCCCCCTTCAGCTTCAGGTAAGATTTGAGAGTATGTGTGTGTGTGTGTGTGTGTGTGTGTGTGTGTGTGTGTGTGTGTGTGTGTGTGTTTGCTTGTTCTTCCACGGCACAGCGCCTCACATTTTCCCAACCTCTCAAGCTCCCTCTGCTTTTGTTTTTGGTGGTCCCGAAGCAGCGAACAACAATGCCCACTGTTCTCCTCGCTCTTTTGCATCATGCCAACTTGGGGTTGCCATAGCGCCGGGCCTTTGTGTGGTGCTGAGCCCCGGAGAGGGAGAATGCAGGCCTGGCACTGTGGTGATGATATTGTTCAGAGAGGAAAGAGGGGAACCATAGAAACTCTTTTTTTTGGGGGGGTGGGGTTGGTGGAGGGATGCAGGGTGGGGGGTACAGAAGGAGCTCTGGACTCAAAGCAAACACACAAAAAAGATAAAGATAATGCAGAGAGGCTGAATAGAGCCCTATTGCGGCCCTTCACTACTGGACTGAGTGGAGGCCAGAGGGACTAGAGAGAGAGAGAGAGAGAAAGAGAGAGAGAGAGAGGGAGAAAGAGAGAGAGAGAGAGAGAGAGAGAGAGAGAGAGGGAGAGATGTGATGAATCTCTGCTGTCCGGCCAGTGGTAAACATGCAATCTCTCTCTCTCTGTCTCTCTCTCTGTCTCTCTCTCTGTCTCTCTCTCACTCTCTCTCTCTCTCTCTCTCTCTCTCTCTCTCTCTCTCTTACCCTCCCTCCCTCTGGCTGGAGGAAAGTTCTTGTTTGCTCTGCTAGCATGCCATAAATCTCCTGGTTGCAGGAAAAAAAGAGTGCACATCTGCTGCAGCTCTCAGTGTGTGTGTGTGTGTGTGTGTGTGTGTGTGTGTGTGCTCATATGTGTGTATTTGTAGGGTCACACACGTGTGTGTATGTGTGTCTCTAGCCACCCTGTGCAGCTTTGCCTGTAGCCCTCCGTTGGCCTATACTCACACTAGTATCCTGTGACCACGGTCAGCATGCGGTCCTCAGGTTAAGAGCGCAGCCGTTTTGAGATGCATTAACCCTGGAGCCCTCAGGGGCCTCGGGGCCCACCGGCAGCTTTCGTCCTGCTCCCTCGCACCTCCCCACTTTCCCCGCCGTCACCGTCAACATTAACCAGGCCGAAAGGGCACACTCACTCTGCCTCCATTAGCCAAACACAGCTGCACGCACACGCCCATTCAGACGCATATTAATAGGGCTGCTTCACACACACACACACACACACACACACACAGAAGCACATGTTTACTGGTCATATCTTAGGTACTCTGGCCAAAAGTCAAAAGTATGGGGACACGCTGAGTTTAAGAATGTTTGAATACATTAATACCTACTTTCCATTCTCATTTCTGCAATGAGGATTTAATTAGTCAGTCGGTCAGTATCTTGTCCACTTTGTCCAGAATAGGGTCATGGTTGATCCAGACCCTACCTGGAATCATCGGGCATAAGGCAGGAACACCCCCTACATAGGACACCAGTCCGTTGACGGGTACCACACCATCGGCATGGCCGATTCAGGTATCGTGCATTTTTGGAAGACTGGAGGAAACCAAAGGACCTGGAGGAAACCCGCACAGACCCTCACAGACAGTGATGGAGTGGGGATCCAATCAGCTCCAGGCTAATGGAGTGACACATGCACAATAATAACAATATTAATAATCATAATAAAGAGGGTATATTATTATTGTTAACCTCGTGTGCACACAGGTTCCTCCCACCCCCCAAAAACACAAGTGCTAGGTGCTATGCCTAATTGCCCCTAGGTGTGAGTGTGTGAATGGGTGTGTGTGGTATCCCGCAAAGACCTTGTGCAGGGCACTTGTTAAAAAACACACACCTTGCCATGAGCACGCTGGCCAGTGTTCAGCCTCATTCATAACACCTTACAACTTACACAGGCATTGGCCTTCTCAGGCCGTCCCCCGAGGCACGCTGTTTAGTGAGGAGTTTACATAGTGCTGTCCCGTGACTTTTGGTACGTCAGCTTTCATAGTGAATGCCTGCACGTGCTCTTATGCACCACGAGGGCTTCCTGAAGTGAAGGGTGGAGCTGTGTGTGCAGCCGCTCAGGCCCTCATTTACTGAATCATAATTAACATTGTGCAGCATGAATTGAGGCGGATGACTCGTCACTCGCAAGAAATCGCCCAACTTTCAGCAGCCAGTGTACACTCTCACACTTCACACACACAGACACCGTCTTAGCGAGACATTTTCAGTCGTCCTCCTGGTCAAACGATGGAACCACACAGCAGTGTGTGTTTTTAAGCCCGGTTTTGTCAGTATAGTGGGCTGCTCATCGCTCTCTTGTCCTTGTGATTACAGTAGTGCCAGGATTCCGCTCGTTGTTGTTGTGTGGTTTTATCACGCCGATATCTCTCCTCCATATGTTCTACCCTGTTAAGATTCAGGAAAAAAAAATCCCTGATTGAACGGCTTTGTCGGACGCAATTGGATTTCGGCAGGGAAAAAAAAAAACAACAGAAAGAGGCAGAAAACAACGCACAACACTCACTGCCACTGTTCTCGAGCCATGTTCTCAAATCCCTCTGAAAACACACAGACGCACACACAAACAGTCAGATTAAAGCTTTGTGACAAAGAAAATCATTTACTCAGGCTAACCCAAATACAGATGTCTGAGCACATTGGATTTCCTCTGGGAGGATCTGTGCGTCTTCCGTTTTACTGGTTCATGTACCCAGAGACGCTGAATATCTCTGGGGCTGGGTCTCACACACACACACACAAACACACACACACTTTGGGATTCCAGGTAGGTTACCTAGAACACCTGCAATTCAGCAGGGAACGGAATATTTTCAGTCCCTCTCCCTGTTTCGAAAATGAATTCTTACATCAGTAAAATATTCATGATCAATTTCAATAACTTATCAGACGTCAGAAAAATTATTGACATATTGTATGTGATGAAAATATCTTATATTGATGATATCGTCCACCCCAGTGACAGTTCACCCAGTACAATGCCCGTAGCCCGTGTCCCTAATTGTGTGCTGATCCGCAACAGATAATACTTGCAGACAGCAACTTACAGTGTGTGTGTGTGTGTGTGTGTGTGTGTGTGTGTGTGTGCACGCACATTCACGTGTTCAAGGTAAGCAGGACTTGTTATCTTGTTATCAAAGTAATTGCAATCATGATCAATACCGCTGTTGTTTATTGGCACAAGCGGGAGAGATGCAGCTGCTCATTGACTCAGTTACCTGGACACACACACACACACACACACACACACACACACACACACACACACATGCACGAAACAGGATAAAAGTTCAAACTTCAGTCTAGAGTGGGAGAAGGGCACTGACATGGCCGAGAACGGTAGACTGTGAAGAAGGGATAAAAAGAAGGATGGATGAGCGAGTTTGTGAGCCGCCATATTGGAGGGGTATAAAGAGGGTCAATAGCGGGGGTCAGGCATCATATGTGGAGGCAGATGTTGGACCATATTGCACCAGATTACAGTAGGAGAGGGAGAAAGAGAGAGGGAGAGAAAGACAGAGAAAAGGAGGAGTCGTTATTACATGTTGATTATTAACATACTATATATAATGTACTATATATATATATATATATACAGCACACATACGTAATTAACATGTACTCATATATATTTAGTACACATACATATATACTCTTTTATAGGCTCACTATTTGCATCCCTTTCCCACTTTTCTCCTCCTCGCAGCAGTTCCAGGACTTATGGATCCTTCAGTGGGTGAGAAAATCAAAGACAGAGACCTGGAGAATGAAAGAATGTGCATGCGTCTCGCACGTGCACTGGCTGATAACCATATTGCTTTCTGGAGCAAAATCTTCCTGGTGATAGTGTGATAGTGATCTGCTGCTGTTGTCCGGGTCCACCGAGGTCAGTGACACAGCTGACAGATAGCTTGGCTGGATCGATAAAGCAGGGCTGTCCCTATCTTCTCCGAACCGTAATAGGCTTACTCACCCCACCCAGAGGCTGCTGGACACCCCATCCGGATGGATATGGATGTCTGCACTTCACACAATATCAGCTTCTCCTGCCCCGATGTTCTCTGCAGTTCTTGCTCACACTCTGAGCCAACAGCATTCGTAGAAACACAGTTTAGCTCATTTTTGTTCCAAACCACACACGGCATAAGATGAGTTCAGAGATCTCTGTGTTTAAACAGTTGAAACGCCGAGGCGCTCGCTTGTCTTTCTGTGCCCATCTCACTCTCACTGCACTAAAAAAATAATTAAGGCATCAAAAACCTCCCTCATAATAGATTTTAATTGCTCCTCTTTTGTTGTTGTTGTTGTAATTGTGGACGCCGGGCTTGGTGTTTGTTTGTAAATGCTAGGGTCCTAATTGACATCCCGTCTTCAATCGAACCGGAGCTCACGCTGGAGTTTGCTGCTGTCGGCGTCCTAATCGGAGCGGCACAGAGCTTACAGTGCGTTTCACCGAAAGCAGCACACATTCAAACATCTAAAACTTGTGCACAGACACACAAAAGCAGAAAGAGCGGAAGCAGGACGGCAAGGCACGGTCGCCAGCGGGAACAGGGCTTTGGGCATGGCTGTGAAGCTGCCCCGTTCAGACAATAGAGAGAGATGGAGGGAGGAGTCAGAAGACGAGCCATAATCAGAGTAAAGCAGGGGATTATTGACGAGGGGAAAGACAGCTGCCTGCGGCCGCGACAAAGCCCAGCAGATGGAGTGTGACGGGTAGCGCTGACAGTGGCACCGTCTGCAACGGGCTCTGGAGAAGAAGAGGGCTCCGGGCCGAGGGGCAGGGGGCTGTGGAAGCATGTGTCACTAACACTAATGCTCTGACATCAAGCACATGACTTCAACAGGAACGCCAATCGAGATACGACAGCGTTCGTCATCTCACACACAGACACACACACACACACTCTGAATTCTTATTCACACATACATACTATTCAAAGTATGTACAGTGGCCCCACTTTGCCTTGGTCTGACTTCAAATTCTTGGCATTTTTGATTCAAATCAGATCATTTCTGTTACTGATCCACGCATCCATTGATCTCGTCCAGACTGCCGTAACAGCTTACATGTGAGTCCTCATTAGCTTGGCTACAGTTAGTCCAAACTCGAGGCACGAAAGACACAAAACAGATCGCATAACTCCAGTCTTGGCATCCCTTCACGGGCTCCCTGTAAGCCCCTTTATTTGTTTTTACGTCTTTAACCTTCAGGACCCTGTGCTAATTTTGTGGGATGTTTGGCATCTTAGTCTCCTTTATTTATTAGTAAAATAAAACGATTAATAGCACCGTTTCCTGCAGCCAATGATAATTACTCACTTTACCTTCGTACGACCGAAGCTTGTAATGAAGGATATTTAAAAGTAATTATTGTGTTTATAACACAGGTGTCCGTAAATAAATACTCTCTGGTTGGTCACGAGTTAAAGTGTTTATGTGAATGTTAATGTTCAAGTTAATGTGTGGCGTGTTCTGCCAGGCAAACTGGCCAGAGGAGGTTGATTTGTTTTTATTTTTGTTTTGTTTTTTATTATAATGGTAGATATATAGAGTAGCTTTGATGATTATGATGAGAACATTCCAGAGAAAGCTTTAGCAAATACAAACAAGCTCAAAAACAGGAGCTTTAATTGAGAAATCAGCTTTAACGTCAGTGTGAGTGGGCAGGATAGACCGCTGTAATGGTATATGGTCATTTAAACAGAGAGAGCTGCGGCGTGCCCAGTGCATCATGGGATTTCTCCTCTGGAGAGAAAGTTCAGCCGAGTTGAACTTTCAAAGGCATACGGCCACCGCACGGCTTCGAGCCAGTCAGGAAAGAGCAGGTTCGGACGTCATACAGAGATAGACCTGTCTGGTTATTATTGACATATTCACACACACACACACACACACACACACACACACACACACACACACACAGTCACACACACACACAGTCACACACTCACTCTCTTAAGGAGATCAGAGATGCCTGTAACTCTGAAACCTGCCGTCTACTCGCAATCCATACACAGCCTTTTAACCCAGGTTTCTGACTTTCTACATTGGATTGTGTGTGTGTGTGTGTGTGTGTGTGTGTGTGTGTGTGTGTGTGTGTGTGTGTGTGTGTGTGTGTGTGACAGAGAAAATGTTAGCAGCTGACATTTAAATTCCTCTGTTTCATCCCCCCATCTTGAGATCAGATTATCAGCATCCTCCTACCCCTCCCCACCCCTTGCCTTTCAGTGTGTGTGTGTGTGTGTGTGTGTGTGTGTGTGTGTGCGTGTGTGTATGCCTGCAGTCACCCTAGAGGCGGTGTGCTGTCACTTCTTGTCTAGTCATGCCAACGATAGGTCGGCAGTGCTTTGAGCATGTTCGGCGGCGGCAGCCCCACAGAAAGTGAGTGCGAGCATGTGTGTGTGTGTGTGTGTGTGTGTGTGTGTGTGTGAGTGTGTGTGTGTGTGTGTGTGTGTCACTCGCTGGCTCAGCCAGTCTAGCAGTTCTAGCTGGTCCTGTAATAGAACTCAATTCAGAGAGCAAATAAAGCGGTCTGATTCAGTGGACTGGACACAGACTGCATCACACACACACACACACACACACACACACACACACACACTGCCGTAGTTCATCTTCCAAGGAGCAGGGGGGAGAGAGGGGCAGCTGAGGCACGCTCGGGTGCACACACATCCAGGAGCCATGGTGGGGGTAATTGAACAGAAATGACCAACAAGACCTTTATTTTATCGCCTATTCCCCCAGCCCTGCTGCAGCTCTCTGTCTCTCTCTGTCTCTCTCACACACACTCACACACACACACCACAGAGGGGTCCATCACACTTACTGATCACACTGCCCTTAGAGGTGTGTACCTGATCATGTGTGTCCTTAGTGGCAGGTAATATGGCGTACATATTATATCAGGATATATGATTATTTTCATAATATTCGTGGTAATATTCCATTTTTCTGAGGTTCATTAACAAGTTAGAACAGACCAGAGAAACAGAGCAACACATTTTAGACAAGGTTGAGTAGTGTTTTCAAACTAACTGCCCATTCTATCAGCTCCACTGACCACACAGGAGCACTGTGTAGTTCTATAATTCCAGACTGTAGATCATCTGTTTCTCTGCAGACTTTATTCTCCTCCTTTCACCCTGATCTTCAATGATCAGGACCCCACAGGACCACCACAGAGCAGCTCTTATGTGGGTGGTGGGTCATTCTCAGCACTGCAGTCACACTGACACGGTGGCGGTGTGTTAGTGTGTGTTGCTCCGGTATGAGTGGATCAGATACAGCGGTGCTGCTGGAGTGTTTAAACCCCTCAGTGTCACTGCTATATCTACAAGGTGGAGCAACTAGGTAGGAGTGTCTGATAGAGTGGACAGTGAGTGGACACAGTGTTTGAAAACATCAAGGTCATGTTATAGGGGTCTCTTTCATCACTTACCTTCCATCAACACTTCCCAGACTTTATCCATAATCGGATGTGTTTGTTTAGAACAGTAATCTGTCCAGATGAAGATACACATTTGAGAAGCTTTAACATGAAGGAAAAACCTTCTTGTGTTTTTTCCAGTAAATTCTGATTTTTGTCAATTTAAACATGCAGAAAATCTATGTATAGATTTATATTTATAGATTTATATTTATATATATTTAAATATATCATCTTCCTCTTCTTTCGGCTGCTCCCTTTAGGGGTTGCCACAGCAGATCATCTGCCTCCATGTTGCCGTATCCCCTGCCTCCTACTGTTACACCAAATATCCAAATATATATATATATATATATATATATATATCATCCACTATCTACCTATCTATCTATCTATCTATCTATCTATCTACCTATCTATCTATCTATCTATCTATCTATCTATCTATCTATCTATCTATCTATGTGTATATATATATATATATATATATATGGTTAGATGGTTAACATAAAGGGAAAGTCACATATTACAGCAGCACAATGAACAAAAAGCATTTTTTATGAAGACATAAATAAATAGATAATGTGTCATAATTAAAATTAATGTCTGTTATTTGCACAAACACTCAGAGAACAGTTCAGTACATAATGAAAGTCCAGGTGGGCCTCGGTGAGCCTGTCCCATCATGTAGATCTACAACTGTATAGAGGTGTCAGTGCAAAGTGATAGAAAGATGGAAAATGTCCCTGTTATTTATGTAAACGTCAGATTTATTTACTTCTTTTCACTTAGAAACAACAATTTCAACACAGTCATTCAATCCGTCGTTATTTTAATGACAATTTGTCAACTTAAAAAAAACAAGTTCTGAACAATGTGAAAAGATTTAAATTCATATACGTTTGGACGTTTATTTCCACAGTCTATGAAAAACCGAGATATGAACTCTGTGTGAGATTGAAATGATGCCGGTCAGGTGTCTTAAAGTGACAGTTCGGTCTAATCTCATCCTTTAGGCTGTTGCTACAGTTTAGTGGTGTATGATGTAATACCGTGTGTAATACAGCCGTACAGGTAATATATCATATATCCCGCATCTGCATTTATGAACATCCTTAAGCCATGTTTCCTCTCTGATGCATGTTGAGATGTTTACCTATGACAGACGAGACTGTAGCTGTAATGGACGTCCACATTCCTGTGGGCGGAGTTGTATTTAATGTGTAGATAAGCTGGTATCAGACGGCCGATAAGAAGAGCAGTGTGCTGCGGATGTCTGCGTGAGCGCAGATAGATGGTACGACTCACAGTGCGTTTTTTCTGGATAGAGATGTACAAGTCTCTGATACCGCAGACAGAAGAGTGTGGCGAATGCGTGGAAGGGGTTGATGGAGAGAAAAGGAGAAACAGAGAGAGACGGAGAGGGAGAGAGGGAGACAGAGAGGAGGAGAGAGAGTGCCATGGCCATTTGCATAAACCAGTCTTTGTTTCCTGCTGGTGGCTGGCAGCCAGAGAGGAACAGAAGGACGGAAGTTTTACTCGCAAACAGCCACTCGCTTCCAAATCTTAAAGAGAAAAACACAATTAAAAAAAAAGAAGAAGAAGCAGAAGAACAGTTTTGAATTTTTTTTGCTGGTACACACAGATTCAGTGTCCAAGAAAAGGCAGGAAAAGCGGGAAAAGGGGGTAAAAGCAAAAAAAAAAACAAAGTGCTATTTTTCTGAATTTCTCAAATGTGCTGGAACCTGCATCTGGATGCGCATCCTCTCCCAGCAACGGCCGAGCGTCTGCAGGGCCGGCCGATGTGGCGGGACACGCTTTCATCATCTGGAGATCACAATGTGAAGATGCTCCAGCGCCACTCTTATTTATTTATTTATTTATTTATTTATTTATTTTATTATTGGGTTTTTTTTCTTGATTTGGCTGATTTTTTATTCCTCAACAGTTTCTCTTTCTGCTCCAGAACACGGTGGCTCGGGCGCTTACTGGGACCAACAGAAAAGCACATATTCCCCCAGTATTGGACTCACTGCAGTGGCTGCCTGTTGCTTTTTATAAAGTGTTGGTACTGACTTACTGAGCAGCGTGTGGGGATGGTCCGAAATATACTTTTCAGTCCCATATTCCATTAAAGGGACCCTGAGGGACCCTGAGGGACACAGGTCCTCTGGGACAAAGCAAAAGCACATGGGTGACTATGCCTTTACAGTTTGCACTCCAAAGCTTGGCAATAATCCTTAGACTTGCTGGTTCTGGGGAGCATATTTGTATACCTGCATTTGAGAGTGGACACAACTCATCCTATTGGTTTGTGATGTGATGAGTTTAACCTTTTACAATAAGGATACGTTAACATTATTACAACAGTAATAAACGGCAATAAATGGTTAAGTAATGTCTGAGCTAATTATTAATTGACATTATTAAGCTTTATTAAATATCTGGGTAATGAATGAGCAGGTGTCTCAGTACTTATGTATTTAGGAATGCTGAATAATGTCTTAATGTCAATTAATAATATGTTTACTACTGTCGTACGTGCTGTTCCTTAAAGAACCCTTATTGTAAAGTGATACCAATAATTGTTACCAATAAAAACTTGAGCCGTTTCTGGGATTAGAGAGAGTCGCGCCTTTCCTGAGTGCTTGGATAGTTCTTTTTCCCACCATCACCATGTCACCTCCCCTGTTCCCCCGCGACGTCCAATGAAAGACCTAATGGGACGCAGACTGTTTGTTCTCCGCTCTCCCTCGGCTCACAGATTCGCAAGTTCTCACATTCAGCACTTTTTCACCTTGTCGAAAAAGCCGCCGTCCCTGTTTTTTCCCCTCGCTCTTTCATGAGCCTGACCCTGATGGGAAGTGTTGAGTTTTCTCCCAGAATGCACCTCACTCTGAGGCTGCTGATAGCTGTTAGTGGCAGCCCCTTGAGGCCCCGATGGCGGGACGAGAAGTGACAGCTCTGTCCCCCCAGCACACAAACAGCCATCAAGGCCCTCTCTGCTAATGGCCAAACTGGCTTTTTAGCTTGCATCTTTTTTGAGTGAGTGAGTGTGTGTGTGTGTGTGTGTGTGTGTGTGTGTGTGTGTGTGTGTGTGTGTGTGTGTGTGTGTGTGTGTGTGTGTGTGTGTGTGTGTGTGTGTTGGCTATATTCACTTATTCATGCCACTTTCTCTGTTCTTCTCTCTTCTTATCCTCCCCTCCACCCATCCTTGACTCTCTGTCCTCTGTCTCGCTGTCTGTCTCTCTCTCTCTCTGTCTCTCTCTCTCTCTCTCTCTCTCTCTCTCTCTCTCTCTCTCTCTCTGAGTAGCAGCTGTATGCAGCTCAGTTGGCAGCCATGCAGGTGTCTCCGGGGGCTAAGCATGGCGCCGTGCCTCAGTCCAACCTGGCAGCCGGCACACACTCGCCCACCAGTGGCCAGAGCGAGAAGAGCAGGAGCAGTCCGCCGCCTAAGCCCAAGGTATGCCCGCCGTGGGATCCAGCCCACTGCTGTTGCTGCTGCATGCCTATGTGCCTGCTGCAAATGGCCATATATGCACACGTCCATATACGCAAAGGAAAATGTGTTTGTGTCCTGGCTTAGGATCTACTGTCCATAGAGCTTAGGTTTTCATAACGGCATTTGTCAAGGGGTGGGTTGATGTATTGGACGCAGGAGAAATGGGCAAGAGCAAGGGTCTCAGCCACTTGGTTGCAGTTGTTCGTACCCACAAAAGTGCTTCAAGGAAGGGCATCTGGTAGTCCAACAACAGAGATGCCACAGCGCAGTTCCTGACATATTGAGTCCATATAGGTTGATATTGAGTCCATATTAGGTGGTTTTAATGTTATGGCTGATCAGGTTAGTTGACTCCTAGGCACCTTAGTACGTCTTACAAAATCTGTCCTCTAAGCACAGAGTGTAAATAGTCCAGTCAAATGGAGTTTGTCAGGTTATCGACCTTGTTGCTATGGCTACATCTACCTTAGAGCAGGTAAGCCTGCCCCCCAGGCAGCAGGGTTGCATGAGCCATAGGGAAGGGTTTGGGTTGTGTGTAGCGGAGCAGAAGCTCCATGAATATTAGACACAGCAGGGATAAAAGCCACCGGTCTGGCCCCTCTCGCCTCCTGCCGCGAGCTGGTCAGCCTGCAGCACGGACGGCGCAGCCAAGCCCATTTCGTCCTGCCCGTTGCACAATGGCACAGGCCGCGGGGCGCCCGCTGCTGAATAAACATGTGTTTAGCCCTGCCGCCCTCTGGTTCTCTTTCCGCCGAGCCTCTGTCAGGGCCCAAATCGGGGCAGTGTTGAGCCGCGCTGGACAGAGACTGATGTCTGTTTGGACATGAAGAGGACAAGGCCTGGCTCTGGACCATATGTCTGTTAGAAGAAGCATGCCCCTGCACATTCACATCTTCTCTCCCTCTCCCTTTCTCTCCCTCTCACTATCTCTTCCCTTCTCTCTCTCTCTGATGAGTTGTGGAGGATATCTGGATTTCTGGGTGAGAGTGGAGGCACCTGGCCCCTGACCTCAGATAGTGGTCATCGATTGGCCATGGCCCCCCGCCAATCACCCTGCAAGGGGCTGCTGGGAAGTGAATGCAGCTGCTCCTCAGACACATGGACCTCTTCCTGTCCTATTAGCATTTATATGGAGTGGCTGCAGAGAGGAGGCACTGAGAACGAGGGACAGGGGCAGCTGAAGTGGCGCTACCAATTGTGATGATGGTGGTGATGATGATGATGATGATGATGATGATGATGATGGTGGTGATGTTGATGGTGGTAATGATGATGATGATGGTGGTTAGAGCCTGTTCCAAACCACAGACCCCTAAATACCCTCACTAACCAGTGAGAGCCCTCTGCTCCGTCAGCGTTCATTTGCTTGTTCTTTCTCTCTCCGTCTTTCTTTTTAACCTCGGCCCCGCTGCCCACTCGCTCACCCTGTGTGATCTTGAACGTGTTCCTGGGGTTGCCCTTGGGGAGCAGGAAGGCAGCATGTATATTTCAGGGCCACTGTGTCCCAGGGAGCTCTCTTCCTGCTCTCTCTTCTCTTTCTCTTCCTTTTTTCTCTCCGTATCTCTCTGTCGCTCTGTTCCTCTACACTTTGCTCTCATTTGGAACAGTCTGCTGTGTGTCAGACAGCTGTTTGGACTGAGGCACACACCAGCTTAAGTGCTTTACCCTGAGGGGGGCGACCCACAGCTCAGGTGTGTCCACACACACACACGCACACACACACACATCCAACTCCTCCATTATAACCTCCGTTGTGAACTAGTTGCACACATGGATTCGCACATGTGCCACTTTTACATTACTCACCGCGGTCATAAACGTACATTTGTCGACACTAGGCTGTTTGGTGTGATGCAGTAGAAGAATCGCTTCACTTTGAGAACATTTTTCTTTCGTTTTTCTGCTCATTTTGTATAGAAAACGTTTAGACCAATGGTTTCTAAGTGATGCTCATATCCAGGGCAATTTTTTTTTGCTTCACATATATCAGAAATGGCAGCTTTAGAGGAGACAGAAAACCCTCCCTACACTCATGGTCCTTGGCAAGATTTGTGGGATATTTTTATAGTTTAATGTAGGTTTATTTGCCATTTTCATTATTTAATATTTATAGGAGACAGTATTTATAGGAGATATTGATATTTTCAGGAGATCCTAGATCAGATGTCTCTGATAAGGAACAATAAAACAATCCAGAAACTCTGGTTGGTAATTGATCATCCAGATTGTTTTCTGAGCTGAGTGTAATTATTAGGTTGACAGATATTTCTACTAATACTTCAAAATAAAACTATCAACAACCTGAATATCATTTACTACTTTTTTATTTATGTATGTATCAGTATCAGGACTTTTACTTTGAAATTTGAACACCGAGTGAGCAAAGAAAGAGTGCAAACAGCCCCTCCCATCCCACTTTATCGCTGGCTGGTCAGTCCGAGTCTGCATGCAGGTTGAGCAGGTATATGTGGACAGTAAACTGGGGTTTAATTCAGGAGAAGTGGTTGACTGATTTGAGTAGCAGCCACGGGAAAAGTGGTGTCCCAGATAGCAATGTATGTTTGGCCCAAATGTGGCCCACATCCGAGTCGTAAATTTCAAAAGTGGCCCAGATTTGGCCCAAATGCCACTCTCTGGGGTTGTTGTTTACTACGCTTTACCAACGGCTCAAGAAAATGGCTGTTTATGTGATGAAGACGTGCTAAACCCTTTGTTCTTATCACCACCCCTGTAAAACCCCCTGAGATAATAAGAGTCTCGGTGATGTAAAATTGTGCATCAACTCAATCTAAGAGCCTTCGGTCTCAGTTTGGTCACAGCAACCTTGACAAATCAGTGGAATTCTCCTCTGCAATTTTAACAAAGAACCCTACGACCAAGCCAAGAACAACGTATTAACCTCTTAGAATCTCAGATTAGCTTCGATTTTTTTTATTGTTATGTTTGGACAGTTTTAATTACTTCAGTGCTCCGATTTATTAAGCATGCCCATTGCCCCCTGTTGTCACTCTTTCCTCTTGTGGACCTTCACCGAGTCACTGATGCTGCGTGTCTCTTTTTCCCTGTGCTTTAAAACTCTGCAGCTTCGCTACAGACCCCAGCAGTGAGTGGGTGGGTGGGCCATAGGATGTATATGTTCAGTCTGTGGGTGTAAATCTGTTCTGTTAAGACTGCAAGCTGACCACAGAACTACTTGGCAGACAGCGAAAGGAACCAGATGAGGGGAGTGTGTATGTGTGTGTGTAAGAATGTGACAGGCCACTCCTCTAGACAGGCACGATTAGGACAAATAGCCAGGCACACACACACTTGTCTCTGTAATTGAAACGTCAGGCGGGGTGATAAGAAGCAGGGCAAATGATGTCACTTACATGTGTCAGCACTCCAGCAGGGGAAAATACGGCACTCACCTGCTACAGCCCATGGTGCTGGGAGCCCCCCTGCTTAACCAAGCTGGTGTGGCTACCTGCGTTTTTAAGTCCATGCCCGTGCTCTGTGGCATGTGTGTAAAGGTTAATGAGCATTTGTTTTAGTGCGCTTTACAAAGTAATTATGGCTTCAGAAAGCATTTCAGATCTAATCCACTCTTTGGGCAGCTGGGCCTCCTCCTTAACAGCAGAGCCATGTTCAGGGCTGTGTGTGGCTCAGCCCGAACCCAGCCCAGCCAAGCATGCAGCTTAGCCGGTCTCTCCCAATTCTCCCTTCAGTAGATTATTCCCGTTGGCTAACATCCCACCCAAGGATTTGCCTCAGCGAAGAACAATCCAGTGGAAGGGAGGGAAGGAGGGAATGAGGCATTATCTGTAATAAATATTCAGTTCTACCTCACTGATTTGGTGGCAAGCCTGGCACAATATGGGTCAGGATACAGTATTCTAAGCAAGTCCTTCTTAGTGTTCCTCATTCATGGAGAGCTTTTGTGCCACTGTGGTGCTGGGAGGAGACGATCCCTCTGGTTTCCCCCTCCATTCAGCTTCATACTAATGAGGACAATCCTGTTAGGGCCCATCATAGAACAAGAGGCGAGGCTAAGGTCTTAATCTAGCTCCCCAGCCTCTCCGATCCAGCCCTGCAATGGAGCTCTTGTGGCTTAGCACACCTCGGAGAGTCTAACTGGCTGTAACCAATGGAGAGACAATTGAGAGACAGGAAAAGAGAGAAAGAGAGAATGAGGTTTAGTAGACCATTAGAAAGCTGAGCTTCCGCATTGGACCCCAACAGTTTGAACAGTATGGGAAGCACTAGGTGTACCTGCAGTGGTTGTGGTGTCAGGATCCTCCATCTCTCCAACATCTGAGAGTTGTTTCAAGAGTGTTAGAGACAATAGCCGACTTTAACGTCTTTGAAAGAATGGGGAACATTCAAGTACCGGCACAGTATGAGCTTACTGCTGCGGGTGATGCGTGGTTAAACGGTTACCATTAGGGACCAGAAGCCTTGGCTGAAACTCCAGAGCCAGGTGTCCGAGCAGATGTTGTGCACACCAGGTTAACATGCATGCAGTGAAGATTATAAAGCGTTCTCTTGACCTGGACCCTTCCCTGCCAGAGTAACGATGATTGACAGCTTTGATCCATGCCAACACAAGCCCATCCAATCATCTCACTGGGTGGTCTCCTCAAACATCCCGCGTTTCCACTGTATCTTCGGCCGCTGCTCCAGTTGGAGCTCCAGATTACACAGGTTGTTAGGTATTTAAACATTGTGGAAGATTAAGACGGCTTTGCCCACTCCAGCCTGCTCCTCCTGGCAGCCGCTCCAAATCCTCCTTTTAATTGCATTGTCTTGATCAGAGCAGGGTATGGCTGCATCTGCTGCTCCATGATCTAATTGGCCCTTCTTGTCAGGTGGGGGTCTCCTGTGATGCGATTAGGGCAGCGGCGGGCCATAGCGAGGCGGTGATTAATGTGATCACACTCACCCGCATGGGTAGACATCCACATGGTCGCATGTTTGCGCAACTGCCCCATCGTGACATGCCCCGGTCTACATGGCCTGTGGGCACGACTGCTGAAGTCATCATCCGTTTTTTCGTGGTGAACGGGTGTCCAGCATCGAAGAGAACTTTCCTCGGGAATGTTGGAAGCACACATCAGGTGGTTGAGTGTGGATACTGCAGTACTGTCTTATAGTGCAGTACAGTTTGTCACACGGTGCTTGACGTTTTCCTAAACGTCCGTGGTTTGCGAACCAACTTCTCGAGTACCTCTGTTCCGCATTTACTTTCCTGGCTCTAACGCTCCAGCTTCAGTGCAAGAAGTGGCTGCTCCTTAGATGTGCTGAAGCAGGCAAGGCAAGGGTCCTCCAGGACTTGACAGCCCTTGTGTATCTATAGGCTTTTGTGTGAGTTTTTGTGTTTGAATGAAAGCATGCTCTTTTTCACCTGTGCTCTTGCATGGCGTTGTCTGCATTACTAAGAGAGCATGGTTGTTTGCATGGAAACAGCAGCGCACGATCAGTGTTCAGAATCGGACAAGCTTGCCAACCTGCGCATCCATCTGTACCTGTCCCGGCTTTTCCTCGGCCCATGCGAGCGATGGGCCTCCCGTTTTAATTTTCTTTGGCCTGTGATTGGTTGGTTTGAATCCGGCTGGCTGTCGTGATTGGGTCCCGAGTCGCAGAGGAGAGAACAATACAAAAAGAAAAGATCGCGCCAGGCCAAACGTGTTGCTGTTTTGCCTTTGCAGGACGAGGGCGCTCAGCCCCTGAATCTGTCAGCCAAGCCTAAGACATCCGAGAGCAAGTCACCCACCTCCCCCGCTTCCCCACAGGTCCCTGCCATGAAGCTGGGCCCCGGATCCCTGAAGCACAGCGTCCCCTCCAGCATCGGAGGACCTGCACCCAGAGTCAGCTCCATAGGTAATTATATCTTCCTGTTTTATACAGCCATTTCTGATTGAAGAGTTCCCAGTTTATTAGGTACACTGGGGCAGTTGATTGTACCAACACTTGCTGGACATTTATCACGTCTGCCTAAAATGTTTGTGCATTTTGTAGCAATAATTACTGACCGAAGGACGAGGCCTGTCACAATAAATACGATAATTACAGCGTAACATATAACAATGTATAATATTTTTTGTTGATTCTAATATCACCTGTTATGTTTTATAGGATGTTGAATATTTGTTAGAAGAAAAAAACACTGATTTAATTCTTTATTTATTCATTTATTTATTTATTTAATATTTCAAAAATGTCAAATTTCCCATTTCAGTGTCTGGATTTTCCGTCAAACTCATTTCCAACTGAACGAACTCCCAGTTTACTGCCCTGTCCATGTTTACATCCTTCTCCTTCTAATCATTACAAATAACTCACCAAAGTGATTCAACTCAAAAACACACTGGTTGGTCAATTTCCTACACGGCCTCTGAGATTTAAAAAGGCGCAAGTAATTTTTTGATCAAAACAGTCCAATTCACACAATAGAACCACTCATCACAGACATTTCTAGAACAATAAATGTCCAGTATCATTTATTTATCGTGACAGGCCTATGCAGGACCGGGACCGGTTCTAATCGGGCTACAGTCAGCACTTGTTTGCCTGCAGTGTACCTGTACTGTTGATGTGCGTATTGAAGGCGGCTGGTGTACAGCTGCCTCTGTGACTTAAAAAAGTTCCTGTTGCAACATAAACCCTTTCCTTCAGATGATCGTTCTCTTCATCACACGAGAGGAGAGCAGTCGTGTTCTGGGAGCATGTTTTATTTTCCCTCCTGCCACAGGCACTTGTAAGAGTCTGTAATTGATGTTACATTTTTAGGTCTGCGGGGTTTAATTTTGCCTGAAGGACATATTGTCAAACATTTATTAGAGTTTAAGTGTGTGTGTGTGTGTGTGTGTGTCTGTGTGTGTGTGTGTGTGTGTGTGGAAGGGGGGGGTGCTTGTTAGGTAGCTGTGTGATGTAGAAAAGAGAGAGAGGGAAGAGAGAGAGAGAGAGAGGGAAGAGAGAGCGCAGCATTTATTCTGTTGTATTTCGAGAAGCTGAATAGAGACACACAAGGAGCTTTCATGACAGGCATCCTGTACTGGCTATGAGATTAGTCAAGCCTCTTATACAACTCCGTTACCACGCACAGCACAAACAACCTGCATTAATGCCACAATAACACAATATATCCCCCCCTCTCCCTTCCCTCCCCACTCCACTCTTCACCATTTCAGACTTCTTCCCTGTAATCGCTGTGTTTTTCAACAAATCCTGGGATTTAATAGCAGATTAGTGGATTTGTGGCCCAGATGTTTTTTGTTCTGAAAAATGGATTAGAGGGTAAAGTTTTTTCGCCTGAATCCTCTGGAACATGTTGAGGCAAGCCGGTGGTTTAGCTCACAATTAGAGTGGGCCTTCTGCCCTGTGATTTTTCCATCTGCTGTGCATCTTTGGGAGGTCAGGAGGAGGAAGATTCAGACGATTGCTCCATCGTGGGCCCACTCCTCAACGTGAAATAAGGGATTTTCAGACACTCTTCCCATGCAGGTCCTCGTGTATGTGTATCTGTCGTCGTTGTTGTTGTTGATTTCCCTCTTCGTGCCTCTCCCCAGCCTTGCACTCCATCTCTCCTCTGAATGACCCATCTGAGAAACAACCATCCTGGGACTCTCTCCCAGACTTCCCAGCTCTTCATGCCAACCTTGATCTTTTTCCTGCCATGTCACTGTCACCACAGAAACCGCAGCTGAGAAGCCTGTCAGCAGCTGTGTCCTCTGTACCCATCAGCCCCACTCTGTCCCACTCTGTTCCTCAGACTGTAGCGGGTGTAGGACAGAGGCCTGCAGAGGAAATGTCCTACATAGGTCAATGTTATGAGCCATGAGCCCATTCGGTGCAATGGTGAAGTCTGGGAATAGATTGTGGGCTCAGGTTGCTAGGCTGATTCCACTCGTCTAGTTATATGGGTCACTGTCTTTCACTACCCCTCCGCTGTGTAGCTGTCTCTCTCCCTCTCCCTGTCTCATATTTTTATTGTCAGGTCAGGCTTGTGAGGTTTTATGGAAACACTTTACAGGAGGCCAGCGTTGGTAAGCGGACATGACACCTACGGACATAAAACTTTCATGGGTCTTCGAGTGGCTCCTATGCGCTAGGATCACAGGTTCAAATCCCAGGTCATGTCCAAGAGACCAGACTTGCCCATGCTCTCATCACACCCAGTGCGGTGCTGGTCAGCACACGCATCTGTCGTTGTGTCGGAGGTGGGGATCCGACACTTTCCTCCAGGAGTGTTGGCTGCCCAGCAATGATGCAATGGCAGCTAATTGAAAAGAGCCGATGGCCAGCTTCTCATGTGACAAAAGTATTGGGACACCTGCTCAAATCAAGGCTATTTGGAGTGATTTTGTTTGCTGGCCGGGGAAGACTTTCTACTAGATTTTGGACCATTGCTCCCCAACTTCCCAACTCATCCCAAAAGTACTGTATGAAGCACAATACTGTGGGGTTGTACCTCCCTCTATTCAACGTCTGACGTTTCCTCTATTCAGTGCAACTTAAAGTAACTGAATGATTTCATTTAAATGGGTCTCAACAAACATTCGGACATCATCACTGTTTCTGTCAGGTGGTCCGCTGCCTGCCAGGTGCCTTGCATCCGACCACCACTTCAGCAGCTTTTCCACATATGACTTTTGAGAAGAGTTCACTCCTTTGCCATTTCAAATGGGAGCGCTTAATCCAGCAAGCTCGGCATTAGAGGACGGATTAGGCCAGATAAAGAGCCATTATCAGACGCGGGTCTTTGTTAGATCTAACCCGGCGAAATGGAGAGTCAGATAGTCCCTCCCCAGACACACATACACGCTAAGCTGCAAGAAATAATACAAATAATAGCTGTGAAAAAGGCCGGCGAGAAGCATCTTTGATATGCATCAGGACAGATGTTCCGGGATGAGCAAATTAGCAATCTTTCCCCCTTAATAAAGCATAATCTCTGCATTTTCTCTCTCTTTATCTCTCTCTCTCTCTCTCCCTCACTCTCTCTTTAAAGAACTCCATAAGCTTTCCGGTGCTAAACCCAGATTGAGAGGGATGCACATGTATTTGTGAGCTTTATAAACCTTTGAATCCCTTTTTACATGAGAAGTGACAAACCAAATGGAGGGCAAGAAGAGCTTTTAATGAAATCTCCAAATGTGAGGGCGCAGATTTGTGAAAGTGTAGCATAGTGTGGTGTTTAACCGCCACTTCCACGGCCCCATGTGTGTCCGCCGCGGGGATGTGATGACATTTACAGTTGTAAATAAGTAGCAGATTTCCCATTCACCCTCTCACTGATGATCATGTTATGTGTGGGCACATTATGCAACTTAAGCGCTGATGCCTCGCCAGTTTTTACCATTATTTTAGCACATCAAGCTGCAGAAAGGAGGACAGCGAGGGGGGCTACAGTCTGAAAATAAAGGTGCTAAAATGACTTCTCTGGAACACTTTTCATTCCCTAAGGTAACTCCTTAAGGCTGCTGTCCAGTGAAAACCTAGCATCTCCATTTTGTCTGCTTTAAGTTTCTCCACGGTTTGAACCCCGTAGCTGCTGTGTACACTGTGTAAATAATTCTGGTTGAGAAATGTTCTACGATTACTTTCAACTACTCTTATTTACTTTAACTGCCATTTAAAGTTAAGAAAATCTTTGCCTTCTCCTGTAAAATCACCATTTTGGAGATGTGTGACACAACATTTTTTAAATGCTTAAAAAGTACAGGTCCTATGCTAATTAAGGGTAATATTGAGACCAATGACTGATAGGGACAGAGACGGACCACCCTATACATCCCGAAAGCACGTTTTGTAAAGCCATGCAAATGATTGAAAGCCCCCAATCTCCCTCTTGAACTGGGAACGTTGGATTATTGGTCCAGTAACCACAGGAGTTTTAACTTCCACCTTAAGTGCTGTCGCGGTATTCACACCGTCACACTAACACCAGCTGATTTAGACATTTTCATTCCACCTTAAACAGTGAAGCAGTTACAGGAGCCTGTGTGAAACTGCTGATCCACATAAGGTGACACTGCACGTTGACTTCTTTTCTATTCCACCTTAAATGCTGCAGCTGTTACTGAATGAGTGTCAGCTCCTTGTTCACCAGCTGCTTATTTGTTGTTGTGTTTTTTTTCTGCTACACCTTAAATTCTGAAGGAACACCAACTTTGATAGTTGTTTCACCTTCAGTTTTACATCAGCAGCTGGGGAGTTCAGTGCCTTGCTCAAGTGCACTTCAGTCATGTCCTGCCAGTTCAGGGATTCAAACCAGCAACATGGAGTCACAATGCTGGTTCCCAAACCACCAGCTCCTATATCACTTTAAAACATGGTGATGGTTGTCCAGCCTAGAGACAGTATATGGATGTGATGGTGATCACACTCCTCCTCTATCAGTTTAAAACAAGGAATGGTTTAAACCCCCCCCCCAATGATGTTTCTAACCACAAGCTTGGTTAGCTCTGACTCACAAAGCTGACTGTCAAGTGGTCAGTGTGTGTGTGTTAATGCATTCTGCCCGCAGTGCACAGTATGCTAATGTCCCCGTCCCAGAGGCTCCGCTGTGTGTTAGTGCTGGGTGGCCTCACCTGGTGTCCCTCTATTAAGTTTAAAAAAATAGCCCTCTACCCATGTACACACATGTGCGCACGTGCCCATTCTCACACACACTGGACCTGTTTTGTGAAGCAGAACGTCAGTGGAATGCAACACCGTCCTGGTGCATTTGGGTGCGAATGATTTGTATAGACCCCCCACACACACGTCCCCAACACCCCCACTTTACACAGCAGACATTGACACATTTGTTTGTTGCTTCTATAGATTCGTTCTGTGGATGCAAACAAAATTATCACCTTTTTCACAAATATACCTACAGGTGTAAATTAAAACACGCTGTAAACTGGTGACTTCGTTAGTACGGAGTGCTTTTTTTAGTGGTATGAGACACTTCAGCATTTCAGATGACACTTAGATTAGTTGTGTACAATCAGTACCAAGAACCAAGTTTTCAAATCTTATTTATTGGTGTTGTGCTTTTGACTGATGTCACAAAGAAGCTGTTTCGAAAACTAAAGAAGAGGAAGAGGAATCCAGCTCATGAGGAGGGACCCTTCGTCCTCTGGTTACACTACTCATACCTTATTGATAAGGGAACCCTGGACCACCAGGGTGCTCAGGGGTACTGGAGTAAGGATGATGGTTTGATGGGGGATGTAATAGTAACAGCAGCAGATAATTAGGGTCCAATTTCTACATAGTCAGTGGAGAATCAGCAGGTGGGCAACTAGTAAAAGGCAGGGTGGGAAACTAGCTGGAAGGTGGGCGGCCAGTGTGAAGGGCGGAGCTTAAGGTTAGCCTTCCAGGAACAGAGATAGTGAACTTTGCGAGAGTGTGGTGAGTGACAGCCTAACTAAATAAAAGAGCACTGAAACATGAGACTGCCCTCAAACGCTGGCGTTCAACTGCTTCACCATCCACAAACCTGAGTGATCATGTGGTCATGTGTCGGACGACAGCACCATCCCAGTATACCATAATTCACAATGTCCATGAACCCCTGGTGTCCATGAACCCCATGCACTTTCACATGCTTACAGATGACTTACAGTGTCACTCTTTTACCTGTTGCCCATCCAGACCTGCTGTCCTCCATCACCTCGGGAGGCTACCTGAATGACCATGAGGCTGTGACCAAGGCCTTCCAGGAGGCCCGGCAAATGAAGGAGCAGCTAAAAAGGGAGCAGCAGGTTCTGGACGCCAAAGTGGCAGCAGTCAACAGCCTTACTCTCAACAATGGACGCTCTGAGAAGGTTAGTTTATGGACAGAATGTTCTCCAAAAATATCTCAATGTTTAACCATAATTGATATTAAATATAATTGAATTATGTCGTAATATTGAAAACACACACACACTCCATAGCAGGATGAGTACTGTAGTTCATCTGTTCTTCTGCACACGTTGTTAACCTCCTTTCACCCTGATCTTCAATGCTCAGGACCCCACAGGACCACCACAGAGCAGGTATTATGTGGGTGGGGGGTCATTCTCAGCACTGCAGTCACACTGCCGTGGTGGCGGTGTGTTAGTGTGTGTTGTGCTGGTACGAGTGGATCAGACACAGCAGTGCTGCTGCTGCTGCTGGTGGTGATGTTATGGTTGTTATGATGTATCGGTGTACGCGCTCAGATATTGCTCTCACAGGAAAACTCCTCACTTACTCTTCAACGTGGAAAACGTCTGCCATCGTTTTACTCTAATTAGCACAGAACCTGAAGGTGTGCCGCTGTAGTTAGGCTTATGATTTTCACAGCTTCAGCTTAGCGGGTTAAAATAGAACGATCATTTTTCAGTCGGCGCAGGAAAAAAAAGTCCGACGTGCGAAAAACGCAGGATTTCACTCGACGTGAGATAATTATGTCCATTAGCACAGTTCAAGCTGGTGAAAACTGGGGGGAAACGAGAAAAGCGAAATAACAGAAATGCATTTGAATTAAACAAAACTAAAATTTGTCACAAAACACACATCGTCAGGGGTGAACACAGTGGTCTCGGAGATGTTCACAATATTAGCCGGCCAGGCTCACTGAACAGTGCTCTAATGTTAACAGGACACAATGACACTAATGCTAAGTGACTGCGGCACCCCCACCCACCCAACCCACCCCACCTCCGCTGCCCACCTAAATTGGGAGTGTTTGTTAAACACACTCAGCTGGTCCACACGGCAAGCAGGCACGGTGTGGCAAGTGCCTTCATCGTACAGCTGAGCAAACACGATGTCCCACTCACACTCACACTCACACACACACACACACATTTAAACAGTGTGTGGTTGTAAACAAGGGAATTACACACACCTAATTGGCCCCATGCTTTGAGGCTCGATTGTACACACCTAACAACATGTTACGAGCACGCAAACCTGCCCTACAAAAGCACACTCGCCTTGGTCTCAGAGCTTAACGTCGCAAGCAGATACTGGAAGTGCGTAGAACCACATGGAACTGGGAAGAGGACGACTGTCGGCGAGGTGTTTCTAGATCCGGTTGCCAGGATGCGCACAGAGCTTAATTGAAAGCTTAGCATAAACACATGCAGACTCTCATGGTTTTCCACTCTGGAGTGATTGTGCTGATTGCTGTTGGCTTAATGAAGGTGCATTAGGAGTAATCTCCTACTCTCCAGATCAGCTGCACTTTACCCTGACCATAGCTTCACACACACACACACACACACACACACACACACACACGCACTTTTCTGCACATCTGTGGGGCGACAGCAGGTGGATTGTACGATTGCCTGTCTGGATTATTCTCAGCACGTCTGCTAAACATAAGAGTGAGACGTGATGTGAGAAGCTTTTACACACACTCTGTTATGAAGAGAAACCTGGTTGGTGTTTAATGAGATTTTCCAATTTTATTTGGAAGAAATACGTTCACTTCAGATCTTCACTGGTGAAGACCACCATAGGACCACCACAGAGCAGATATAATGTGGGTGGAGGTCATTCTCAGTGCTGCAGTGACACTGACCTGGTGGTAAGGGTGTGTTAGTGTGTGTGTTGCACTGGTGTGAGTGGATCAGACGCAGCACAGCAGTGCTGCTGGAGTGTTTAAACCCCTCAGTGTCAGTCCACCTACTAGTAATGTCCAGCCAACAGCGTCCTGTGAGCACCGATGAAGGTCTAGAGGATGACCAACACACACTGTGCAGAAACAGCTGAGCTTCTGTCTCTGACTTTACATCTACAAGGTGGAGACACTCGGTACACTGTGTTTAAACACTCCAGCAGCACTGCTGCGCCTGATCCACTGGTACCAGCGCAACACACACTAACACACCACCATGTCAGTGTCACTGCAGTGCTGAGAATGAACCACCACCCACATAATAGCTGCTCTGTGGTGAGTGGATAAGCAAGTGGTGGTTTGTAAATAAAACAAACTCAATCCAGAATTCAGAAGCTGTTTTGTTTTAAAATATAGCTTAAGATCTGACAGTACCAGTGTTTTTTTTTTTCAATATTTGGTTAAAATACCACAATAAGTGTATTTCATGAGTTGTAATGAATAAAAAAACTGTAAAGCGAGAGAGCGAGCGAGTGAATCCCTTTATGCGGCGTCGCATTCTGCATGAAAAACTAGCTTTTGTGTGTGATTGAAGTAAGTTTAATGTTTGGCACCAACCGGCATCAAAGCTGCGGTGTTTGATGCATCGGTGCTTATACCAGTTTAACTGTCAAAGTACCATTTTCTAACCTCCACATTGTTGCTTCCTCCCCACCCCTCGCTTCGCCTCTCTCCCGCTCTCCAGGGACAAATCGTCTCTCCATCGCGCATTCATTTAAACCCCACTCACTAACCCAGAATGAATAATTAAATCTGTATGGCTGCGGAATGGTGTAATGCGTTTCATTACAGCGCCACGGCTCGCCTGGGTCACTCTCTAATGGCGAGCACCCTCTCCGGGTGTGTGTTTTAAAGATGGCACGCGTTTAGGATGGAGTCTAATCGACTAATTAAGCCCCAGATGCAGCTCTGGGGGGGTTGCACGTTTGCGTGTGTGTGCGAGGGAATGTGTTTGGAGATAGGCGGGGATGTCGCGTTGAAATGCATTAGGCATGTAGATGCAGAGTTAATCTGCCTTTTATTGGGTGTAATAAATACCCAGGAGGCCGTACGGTCCCACTCGCTCTCGTCTCTAGAGCGCTCTCATTCTCTAATGCATCGACCTCCAGGCCGAGAGAGAGAGAGCGAATGAGAGAGACGGATAGGGACGCAGCCTAGAACATTTTAGGGAAAGTTAAACACACTCGCATAAATGCATTTTTAAAAAGGTGTTTGCATTTCGTTACTTATCATTAAAACTTTGACTGTATCGACAATTACGACAATTACTGATTACTGACGTGATTCTGTTTGTGTGTCCAGGACAAGGCAGCCCTGGAGAGCCTAAGTCAGCAGCTGAAACAATCAGAGGAGAGCAAGTTCACTCATGCCATGATGGACTTCGGCATGAGCGGCGACTCTGATGGTAAAACACTCAATATTTTTACCTGCAGAAAGAAAACAAGACAGAAAGTCAACTGATGATTTTAGTCGTTTTAAAAATCTGCAATAACAAATCAACACCTAAAAAACACCTAAACAAAACAACAACTAAATGTTCCACTAAAGACTAAATATGTATCAGAACCTGAACTGAATGTTCTGTAAACGAACATTATTATACATCCCCTTAAACAGGAAGTAAGGTTCATCATGCCATGTTTGGTTCCCTAAAGAACCTTTCAGTGGTTTTTAGGAGCATTTGAGATGTTAGTATACAGAACCTTGAAGTTTAACTCTTAGAATCCGAGTTCTAGGTTTTATATTGCAGGTTCCGAGTAACCTATAAGAGAAGGGAGGGTCTGTTTGCACTCTTTCTTTACTTACACACTGTTCAAATTTAATAATAAAAGTCCTCAGGAGGTATAATAGTGGTACACACAAAAAAATCTTAAATGACAGTTTTTATTATTATTATTATTATTATTATTATTATTATTATTATTATTATTATCACATGATCAATTTCCAACAGGATTTCTGAGATGTTTGTAGGTACATGTACATTTTTAATCAGTCGTGGTCAAATGAACGTTAAGAATGAATGTTCTTAATATTTAAGACACATTTAATTAAGACAAATTTGAGGAGTCTAGGACCCCCTGAAAAGAATAATATATGTGTGACTGACTCCAATAAACACTTTAAGTGAATAAATGGTGAATAAAAATACATCAAACTACAAAAACATCCCACAAAATCAGCCTAGAGTTCTAAGGTTAAAGGTTCTTTAACCCTTTAAATATTTTCACCCTCAAATCTCTTCCTCTCACACGCTTATTTGAGGACCAAAATTGGTTCTGTTGAGCCATAACTGCAAGAACCGTTTTAATTGTTAATGTTCTGAGTGTGTGCAGACTGTTCCCACACTAACTCAGCCCACCCCCACTGCAGGCAGCCCCAGCGTGTCGGACTCAAGAATGTTCCGCGAGGCACGGGGTCGTGGCAGTGGCGAGCCGCACATCAAGCGGCCCATGAACGCCTTCATGGTGTGGGCAAAGGACGAGCGAAGGAAGATCCTGCAGGCTTTCCCCGACATGCACAACTCCAACATCAGCAAAATCCTCGGTAAGGGAGTGTCCAGGATTAGGAAGAGCGGGATTGGGAGTGAGACTGTGATGCATTGATCTGTGCCAGGAGTGTCTACCGTGTGTGTGGACACAGTGTTTAAATACTCCAGCAGCACTGCCGTGTCCGCTCCACTCAGAACAACAGAGCATGGAGAGAAACAGAAGGACTACAGTGTGTAATTAGAGAACTACAATGTCAGTCAGTGGTCTTCAGAAAAGACGAGTCTGGGCCAAAACTGAAAGTCCAGGGACATCAGTGGTTTGTTTTATGGGTGATATAAAATATTAAACATGTTACATCAGCATTAGTATCATTACGTTACGTCATCATTTCATTCATTTGGAAATGGTGAGCATTCCTCTGTGTGTGTGTGTGTGTGTGTGTGTGTGTGTGTGTGTGTGTGTGTGTGTGTGTGTGTGTGTGTGTGTGAGAAAGAGAGTGCACACAGGGTTCATTTGCGTGTAGATCGATGCATTAAACTGGCACCTAAATGACCAGTTACTGCCGTGCCACTCACGTCACTGGCCAAGTCTCTGTGATTCTGTGAAAGTGGGAGGGACTGTTACATTGCTTCTTCTCTCCAGGAAAAGTCCAGTGTAGTGCAGCTGGCAGGGACTACACCCCCCGCGCATGCAGACACACATATGCGCACACACACACCCCGCTCCCCGCGCACTATTGTGTAACCACTGCCTAATGAATCGCTCTGGAGAGCCGACTCCAACAATGATGATATAATTCATTATGCATTAAACAAGCACTCCAGTCTGTCTGACATTTTCTCCAGACCTCTGGGATTGTGTTTGACATTTTAAAGAGCTCCTAAGCATTTTATAACGCCGGCAAATCTGGTTTTAATAAGGCTCCCGCTCGCTCAATTGTTAACAGAAGGAGTTTCCCCTTTTCCAGCGGCCGGGTGCGTGTAAGACTCAGCGGTGACAGCTTTTTCCCATTAAACATACAGTAGGAGAGTGTAAATTCACCACAGACTAACACGTGTGCTCACACGCGGATGTGTACACAGACACGAGACTCCTCACCGAGAGATAAACGGGCATATGTGTGTGTGTGTGTGTGTGTGTGTGTGTGTGTGCCCACATTCGCAGGGATCTGTTAATGAGGAATAAGGAGCAGAGGCCACAGGTACTCTTATTGAGCTCTGATAATTAGATGGAGTGTGTGAATGGCCCACTTAACCTGCTGTCACCTGGAATAATGACGCACGTCATGGAGTGTGTGCGAGCACGGGTGTGTGTGTGTGTGCGCGGGCGCGCTGTTGCAGCAGGGCAGAGAGCGCACTCTCTGCTGCTCTGTTTGACATCACTTCCACTCAGAAGTACTCATTAGACCAAACAAAAGGCCACTTTATATGGAGAGAGGGGGAGTGCTGGTCAGGCCATCGAACGGACTGACCATGCCGTGGTTTCAAATAATGACACAAAGTTGTTTTAATGCTCCGGGAAGGTGTTGTGTGTGTGTGTGTGTGTGTGTGTGTGTGTGTGTGTGTGTGTGTGGGTGTGGGTTTCCCTCAGACAGTCCCGTGTGTCCTGTCTAAAATCTTGTCTTGCGAAATATTGCATTAAGACAAAACTGTGTTTTACAGCCTCAAAGGGAAAAGAGTTCTTCCGTCTTTATTAAGGAAATGGTTCTTAAATAATTGGAGACATTTCTGTGTCGTTGTGCCTCTGTTCTCCACCTCCACAGATTTTAAAGTATGGAGTTTTTCAGTTTGTTTAACCGAAAATGGCATTTAATGAAAAATTACAGCCATTTCTCTTAAGTAGTCCCTGTATTTTCACAGGAATAAAGTTAATCAGACGAGTTGCTGATGTCGTCTGTTCCCTTATTAATTCATGATGAAATTAGACATTAAACGTACGGCATTGATTCCAAATGTTGAGTTTAAAAAGTAGCAAAACCGACAAATTGGCACATTTTTGAAAAAGAAGGAACACACAGCAACACCAAAACCCAAGAACGTCACCCAAGACAACTAAATAGATGACAACGAAGAAAAGCCATCTGTCAAACACGGTGGTGGCAGGTTCCGGGTCACATATGTTCGCTGATGAACTAAAGGCAGTGATTTATTATCATCGACGGGCAAGGATTTGCATTCAAGTATTAAAAATATAGAATATTTCGAGAGAATTATTTGGGAAATGGAGCCTAAATGGTAAAAGCGTTTATTGGAACTGTTGCTGTAAGTGTGAAAGGTAGTGCATTGGTACGTGAGTGTAGATGAGCTCTCTAACACGCTTTCCTGTCTCCAGGTTCTCGCTGGAAAGCCATGACTAACCTGGAGAAACAGCCGTATTACGAGGAGCAGGCCCGCCTCAGTAAACAGCACCTGGAGAAATACCCAGACTACAAGTACAAACCGCGGCCCAAACGCACCTGCCTGGTGGACGGCAAGAAGCTGCGCATCGGTGAATACAAGGCCATCATGCGCAGCCGCCGGCAGGAGATGCGTCAATACTTCACTGTGGGGTGAGTGATGAACAAGACATCGTTTTCCGACTAGATCCAACAATCAACCCTGTAATAAAACTGTGTTGCTTTTGTTCCTTTGATTTTATTGTCCTTTGTTGTACAATAAAGGTCAGCTCCCCCCACCGAACGCAGTCACAAGCAGCGTCAGCGCTGATCAATACTAAACTCGCAGTTAGAGAAGAAAAGCTCAATCGCTTCATAGCACGTGAAGTCGTTCTGTACACGGCTGCTTTCTGTGTGCACGTACTGACAGAGATCATTAACGCAGTCCTGACTGCTTTATCAATGAGTGTCAAAACACTTTATTTTATTGTATTTTATTTTATTTCATTTTATAAATGTTATCATTTTGTATTTTATAATTTTTGGAGCTTTTCCTGCTGAGCTGAATTAGTGTAATGAACATGGAAATGTGTTCATTATAATGTGTGTAATATTTAGATCTCCACCATTTTACACACACACACCCACACACACACCCACACACACACCCACACACACACACACACACACACACACTGTTAAAGTAATATGGAACATTGAATAATGCGATTTATTTTCTTGTTTACTTCAAAATCAAAATTCATTCCAATAAATATTGAATAAATTAAAATTGAGTAATCGTCAATGTTTATGGTGGAAAAACTTTGTACTTTCATATGGTTAAACATGCACTGATTCAGTTTGATCCAGGAAAATGACTGTTCCTTACTGTTTAACATAAATGCAGCTTTAAATGTAATATTCAAAGATTTAAAATAGTATAAAATTATTTTAAATAAATTAAAAATATTTAAAATAATAATAATAATAATAATAATAATAATATGGATTATTAAATTTATTTGATTGTAATAAAGAAGCACAGAAGCTGTTTTAAAGTTTATATATATTTAAATATAATATAATGTATATAATGAATATCATTTGGTGCTCTATACTCTTTATGTCCAAATGGTAAAATCAGGATCATCTCACTTTTTAATTCCCTTGATTTCTGACTAAACAGTGATTGAGCAGCTATTTTAATATATTGTCCATTTAGTGTATTTTCTCAGTATCTTAATGAAAACGATTGTACTTTTACATAATAAAAGCCATATTTATCAGCAGTACGAATGTTTAAATACTTACACTATGCATTCATTATTCTATTAATTGTACTTTTGCTGTTCGGTTAATGGAACAGTTTTCACTGAGCAGTAATAACTAACCACGCATATGTACATGTATGTGTTTGCATGTTTACAGTCAGCAGGCCCAGCTGCCGCTGTCCTCAGCGGGTGTGGTGTACCCGGGCGCTCTGTCCATGGCCGGAATGCCATCGCCCCAGATGCCGTCAGAGCACTCCAGCATGTCCAGCAGCCCTGAGCCGGCTCCGCCAATCAGCGGCCAGCCCTCTTACCTCAACATAAGCAAGGGGGAGGAGCCCCGCATTAAAGAGGAGGAGCTGCGGATGGACGAGAGCAATGGTGACGCCTACGATGACTTCGACTATGAGGACGACGACGGAGACTTCGGCAGCGACAGCGAGAACCACGTGACTCAATAAACAAAAATCGGGCTGAGCACAGAGACATCCCGCCAAATCACCCAGTCCCTCACCCCACACACAACCCCCTCGCCCCTGCCCTGCCCTCACCCTTACACACCACAGAGCAAGGACTCTTGCAGAGCTATGCCCCTCATACAGGAGCCCGAAAACCAGCAGCAGCGAAGCAAAGCACAGGATCTGTCAATCAAAGCGACTGTTACACTAACAGAGGGTCTTGGAGAAAGGGACACAGGACGCCTTTGCCACAAGTTCTGCTGAATAAACCCGCTGTGGCAGGTTCACGTCACGTCTCCATTAAGCTACAGGAAGACAGGAACAAGAGTGACCTTGCTGTCAAGGAGAAACTTATTCTAAACAAGGACCAGTCAGTCGGCCCGTCAGAGACACTTTAAATTGGTGGACCTGCTTGTCTATAAAGAGACACTTTTAAAACTGCGTTTTTTTCTGGGTTCTATAATATTCTCACTCAGGTACACGGTGCCAACAAGTGGCTTGTGAATGTGATTTGTTGTTTTTGTGCTACAGTTTTAATAGAGAAAAAAAAAAGCATTTATTTTCCTGTTTCAACATAAAGCACCTGATACTCCTACGAATTTTAAACCGTTTTTCTTTCTTTGTTTTTGTTGTCCTCAAACCCTCTTCGCTGTCCCCTCTCGCTGAATCCCCCCCCCCTCCCTTGCACTCTCACAAACACACATACGCATATGCGCTCATCTTTTTTCAATCGAAAGGACGCAGAATTCCGAACAGCACTGGACGACAGACAATCCCTCCTTCTGCTCTCCCTTGCTTTTTTTTCCTCGAAGTGAGGTGGACGTTGCTTTTCGAAGTACACTGAAGACGCGCTTGAAGCAGACCTCTTTCGGAGGCCGTGAATTTCAAGTAAAGTCGTAACCGTACGTTTGTGAGCGGGTGCTTTTTGGGATGGGTTTTATGAAGTGCAGTCCGACACAGTGCTGGATATTTAGGTTTTTAAAACCCACGACAGAGGCTTGGTACCACAAAAGGAAGTGAATCCAAACCACTCATTCCTATGAGAACACAAATTGAGATCCAACCTGTTGGACCTGATTCAGTCCCTCCCCCTCCGTCTCTGTTCTTCATTCTTTTCCTAAACAGACTGTTTTTGCCATTACTCAGAATGCGGAGCCCCTTTCTTCCATTCCAAAAGAAACACACACACTGAGCCTCCCTAGTTAAGGGTCTGGCACTGAATGGTCAGCTGAACAGAGAGAATAGATGGGCTCTCTCAGTTCCCCCCAGGGCCTCAGAGCTCTGTTTACTGAGGGAACCTCCGAAGCACTCAAAGCACTGAGGAACCCCAGTGTACCCTGTGTGTGTTTGTGTGTGTCAATGCCAGTGTATGTGCAAGAGAGAGAGAGAGTGTAGTGTGCTTCAATGACCCCACCCTAATGCCACCACACTCTTCGGTCCTTGCTTCAGCCTCTTCATCCCCTCTTTTCTCATACATCATCCCTTCTGTCCCTCCAGAAATGCAAGATGCCTCCCATCAGTCCGGCTGCTGTCAGCTCAGCCCCAGCGTAGAGCCCGGGTCACTGAGTCTTTGCCTTTTCCCTCCCTCAGCATCTCGCCCATCTCCTCCGCCACATATCATACGCACATGCGAATTCGCTCCACAGCCGCCGCACTCGCGCCCTAGTCCTTTCTCAGTCCCACCCAGTCCCAGTCCCAGAAGCCAAATGCCAAAAGCCAAGCTTTCGCCCGCACTCTTAAAGGTACTGACATCTTGTGTTAGTCCAGACGGTCGAGCTCTCTCGCTCACTGCAGTCTGCGTGTTAAGCAGAAGGTCCTCTGCCGAGGGTGGGCTGATGTCCAGCCCTGTCTGGAACACATTGTGTTTTTGTTGTTGTTGTTTTGTTTTTGTTTTTTTTGGGGGTTTTTTTCTTATTTTTGTTTTTGTTTCCTCCTGCGTTTTTGTCTCCATGACGACGTCACTCTGCTGTCGAAGTTCTTGAAGGAGAAGTTTTGAGACTCTGCATGTCAATGTTCTGTTCATATTTGAATACTGTATTTTATTTTTATTCAGACTGCCTCTAGTGTAATAATATTATTAACAATAATTATAAGGATGGTCAGCGTTTTTTTTCTCCTAAGTTTAGTAAGTTATGTACAGTATAATTTATTTTTTGCTCTTTTTTGGTTCTCTTTTTTTTTTTTTTTTTAATTATTACATTATGAAAAAAACTGTGCTTTATAAAGCATTATATTTAGCTGGTAGGTATCTAGATCTAATTACTCTGTACTTTTATTTTGCTTTTTTATTTTCATTTTCTCTTTTTATTTGTGGGTTTTTGCGTTGTATTAATCCCGTCCCTACGCTGGTATTTTTCCAAGAAATGATCACAAGGAACTGCTGAACATGAAGGAATAAGAGATGTTTCTAGCTTTTTCTTCCTCCTCTTCTGTGCATCATTCATGAACTCCGAGAAAGAAACCCATTTCGTAAAGCACTAAGACTCTGGACAGTCAGAGGAGAATATAAGAAGAACATTTTTTTATTTGTAATGGTTTATGTATAATGTGAAGTTTTCTATTTCTTTATTCCTCTTTCTTTGTCAAGCTTAAAGAAAACAGCTCTATTACACCCCATTGTCATTGAACAAAAAACTGAGCTTGGCTCATGTTTACTGGGATTTGTGGTCCTTTCAGCACCCGGTGGAATATCACTGGTCCCGACAGACGCATGTGTTCCAGCAGTGTCACATTAAAGGCCTGTACGATGGAATTAAAGCAGCCGAAACACTATGCTCTGAGGAACTTTGTGGGATATGTGGTTCATGTTCTTCAGTGATGCTCCACCGAGTGGCCATATTAGATAGTTTAGCCTCTATGGGACTCCACTTGTGGAGAACATGGCTGTGTTTGAGCTCCACACAATGGCAGATCTTTTCTCAGTCTTCAGCTGAGGTTCCTCCCCTTTGCTCTGCATCTGCAGTGCACTGACCCTCACTGGACAGTGGTCCTCACAGTCACACGATGTTAGTGTCCATCTTCCCGTGTACTATATATCATAGCGACCCTTAATCTCCAATCACTTTCCCAGCTCCGCAGGGCCGCTCACCATAGTCACACCTGATAGGAGTCCAGTGCAGAAGGATGGACCGGCTCGTTCATAGACGGGGCCTCTTGCTGTCAATCATATGAGGTCCAACCACAAGGCACGGACGGTGACTTTTGCTATTAATAATAATAATAATAAGACAATCAGTGTCATGTGTGGAGCTCAAAACAAGGCGATGAAAAGAAAAAATACTTAAAAACCTATCTTACCATCTCAACTTGAAAAATCGAGAAAGATAATTATGTAAATATAACATAGAGTTATAGATTTATATTTTGTTCATAACACAGTGTAATATAAGTTGTATATTTCTTTTTTTTTCTCTTTTATTGATGTTATTCATGCCACATTAAAAAGCAGGAGTTATTGTACTCTTCCAAAAAAAAAAACAAAACAAAACAAAACAAAAAACAATCAAAAAAAAACAAAAACAAAAAACAAGCCGTGGATTGCCACCATCTGTTCTGAGTTGACGTTTTTCAGTATTATTGCCGGTCTAGGCTCTAATAAAGACAGCAATGTGTTCTGTACCCCTGCTGGTCTCTCTGAACTCTTTCCGACTGCCGCCTCACTCCAAACCCAAGGGTGACCACCGAACTCCAGTGCATTCCACCAAAGTGCGTCATCGCTTTGAAATACATGCAAAGTGCTTTGGTGTTTCAGCATCAGGAAGGTACAAGTGGTCCGGCAGTGTGGGCCAAATGCTGCTCTGCAGACGGAATTAATGCACATCGGGATTAAATCTAATTTGTGTGTTCGGCTTTATTTCATTGGGAAGAGCGCGGAATATGCTTGGATTATAAACATTTATTGAAATATGTTCACATGAATTAGATGTGGTTGTAAATGCATCTTGAGCTCTTTGGCGGCGAGCCGCGTCTTCCAGAGGCAGGAGAGTTTAGTGAAAGGAGCGGCAGAACTGAGTTGGATCCAAAGCAGCTTAGAAATGAAAGTTAAAAAATACTGTTAAGTAATGGTTTGTAATCAACATTCTGCAGCCAGCATTACATTGCATCACATTACTTTCAATTACATTAGAGGAATTATGTCAGTGGTTCTCAAATGGTGGTGCATCCCAAAAAGCTACACCAGTTGACCTCAGAAAATGAATTGCATGCACTAAAAATGAAGGTCTGAAGAATAACATTTGTTTGGTGTTGTTAGAGCCACACTTCAGTTCTTCACTCTCAGAACTACAGTTCTATATCAAGACCCTTCAAAAGGGCCTACAATTGGACCCCGTGGAACTCCCCAACATATACTAAACCAGCTGGTTACAGGGTAGTTCACAGTCGTTTCTGAATTAGCATGAACAGCTGAAAAATTAACCCAGGGTTCTAGGGGATGCCATGTAGACTACATGCCTGTTGTTGCCTCAAGCTTTCCAAGATGTCTCAGTCCAACAGTCCATTTTTATAGCATTTTTTCACAGCAGTGCTGCTGAAACGACGCACTCGGCTGGACGTTTCTGGTGGTGGACAGTTCTCAGTCCAGCAGTGACACTGAGGGGTTTAAACACTCCAGCAGCACTGCTGTGTCTGATCCACTCGTACCAACACAACACACACTAACACACCACCACCATGTACCAAGTATTTATCTACATTTTATATTTTTGATTTGAAAGATGTGACAAAGTATATTTTTTAATAATTAGGTATCGTAGGTTCAGTATATAAAATTATAAGAATCATATAAAATTCAGACCTAATTGTGCATTAAATTAGAATTTAATGGAAAGGGTTGTTTTTGGTGTTTTTTCTCATAATTTCATGGAAACGGCACCTTTTTTACTCATTGTATTTATTCATTAAATGACATATTTAAAGACTATTTTCAGTTTCACTTTTGATCACTATGGGTTGTAGCTCATGACAGTCAGAAATCCAGTTTCTCAAATTATTAGAATAAAGTCTGAATTAATTATTAATCAGACATTATTAACAAATACCTTTTTCACGACATTCTAATTTTTGAGATGCAGTTTTATTTCATGAGATTTATAATAATATCAGTATCATAAAAAAGCAAATCCCTGCAGATTTAGCATTTAATAAAGTTAATAAAGTTTAATAAAGTGTGTTATAAGTTCAGTACTGTAATATTTCAGATTTTTAGAATTGAATAACTTTATTACAGTTTAACATTCAGTCCTGTTGAAATCTCGCTGTTCAGCGCTGGGTGATTAATTTGCAGTACTGACAGACACAGCAGATCAGGGCTGTGTGTGAGGTGGGCTCACAGTGGCAGCAGAGGGTGTGTGTAGTGTGGCGTGTGCTGAGTGGAGAATGTGAGCGAGGGGTGCAGACTAAACACAGTGAGGGGAGAGGAGAGAGAGAGTGTTGAGAACAACTGGAGTCTTTAAGTAATGAAGTGGAGTACACTGGGTACTGTACATATTTGATTTGTTGCCCACAGCAGTGTGTGTGTGTGTGTGTGTGTGTGTGTGTGTGTGTGTGTGTGTGTGTGTGTGGTCTGTAAATATGTCTACCCTTTAAATGTGGTGATGGGGAGCTGGCATAACTCTGATCATGTATTGATTTGTTGCCTACGGCAGTGTGTGTGTGTGTGTGTGTGTGTGTGTGTGTGTGTGTGTGTGTGTGTGTGTGTGTGTGTGTGTGTGTTTGTGTGTGTGTGTTTCTACCCTTTAAATGTGGTGGTGGAGGGGTGGCATAACTCTGAGCATGTATTTTCGTCATGTGTTTGTGTGCTTATGTTTCATGTATATTTACAGTTACTGTGTGTGACAGAGAGAGAGAGAGAGAGAGAGAGAGAGAGAGAGAGAGAGAGAGAGAGTGTGTTCCATAGGTTGGGTGCCACAGCTGAGTGTGGTGTGCAGATTTGTACCGTGGGTGTTTGGAAATTGAGTGAAAACGATGTCACATTAATGATTTAAAGTAGGTAATAGGATGTGATGTGCCGCTGAGCTGCCAGCTAAGCTGAGTTTAAGACGCTGTCTTAATGTATTCATGAAGAGGAGGGATTAGAGAGAGCACTCAGCACTCACACACTCACACACACACACACACTCACAACCCCCCACACATTTAGCACTCCAGTCTACACAACTGGGGCCACACGCACACGTGTGTGTTCACACACGTACAAACACACCGCACTGAGCTCCACACACCGAACAGGCCCTGATTACAGGCCCAAACGATGTTCATAATGCTAAACACAACCTCTGCTGCCACTTATCTCCAACCACGTAAACACTGAACCATAAAACACCACCTCAGACTCCACTTTAAACACCACCTCAGACTCCACTTTAAACACCCCCTAAAATACCCTCAAATACCACCTTAAACACCCCCTAAAACACCACCTCAGACTCCACTTTAAACACCCCCTAAAATACCCTCAAATACCACCTTAAACACCCCCTAAAATACCACCTCAGACTCCACTTTAAACACCCCCTAAAATACCCTCAAATACCACCTTAAACACCCCCTAAAATACCACCTCAGACTCCACTTTAAACACCACCTCAGACTCCACTTTAAACACCACCTCAGACTCCACTTTAAACACCCCCTAAAATACCCTCAAATACCACCTTAAACACCCCCTAAAATACCACCTCAGACTCCACTTTAAACACCACCTCAGACTCCACTTTAAACACCCCCTAAAATACCCTCAAATACCACCTTAAACACCCCCTAAAATACCACCTCAGACTCCACTTTAAACACCACCTCAGACTCCACTTTAAACACCCCCTCAAATACCCTCAAATACCACCTTAAACACCCCCTAAAATACCACCTCAGACTCCACTTTAAACACCACCTCAGACTCCACTTTAAACACCCCCTCAAATACCCTCAAATACCACCTTAAACACCCCCTAAAATACCACCTCAGACTCCACTTTAAACACCACCTCAGACTCCACTTTAAACACCCCCTCAAATACCCTCAAATACCACCTTAAACACCCCCTAAAATACCCTCAAATACCACCTTAAACACCCCCTAAAATACCACCTCAGACTCCACTTTAAACACCACCTCAGACTCCACTTTAAACACCCCCTCAAATACCCTCAAATACCACCTTAAACACCCCCTAAAATACCCTCAAATACCACCTTAAACACCCCCTAAAATACCACCTCAGACTCCACTTTAAACACCACCTCAGACTCCACTTTAAACACCCCCTAAAATACCCTCAAATACCACCTTAAACACCCCCTAAAATACCACCTCAGACTCCACTTTAAACACCACCTCAGACTCCACTTTAAACACCCCCTAAAATACCCTCAAATACCACCTTAAACACCCCCTAAAATACCACCTCAGACTCCACTTTAAACACCACCTCAGACTCCACTTTAAACACCCCCTAAAATACCCTCAAATACCACCTTAAACACCCCCTAAAATACCACCTCAGACTCCACTTTAAACACCACCTCAGACTCCACTTTAAACACCCCCTAAAATACCCTCAAATACCACCTTAAACACCCCCTAAAATACCACCTCAGACTCCACTTTAAACACCACCTCAGACTCCACTTTAAACACCCCCTAAAATACCCTCAAATACCACCTTAAACACCCCCTAAAATACCACCTCAGACTCCACTTTAAACACCACCTCAGACTCCACTTTAAACACCCCCTAAAATACCCTCAAATACCACCTTAAACACCCCCTAAAATACCACCTCAGACTCCACTTTAAACACCACCTCAGACTCCACTTTAAACACCCCCTAAAATACCCTCAAATACCACCTTAAACACCCCCTAAAATACCACCTCAGACTCCACTTTAAACACCACCTCAGACTCCACTTTAAACACCCCCTAAAATACCCTCAAATACCACCTTAAACACCCCCTAAAATACCACCTCAGACTCCACTTTAAACACCACCTCAGACTCCACTTTAAACACCCCCTAAAATACCCTCAAATACCACCTTAAACACCCCCTAAAATACCACCTCAGACTCCACTTTAAACACCACCTCAGACTCCACTTTAAACACCCCCTAAAATACCCTCAAATACCACCTTAAACACCCCCTAAAATACCACCTCAGACTCCACTTTAAACACCCCCTCAAACACCTCCTCAAACTCCACCGCACAGTGTGTGTGTGTGTGTGTGTGTGTGAGTGAGAGAGAGAGAGAGAGAGAGAGAGAGAGAGAGAGAGAGAGAGAGAGAAAGGGGGGGAGGTGATCCTGGCTCGGTTCCAGGCAGCCCGACGCGCGCGCTTCCACTCACTGACTTTATTAACATCTGGAGAGTCATTCTGCACCTCTCTCTCTCTCTCTCTCTCTCTCTCTCTCAGTCTGTCTCTCTCTCTCTCTCTATCTCTCTTTCTCTCTCTAATATTAATACAGTTAAATAAATAAAGTAAAATATATTAATTAATATTAAAAATTAATTGATAAAATAAATAACATAAAATAGTGGGGTGGGTGTGGTTTAAACAGTGTGGTGGGTGTGGTTAAGACAATGGGGTAGGTGTGGTTTAGACCATGGGTGGGTGTGGTTTAGAGAGTGGGTGGGTGTGGTTTCGACAGTGGAGTGGGTGTGGTTTAGATCGTGGAGTGGGTGTGGTTAAATATTGTTTCGATAGTGTGGTGGGTGTGGTTTAGACAGTTGGTGGGTGAGGTTTAGACGATAAGTGGGTGTGGTTTAAACACAGTGGTGGGTGTGGCTTAATGGGGTGTTTCTCCCTATTTTCCATATTTTCTTTCCTCTCCATGTCTTTTATGTCTCTTCATATTCTTGCTTTCTTTTTCTCTCATGTGTTTCTTTCCATCTTTCTGTCTCTTCACGTTTTTGTGTGTTACACCTCTCTCTTTCCTGTCCGGTCTCCAAGCAGGGAGGACAGTGGTCCAGCTCAACCCCGGTGTCATTAGTCAGGCCGATCAGCAGATGATTGTATGCGGACCTGAGCAGCGAAACAGCAATGGAAGCTGTGTGTGCAGGTGTGTGTGGTTATCTGGAGAGCAGCTCGAGATGGGAGGCCTGCACGCCGGGCCTCTAGTCGTGTTTGACCGAGTCGATTCTTCTGCTCCCATTAACACCCGCGTCCACACATGTTAATATTATGTTAATGAAATGCTAATGGGGACGGCACTGCTAAGCAGGCCTGCTGTCGGGAGTGCTCGCGAAGGCTGGGTGGGGTCAGTCACAAGCTGTAAACGGAGTCCAAACACAAATAAATAAACCCCTAAGAGCTTACGGGGGCATCGCTGCACGATCATGCCAGCCGGCCACTGGTCGACGTCTGCGGTGCTGAGACTCATACGGAGGCCCTGGACAGGGACAGGCCTTCTTACTAATGTCTTCAGATGAGGCTGACATGCTCTACACAAGGCATGTGTCAGGCTTTGACGGTCTTCTGGAGGTCGCAGAGATCTGAGCAGAGCTGTGCTCTTGTTTCTCGTTCTCCTTTCGAGGTTTGTGTTTTAAGGTTGAGGGTTTGGCACAAGGCCAGGACTGAAATAGCAGGGGTGTGTGTCAGTCATATGGACTTGGGCTGACAGTATAGTGTGTGTGTGTGTGTGTGTGTGTGTGTGTGTGTGTGTGTAAAGATGTTAGTAGGCCAGGTTGTCCTGGCAGCCTCCTAGAGCCCCTCCGTGCCTGCCAGGCAGTCACAGGATGCCCCACCACTCCAGACGTCTATTCCAGCGTCACCATGGCTGCCCATGGCTCCCAAAGCCCACTGCTGACCCCTTCAGGCTTAAGAGAGAGAAAGAAAAAGAGAGAAAGAGAGAGAGAGAGAGATAGAGAGAGAGAGTTCTTTTATTATCAATGTATTTTATGTTACTGTTATTGTGAATGGTGAGATTATTGTTGTTCATTCAACAATCAGCCATAACATGACGATGTCCTTATCTCCACTGACCACAGATGACCCAAAAGGACCAATGTGGGTGGTGGGTCATTCTCAGCACTGCAGTGACACTGACACGGTGGGTGTGTGTTAGTCTGTGCTGCGCCAGTATGCGTAGATCAGACACAGCAGTGCTGCTGGAGTGTTTAAACCCCTCGGTGCCATTACTGGACTGAAAACAGTCCATCAACTCTGACTATCCAGCCCGACAGCGTCCTGTGAGCACCGATGAAGGACTAGAGGATGACCAACACACACTGTGCAGAAACAGACGAGCTTCAGTCTCTGACTTTACATCTACAAGGTGGAGACACTCGGTAGGAGTGTCTGACAGAGTGGACAGTGAGTGGACACGGTGTTTAAACACTCCAGCAGCACTGCTGTGTCTGATCCACTCGTACCAGCACAACACACACTAACACACCACCACCATGTCAGTGTGACTGCAGTGCTGAGAATGACCCACCACCCACAAGATAGCTGCTCTGTGGTGGTCCTGTGGGGTCCTGACCACTGAAGATCAGGGTGAGAGGAGGAGAATAAAGTCTGCAGAGACAGGACGGTGAAAGTATAAAATGATCCATGTTATGTTGTGCTGATTGCTGTATGTTGCATATTATATGTATTTATATTAAAAGTGTCGAGAGATGAACTGAAGACAGAAAAAATGAAAAGTTGAAAAAAAGGACATTGAGAGAGAGAGAGAGAGAGAGAGAGAGAGAGCTCTTTCCCTCCAACTGTTGAGTTGTTTTTCTCCCCCTTTGCCCCCTTCCGTGACAGTGCACTGGAGCGCGTCTTTAATCTGCCCCTGTCGCCTCTTCGCTCATTGCTCCAGGATGTCCCGGCCGTCTTGCTGAGGCGAATGTTTGTTTGCCGTTTGGCAGAACGACTGAGGCCTCCGGCAGGTTTAAGGGGCTAAAGAGCCGCCGCCCTGAGCACAGTGACCGCTCCTGCCAGCTGCTGACTTCAAGCTGGTGTTGAGATTTGTTTAATATTCTTTCTCCTTCACGTCCTGCATCCTCATGCAGAATCAGAACCTGCAGTATTAAAACACCTCAACAACACACAGATGTTATCAAACAGCTGGCTCACTGCTGACCCTCCTCTTAGCCTCTTAGCAAGTGGCCCAAATCAGATTTTATCCCCAAATCCATTTTTAATTGCTCACAATGTCGATTTTCTGAGACTTACATCCGAAATTCATCTGAACAGTTCTAAATCTAAACTGAGGCATAAAAGACTGAGTTACAGATTTGAACTCTTAGAACCCGTGATCCACGCCGGGTGAGCAGGTGCATGCTGTTTTCTAGGCTTCATATCTCAGGATCAGAGGAACCTACAGACATGATACACGTATCATAACTAATTACGAGACCCATTTAACTAAGTCATACTGAACTATCAGCAAGTCATGAAAACAGCTTCAGTTCACCCATTTAATCCCAGTTTAAATACCAAAATCGCTTCAAGTGCATGTTTACTGCTCTGTCCACATGTAGATGCTCAACCTGCATACAGACTCTGACTGATCAGAGAGGGGGTGGAGCTAGTGATGTCACTGTATTAGGTTATACAGAGAGATGAGAAGGAAGTGGTTGTTTGCTCTTTTTGCACACACATTGCTCAAATCTCAGAATAAATATCTAATACATGTATAAATTACACAAATAATAAAGGACATTCAAACTCAAATGAAGACGAATTTGAGTAGACTAGGACCTCCTGAAAACAATATCTGGCTGTGACTGTCTCCTATAAATCCTTTTCTTATTTTTGGTTTTAATTGTTTAAAAATAGCAAATTTAAAACTGATTCTTTGGTCTTTCGTCGCCCTCGGATGTTTTGCCGTTGTCAAGCTATTCTTGAATCGACACTGGAATCGAAACACAGGTCTGAGGGCTACTTTGATCATTCTCCCCCATGTAGAGTTCACCCCCCAGATGAGATTATAATGTCACTCTTGAAATCTAGAATATCAAATGCTCCAGAGCAGCCGTTCCCAAATTAATCTTCCATATTCCTTCAAGTCAGGGCCACGTGGGGCTGAGAGTAAGCCTGCGGCAGCTGAAATGCTGTATGTCCTTACGACTAATGTCACATTCATAAAGGCTGCATTAGTGGCCTCTGCCATGGAGCAGTCGACGGGATCAGCTGGATTTGTGCCCATGTCCTAGGATTACATCGCACCGCGCGCGCACATGTGTTTGATTTGATGGGGATTTGGAGCCTTGACCGGGGCCGGATAAAGCTTGGGATTGTAGAAGTGTTAAACGGTGTGTGTTGCCATCCTGGCCAGAGAAGGGTTTGCGGACAGATGTGGAGCTGGAGTGCATATGTATTGTGATCTTAGGCTCTTTATGGGGGCGAGGAGACTCTTCACCACTAACTCCAGGCCTGTAATGTTCAGCCCCACTTACAGAGTAACTGGCCTTTTGCTACTGGTCGTCTGTTATAGTGGATAATAGAAGGATAATATTTCACATATGTTCACAAATGTTGAATCTGACTGATCTACATGGTACAAGTCAACGTTCTGAACAGGCAGTTCATAAAAAACTGGAAATAAGAGTTACAGCTGACACTTCACTGATGTCTTCCAGGTGCACTGGATCCTTCAGTGGATGGTTCTGTAGAGAACCCGTTTTGAAAGTCAGTCAACCTTTATTTTCACTCAGGAATACATTGAGGGTGACCCTCGTTGACAAGGCAGCCGAGCATTTACATTCCAAATGGACTGATATCAAAATTAAAAATAGTTTAAAATCATAGTTCATCTAAATACATTTCATATAAAGGAAAAAAAATATTTGCATAACATAAGAAAAGTCAAAATTAAATTACTAAGAGATAAATAGAATTAATTAATGATTAAAAATTAAGTCCATTAAAAATTAAAGCAGAGTGGGCATAAAAAAATAGGAGTAAATGATTAATATATATGTATAAGATGAATAAAAGGATAAATTATGAAAATGAATAATGAAATTCAAAAAAGAAAGAATTAAAGAAACAATAAACTCAGTTAAAACGATGGCTGTCTGTCTGAAGGTGGTTAGAAATTAAAGTTTAAAATGGGTAAGTGACCCCAGCGAGCCGAGTTTTAGAGACTCTTGTAGTGAATTCCAGCTCACTGGTGCAGATTTTCCCAGTTCACTGAAAACTCCCAGTCCTTGGCGGGTGATCCAGACACTGGAGCGAGTCTGATATGAACGGTTATTTACTGAGATCAGGGCAGAGATATAAGCTCGTAACTGACCGGAGAGTGATTTATGAATAAAGGTGATATGAATAAGTGTGTAGAATCTTAAGAGGGTCATTTACACTGATTTACCATGTTAAGCTAAACAATAACATAATAATCTAATTTAATACACATCATAATCCACTAAACCTCACACTCACCCTAACCTTAATGTAGTGGAAACAACACACGTTCAGCGTCTGTGAATGGAATGTAGATATGATCACATTGGCTCATGATTCATATGCATGTCGTAATATTTGACTCATAACTTTTACTGCTTTACTGTGTTTACTATGATTTCTACACTCACCGTCACTCCATTTCAGCTCCGTTTCACACACTAACTGCTGCATTTAACATACAGGAGCCCTTTCTAGTTCCATCACAGTTTGTAGTTCCTCTGTTTCTCTGCAGACTTTGTTCTCCTCCTTTCACCCTGATCTTCAATGGTCAGGACCCCACAGGACCACCACAGAGCAGCTATTATGAGGGTGGTGGGTCATTCTCAGCACTGCAGTCACACTGACATGGTGGTGGTGTGTTAGTCTGTGTTGTGCTGGTACGAGCGGTTCAGACACAGCAGTGCTGCTGGAGTGTTTAAACCCCTCAGTGTCACTGCTGGACTGAGACCATCCATCAGCGTCCTGTCAGCAGCGTCCTGTGAGCTCTGATGAAGGACGAGAGGACGACCAACACACTGCGCAGAAACAGATGAGCTTCTGTCTCTGACTTTACATCTACAAGGTGGAGACACTCGGTAGGAGTGTCTGACAGAGTGGACAGAGAGTGGACACAGTAGCAAAATATGCAGAGAAACAGATGGACTACAGTCTGTAATTATAGAACCGCAGAAATGGACGGGGGTGTAAAAACAAGGGTGTGGTCATAATGTTGTTAAATTGTTGAAATGTGAGATTTAATGATGGATTTAATTACAGTATGACTCTTTATTTACCATGTTTCCATAGTGCGTGTGTGTGTGTGTGTGTGTGTGTGTGTGTGTGTGTGTGTGTGTGTGTGTATGCATGTGTTTGTGTATTAACTACAGGAGGCGAAAGCAGGAAAGGTCCATATGCAGGAGGATTAAGGATATACGCAGTGAAAACATTGGTTATACATACTTTGCAACATGTTGCTTCAGTTCAAAGCAGAGGGATGTGAGAAGGTTCTTATTCAGGAGGATAACTGCCTGGTGAATGGAGCTGAGGAGGTGGTGGATCATTTCCTAAGGAATCATAATCTAATTGGATCACTGTGAGGACAGGGATTTACAGTTCTTACAACAAATTGATGATATTTTACAGGATGAATGACCCATTTTGAAATTTAAATATATTTTCACACATTCGCTAAATAAAATAAATAAACAGTTTAGAAACATCACTTTAATTGAGGCAATTTTCAACGCTCTACACCTCCACTAACCCATATAGAGGTAACAGGTACTGCATTATTTTTGTAGTAGAAAAAACTACAGTTGTGTTATTATTATTATTATTATTATTATTATTATTATTATTATTATTATTACTATTTCCTGTTTTTCATGTTTTAATACAATAGGGACATTTCATGATAAAATAAAATCTATTAAAATATATTTATCAAGAAATAAACAGCACAAACGCTCTGCTGCTCATCCTGCAGAACAAACCTGAAATTCCACCTTAAAATAGCACAGCTGTTGCTTACTGCCTTCTGTAATTCTGCACCATTTAAGGTGGAATAGTAAATAGCTGTAGAATAATTCCTGCCTGGTTGGTGCAAAACAGAGCATTTCCACCCTGTTTTAGTGAGTAATGATGGAAAGACACAGCGGTTTATCACAGAGCTTTAACTATCACACAGAGCTTTAACGATAATGGAGATTAAACGAGCAAGTGTGTGGCTCAAATGAGGTGTTGCTGTGATTTAGGGACACACTGTGGGGGGAAGCCAATTAGATGAACTAGTGGACACGGGCTTTGCAGTCGTAATCATATTACTAATTCTGATTGGTTCCTTGGCCAATCCGATGTCAGACATAGTTCTTCGACTTGTATGAAGAGCGTTATCATTTTTAGTTTTAGTGAAACCTCTCTTTTTCATTTTTTTTTTTACCAAAGCAAAGCACCTGGGTTCTCCGTACTGCTTGGAAGTGTAATTAGTACTTTGATCCATTCTTAAAGGGCCCACCTGGACAAATGTCCACATCAGTTTCAGATATGAAGACAGGTACAGAGACAATTTTTCCAAACAAATAATATATAGATGATCACATTGTGTTGGGATATTTGTGGGGGTCATGATGATTCATTTGACTAGGAGGGGGGTCCCATGGATGTTATCGTTCCATCCATTGGATGTTATTGGTCCATCATTCAGGGACCAGCGCTCATTCAGTGGTTAGTCTCACTCTCGGATCATGGAGCAGAGCTGGGTGATGGGGTGTTGTAACGTTTGGGGCTTAGCCCCAGGGAAGGTGATGGCCCAGAATTGCACAGTGACACTCTAACCATGCCCCAAATTCGTCCCTTGTGGACATGTCGTTGCCGTTTGCATTGTCTCGGGGTTCTGTGTATGTGAAGCAGAAGCTGGCTGAACTTTGCAATCGTTTCGAGCGCAACTGAGAAATTCTCAGCTTGATTTGTCACTTGTTGCTGAATCACGGCTATAAATCATGTCCTTCCATAGGAATCGACTGATTACTTGTCGCTCTGTCGCCTGTTAGTGTGAACAAACGTTAAGGGACCCCAAGGCCTGCATGGCAAACAGCACAACTGAGATACACACTTGAAATGCAGCTGTAGGACCCATTTGTCCACTGCTAAACCACCAGAAGTCCAGATCTGAAGAAAAACATATAAAGAAATTCATTTTCTGAAGCATTACAAGTGCACTGGTTGGAGAGTGAGGTGCGGAGATGAGTCGAGTTAGAAAAAGGGACGGGGTGACTGATGAATCAATAAAGCGGGTCAGAAAATGGAACGTTCACTCCTGCATTTTTATTTTTATGATTTTTTTTTTTTTGCACCTCTCACTCAAGCTTTCTTTCTCTCTCTCTTTCAGCTTCTGATCGGCAGACAGGGTCACTGACAGCTCACACTCTCGCCGAGGCAGAGAACATTTCTGCTTGTTCCACCGGCTTATGGATTATGTTGTTTTTAATGAAATCTCTTTGATGCTGGAAAACAAGTTTAAACCCCTGTTTTTTTTTTCCATCCGCTGTGCTGTGTTTCCTGTTCAGAAGTTTGCGCGAGAGGAAGTCGCTCACAATGAACACGGTCAGGGAGCTTGTCAGATCGGGGAGAGAAATGTTTCGGAGATGAGACGGAGCCGACGTCCAACCAGAAAGGATCAAGGGCCAAACGAGATGAACTCCAGACACTTGGAGTGGATTAGTGAGTGGTTTTGTAACCGCACTGCCTCTCGCCAAAACAGAAAGAAATAAAAGTGCGGTAAGGACATTTCGCAGACATGCCTGTCGTCGTCTTCTCAGGGGATGTGCACAGGCGTGTCATCTGGGATGAGAAATGAGTCGCGAAGAAAGCGCGCGAGTGAAAGGGAGAGATCACACACTATTTAAAATCGGCGTCTGCAAACAAAGGCCGACAAACAGCCATACACGAGAATCTGTCAGAGCGCGAGAGCTTGACTGTTATTATCAAAGGAAGTTTTGAAATGTTTGCAGATTATTCTTTCTTTCTGTCACAATCACATATATATGCCCCCTCCTCCTCTCTCGCCTCACTCCTGCATGCGCACACACTCGTTCGTACACACCCACCCACCTCTTTGAGTGGGGAAATACATTAAAATGCTCTAGACGTGCATAATTGGCATGTTTAAAATATTGCAAATAACAGTAATTATCAGAAATGACTTGTTCCATGAAAACAGCCGACGTGTCGTTTTCTATTTTCTGATCGCCGTGGTCAGATGTCTGCTGAAACTTTCCCGACACTCCACTTTTTTGTGTCCCCACCCGTCCATTAGAGCGTCTCAGTTTCGGAGCGGATTCGTTCGTTGGAGTGAACTGTTGCGCCGGCCTGCAAAACACGTCGCTTCAGCTTGTTAAAAAAAAAGCGAGCGTGTTGGTGGGGGGAGCGCTGGTGTCGGTGGCCTTTTTGTTAATGATAATGCATGCATGTTTTTTTTGTGGTTGTGCCCTTTGAAGTCCCCTGATATCAGGAAGCATTTACAATGTAATTACTGCCTGCGCTCCACTCCACTTGTCTCCATCACTACCAGCTGTGGGATCGGCTGGAGATGGAAAACACATGCAAGGGGTGGGGGATGAGGGAGGAGTGAACAGAGGGGTAAAAAGGAAGGCACGAACCAGTGTTGACAGTCGTTACGTCTCAAGTTATGAGGGTTACGCGAAGGCCCGGCCACCCTGAAAGTGATCCAGACACTTCAGGGTCTGAACTGCGACCAAGAGCCATCAAGCACATGTAATCGAAACAAAAGTTGTGTGCAGATCTTTCCGCGGCAGCCCGGGAGGTTCAATTTTTGGGGTGGTTGAGCAGTTAATGGGCTGGGCATCCCCCCTCCAGCTGGGCGTGTGTGGGTAAGTCAAGCGGCGACTTGCTGCAGATCTTGCTGCAGACTGACAGCAGCTTCAGGTTTGGAGGCTTGGCCTGGACTGAGGCTGTGGATTTACATTCAGCCTTTGATTTGATTTGTGTTGGACTGTATAAGCTGGTGAACGGGGGCATAATTAGGACATCCACTGGTTGGCACTGTGGGAAGCTGTGCTGTAGCAAAGGGGGCTTGATTTTAGTAATGATATTATATACACATATAATATACTATATATATATATATATATATATATATACACACACAATTTTATGAGCTCCTTATATCATACAGGAGCACTTTGTACTTCTATAATTATCTGTTTCTCTGCAGACTTTATTCTCCTCCTTTCACCCTGATCTTCAATGATCAGGACCCCACAGAGCAGCTATTAGTGTCTCCACCTTGTAGATGTAAAGTCAGAGACAGAAGCTCATCTGTTTCTGCACAGTTTGTGTTGGTCATCATCATGGCTTACTGGATGCTGCCCAAAGGAGCCTGTTGGCTATATATTTCTGGTTGGTGGACAACTAGCATATCTCAGAAAATTAGAACATTGTGAAAAAGTTCACTTGTGTTTATAATTTCATCAGTTAAAGTGTCTGATTTTATATTCGTTATATGTAAACTGACATATTTCATATCTTTTTTTGTTTTTTGTTTTACTGTTAATTTGTTTGGCTTATAGATCATGAAAATCAGAACTCCAGAATCTTAAATTAAGAAATTTCAAGTCTGCCTAAATCACCAGACATTATAAAAATTATAATAAAAGAAATCTATCACTTTAAAATGTAAGGAATATAAGACAGGTTATCTTTTTCAATGAAATTATAAAGTAATAAACATTTCTAAGTTGTTGATTAATATCTCACCTAATTATTAATTAACACTAATTAAGACATTATTGAGCACGATTAAATATTTGAGAAGCTGCAGGCAATTACACACGGTGTTGACAATAGGAATAATAAATAACCTACATTGTGGACAAAAATATTGGGACACCTCATTCATTGTAAAGTCGGGGCTATTGGCTGCCGCTTGTCGCTGGTGTGTGTTGTGAAGAGTGCTGATTGTAAAACGTCAGTGGGTATCCTGAGAGTCGCGACATGAGTGTAACCTAAATGAATTAATTCTTCAAATGTTTAGCAGTGCTTAATCATTTCTTAAGTAGTGTTAATTAATAATTAGTCGAGACAATGTATATTACTGTCATAAGTACGTTAATTAATGTACCCTTATTGTACAATCTGTCGCTCAGTCATGACCTCATCCGCTGCTTCCTGAATAGGGTCCTGGTTGATCCAGAGCCCACCCGGAGTAAGCTGTTGCGAGGCTGGTATGACCCCTAGTCAGGGTGCCAGTCTATCATGGCCAATTCACATACCATGTGCATTTCTGGAGGGCGGGAGGAAAAGGAGCACCCAGAGGACACGGGGAGAGCACACCACTCCTCACAGACAGTGACCCAAGAGAGGTTTGAACCTAGAACTGTGTGACATGCACGACCTGCAGTGCCACCGTGCCGCCCTTACTGTAAAGTGTTTCCCACCACTTCTCTGTATGATGGTGCGTCCCTGTTTGTGTGCTCAAGTGTTAGTGGTGTTTAATGAGACTCCACCAAAGGATTTTGGACACTGCACTGTCTGGCCAGCATTGTATGAGTGTATAATGTGTGGGCAAATAAGATGACGAGTATGTGTGTGTGTGTGTGTGTGTGTGTCCCTCTCCATTTCGCCTCAGAATGTGCAGCACTGACATTTGCGAGCAATTTTGAAGTGCGTTGCAAAGGTTGTCAAGGGATTAATCTCATATCATGCTGTGGTGCAGAAAAAAAGTGCCTCTTCCAAGAATTAAACACAATTTACCCATCAAGCTGCCTCTTTCAAGGCGAGAGACAAGCATAAATAATATCTCTGCGGTCCAGATTCGCTAATTTACGAGCTTAGCATCTCTAAATGTTATTAGAGGAGCCGAGGAGGTTCACAAAGCTGCTTCCGGCAGTGATTTGTTATCCGGCTCTGCAGTGTGTGCACGTGTGTGAGAGAGAGAGAGAGAGAGAGAAAGAGAGAGAGAGAGAGAGAGAGGGTGGAAGAGACATACCTGACACCCACTCCCAACAGCCCCTAACCTCAGGGGCATGTATTCTTTCTTTGCTTGGCACTCGTTCCCCTCCATTCTCTTCATCTTCCTACAGAGACTTTTCTCTCTCTCTCTCTCTCTCTCTCTCTCTTTCCCTCTTTTTCTCGCCCTCTCTCTGTCTCACACTCTCATACACTCTCTCGCTCTCTCACTGCCTACTCAAACCCGCCCTTTTAGGCCTTACAGATTCTCAACTTGCGGCTGTACCAGTCCGAACTTTCTGCAAGTAAGCGACGATTCCCACAGAAGACTCCGAATGCATTGTGCAGGACAAGGCAGCAAGTTTCAGGATGTGCAGGCATACTTGACCTGCAGTGTCACGCTCTGCGTCTCGTACAGATTTAATATCCCCCTGAAAGGAGCTTTGCGGTGATGTAATAATCTTGGAACTCAGAATCTCAAGCGGCTTCCCGCAATCTCAGCAACCTGCCTGAGATGCAGGGAGGAAGTCTTTTCTATACGGTTAACCAACCTACCCCCCAACCCACCCTTCTGCCTCTCCAGATCAGTTCCATTTAGACTATATGTGAGCTCTGAATTTCACAAACATATAAAATCCTACCCTGTTTCACTGATTTCAGCCGTGATATTTGCTAAACTCAAGTAAGTCAAACATCACAGTCACAGCTCTTCTGCACAGCTGCCAGAGTTTCTGACAGTGCTGGAAATCTAATTCTGTTTATAATGGTTAAACAAGGATGTCCTGTATAATAAATACAAATAAGGATGTGTGTATTAAACATGTGAGTCAGTCGTAGACTAAGATACAGCCTGGGAATGAAAGGAAATGGTTCAATCCCCTGGACAGTCAGGAAGCAAGAGGAGACAATTCCCTCAACATTCACATATGGGGTGACCTTTAGCTTGACTTTATCCTAATTTTAAATATCAGATTTTATTCACATTAGAAAAGTATTTATAGGAGACAGTCACACATACCAGATTTTGTTGTTTTTCAGGAGAGCCTAGGCTACACAAATGTGTCATTTGTCCCTTTGCAGGACTTCTATTTTGAAATTTGAACACTGTGTGAGCAAAGAAAATGGGCAAACAGCCCCTCCCTTCTCATTTTCCTCTATAACCTAATATCTGGATCATTGACATTACGGCTCCGCCCCCTCTCGCTGATCAGTCAGAGTCTGTATGCAGGTTGAGCATGTTCAGGTGGACAGAGCAGTAAACATGCACTGGAATCGACTTTGGATGTACATTTAAACTGTATTTCAAGAAATGTTTTAAATATTGGTTGTACTGGCCAAAAGAAACGAAGGTTTTCAGAAATATCGAAACAATGGCCAAAGTACTGCAGTTATTAAATACAACAGATACATAACAGGTATCTATTTTCATTTTGTCCACATGGGAATTTGTCCTCCACATTTAACCCATCCTCACACAGTGATACACACCAGGGGGCAGTGGGAAGCCCTATCTTCAGCGCCCAGGGAGCAGCTGGGGAGTTTGGTGCCTTGCTCAAGGGCACTTCAGTCATGTCAGTTCAGGGATTCAAACCAGCAACCTTCCAGTCACGAGGCTGGTTCCCTAGCCACCAGACCACGCCTGGCCATTTCATAAGTATTGGGACAGTGTCATTAATTTCAGAAAAACATCAGGACAAGGCATCTGTTTGGACAGATGAATCCATTATTATTTGGACACAGTAGCAGAAGACAAACCGTCATGGAGGTGTAAATGTTATGGGTTGGGAATGCCGTACTGATGGCCAGATCAGCTTGATAAATTGGGTAGCACTAAGCAATTTGACTCGTTTAAATGGAGGAGAAGGTGGAGATGGAGTGTGAGAACTTCTTATTATTATGGGACGTGGAAAATAGGAGGACTAGGAGGAGGAGGAGGAGCTGCTGGAATGTTCCTCCTACTAAACTGGCTGGTACACAACTTCACATGACCCATGGTCTTCACATGGTGATTCTTCATCCCAGTTAAAACCTAGTGCAGGTGCAGTCTTATTAAATACCATTTGAGTACGATTGTATTGATGCTGTCCCTCTCACCCGTCAGGCACAGCCCCTGTGATTTAGTGTGCACTAAGACGGAAGGAAAGTGAATGAATAAAAATGAAGATTCCTGACTGCAGCCTGTGAGCGCACAGTTTCCTTGTGTTGTGAGAGATCTGTCTCCATCCATTTGTGTGTGTGTGTGTGTGTGTGTGTGTACGTGTGCATGGTGTCTAGATCTTGGGGATGTGCACATGTTTATCAGGCTGGAACAGCAGAACAGGCCTCAGTGAAGGGTCATTATTATTCTGACAGTCCTTGAGCGGAGGCTTTGCCAGCAGCCTGGTAGCAGTAGCAGGTAGAAGAGGAGAGCTTAGCTTCACCTGCCAGGCTGCGTTAGCCCGGGCCGAGACTTCCTCTCAGACCGGCTTAGTGTCAGCGCGGGGCTGGGGCGCTGTGCACACCCCAGTGGGGGTTCCCTGACGTGTCGACTCCTCAGCATGTGATGGAGGTGGAGGCACTGTCAGAAACCCCCATACTGCACCCGCATTCTCGGAGGTCATAGTAGGAGGAAGATGTAGAAGGCACCAAGCAGACACAACTGGCATGTCTTTTGCCAAGGCCACTGGGGAAGACCTGTTTTACATCTTGGCCAATGAGGTCAGAAGACAGGGGAGACATTCCTCCTAAACGTAAGCATCCACCTGATATACTGGTGTAATAAGCCTGGAGAGACTGGAGCTGCATTCCATTTCACAGGGGGTTACACTTCATTTTGATTGCTCATCTCCTTTGTAGATGATTAATACACCCATAAAAGGGTGTCAGTAACACATCCGCGGCACTGATATGCACTGAGGAACATCTTGAAGATGTTCTGTTGCTGCTTTTCTCACGTTCAGTAGATTTACTGTTGATATGTTACATTCTATTAAACAAACCCAAACCTAAACCTATGCCTAACCCTGGCCCTAATCCTAATCTAAACCCCAACTCGACCAAACTCCTAACCTTAACCCTGCACTTATCCATCCATCCATCCATCCATTTTCTGCCGCTTATCCAGGGTCGGCTTGCAGGGGTAGCAGCCTAAGCAGAGAGACCCAGACTTCCCTCTCCCCATCCACTTGGTCCAGCTCTTCCAGGGGAACCCCAAGGCGTTCCCAGTCTCTCCAGCGTGTCCTTTGACTTCCTCTGGGTCTTCTCCTCACCAGGGAGGCGGCCAGGAGGCATCCTCACTAGATGCCCGAGCCTCCTCAACTGGCTCCTCTCGACATGGAGGAGCAGCGGCTCTACTGTGAGTCCCTCTCGGATGACTGAGCTTCTCACCCTATCTCTAAGGGAGAGCCCAGCCACTGCACTTATCTCTTAGAATATAAGAGATGCTCTGCACGGGCAGTAATATGCTGCTTTCTAGGCTTTTTAAGTCAGGATCTGAGTAACCTACAGAAAACAGATACAATTCACTCGTTTCCAACCGAATTAAATCCCAGTTTAAAGGCCAAAGGAGCTTCCAGTGCATGTTTACTGCTCTGTCCACGTGTACATGCTCAACCTGCATACAGACTCTGATTGATCAGTCAGAGAAATGGAGGTGGGGTCTGAGGGGGTAGTTTTGTATTTTGTTTGAACCACTGTCAAGTACTTTGTAGAACATGTTATTATAAACATATGTGTCCATCAAATCATTACAAATAATTAATCATGTTCTTGCATTTATAGCTCAAAAACACTCTGGATTATGTTTATGGGTTCTCTTAATTTTTACATCTCAAATGATGACAAATTTGAGATGGCCACAAATTGGCCCAGGGTTCTAAAGCTTAATCCTAAAATTAACATCAAACCAAAACCTAATCTTAACCCTCACCCTGGTCCTAATCCTAAAATTGATCCTAAACCTAAACTTAACCTCAACCCAAAACCTTTGCCCTGGCCCTAAACCTACCACTGACCTGGAACCAAAATCGAATCTGAACTATATTCCTTAAACTTTAACCTCAACCCTAAACCAAAACCTAACCTGATCCCGACCATAATACTAACCCTGACTTTAAACCAAAACCTAATCCTAACCATCACCACTGGCCCTAATCCTAACCCCAACCTTAACCTCAGGCCTAAACCAAACCTTAACTCTCATCCTGTCCCCTCATTTTGTCTGTTCCAGTTAAACTATAGTTCCAGTCTGGGTTCTGGGTTTATAACAGCATGTCGAGGATGTTATGATGGTCTTTATCAGACCAGTTTCAAGATCAATGGTTTCTCAGGTGAACATCTACAGGTATGATCACAGGCTCAGTCTGGTGAGTGTTAATGACTGATGGGTAAACGTTCTGTGAAGTGATGAACCATTATTTACTACCCCCTTAAAAAGTGTGAAGTTCCCTTGGACTGAACATTTTCACTCCCTGTGGTTTGGAACTGCCCTTAAAGTGGCTGAATTTGTGTTGTGCACTTTGCGGGGAATTCCGAGGGTAATTGGAATACACTTCTATGACGTCCACTCACGTTTTCTTTTCTGTAAAATATCCTGACGTGTAAAATAACATTAAAGCAGCAGTGGAGAGTTGGTCATTCTTGCTCCTGGGCTCGCACCGCAGTAGGGAAGTGTAACTCGTGCCACTCTCATAGACGGTTGTACACATGCATTTCTGGACAAGCTGAGAGACCTGTACTGACAGACCTGTCCCTGAAAGTGAAAGAAGCATGTGGAGGGATATGGTTGAGTAATACTACAGCATTGTACACAAATATGACGAGGGCTATGCATTGTTACACAATTAACAGTGAGTTAGCCTGGAACATCACATTGATGTTGAAGCTGTTATTATAATGTACAAACGTGTTAAAGTATGACCAATTTACATGACTCAGTATAAATGACTGTACAGTGTAAATGACTGTACATTATAAATGACTACTAATCCTGTTTGAATAGGACTTAAGACTTTTCTTAAGAAACATTTTCTAAATGTTTTCTAAGTGTTTTTTACTTGTAATTTGCTTACATTAATGTGCAAACGTTTTTACCACATTTCATAGATAATTTATTGGTGTTTAAATAAGTATCAATTCTTTTAAGGGATTTTTTTTAATTGAGCAAATAAATAGAATTGTGCTCCACCTGCATTAATTACGCATTTATGTTTATTTCATAAAGCAGTTATTAACATTTTCACTTACAAGATCAACAAAACACAAAATACTCAGCTTCAAATTTAACCTCATTTTTAAAGTTTAGGAATAAACACAGACATTTTCATTCCAAAGAGAGGTTGGACAGGGTGAAAATGTAATTAAACATGTATCATATTTTATAAAACAAGTATAAATAATAGTTCCATTGATAATAAGCCCCAGTAAATGAACTGAAATAAATAATACCCAATTACTTATTATCTGATAGTCTGTCAATGATACATACAATGATAAATGCTTATATCTGGATCGTTTAATAACTCTTAATTTATGGACATAAAATACACAATTATTATGAATATAGAAATAATCAATTTTATTGTATTAATAATTATGTATTTATATGTTTTCATAGCTTCCATCAGGAAACATTTAAATAATGAATTCATAATTGTTGATACTGAGTAAAATCATTATTCCAACTATTATTACTAAGATGTACAAAAATAAAAGGTATGTGTATCAATAGATGCTTAATTATTTAAATGTAAACATTTATAAATTCAGTATAAATTATGAACAACGTAGAAATTAATTAATTAACTAATAGTTGTAGTAAAGATAATGCTTAGGTTGCTTGCTGAGGCCTGTAATTATAAAATGTTACCGAGACGACCTCAAAATGAGAAGTGTCAGATATTTAAATGAGGTTTGACTACCGTTTCTTGCGGTTTACCACTGAATTAACCTTTTTATCAGAGCTATTAAAGATGAACCAAGTCTGGAGCAGTTTTGGATCAGCTGGCCAAAAGCTGGGTCCCTCTTCTTCGGGCTGCTCTGTTCTGCAGACTTTAGAGACTTTGCAGACTTTGTTCAGCGGTCTGGAACTGCAGAGGCATGGATATTTAACGCATTATTGGCATCTGCTGTAAAAGGACAGGTGATGCAGTGCCTTGATCAAACAGACCTCTGGATCGCTGTGCCTTCAAAAATCACACGCCGCCCACTATACTGAGGTCATCGATGTACACCAGCTCCTGCAGAATTCCACACGCTGCACATTTTCTCGCAGCTTTAAGTCGAGTTCCATTTAAGTTTCATTCCTGCCAAGAGAAAAGTGCTGTCCTTCCGCTACACAAGTTCTAAGGTAACTCTTGCTGGATGAGATCACCTACTCGGAGTTCACGTACAAAAGTGTGGTAAATCAGTGCTATGAGCGCCGGGTAACAGAAGTTCTCCGCTTTTAGCAAAAAAAAAATTAAAAAAAAGGCGCCATTCCTTAGTTTTTAGCGCCTTGCCCATGGGCTACGCCACGAACAGGTGACAGGTGAGGACGAGCAAGTATGTCACGCGAACGTGCGCTGCGCACACACATGTACACACACGCACACTCTGAGTGTGGATTGGTGTGTCTGGCGCCCACGCAGGCCTCTTTTCTCCCCTCGCCAAGTCGCAGGGTGCCGGCGGGGTTCGGAGCGAAGCGGCGGCGCAGCATCAATATCACGCCGCCGACGCCTGCCTGCTCTCTCTGGCACAGCACGGCCCGCCAACCTCACACACACACATACACACTTCTCTCACCTTCAGCTCAGAGTGCTCACCATCTGCAGCACTGCTAACGCAACCGCAACGCCTGGCCGCTGCCAAAGCACAAGCCCCCGCATAGCCTCCACCACACACACACACACACACACACACACTTACATACATACATACATACATAAATAAACATACCACTAGTGGATTTGGGAAGTGAGTTTATCAGCGAAATCCTGAGCTATTGACCAGAAAGGGGCACCAGGGTAACCACCCCACCCCTTCCAACAATTGGTGCACACCTTCCCCACCCAAGAACCACTCTGCTGATGATATGTTATGAAAACCTGCTATATCAGGATGTCATCAGGGTATCCTCCAGTAATTAGGAGGGTCTAGATGACCTCTCCCAGAGGGGGGAAGGTAGTTGGGGCATGGTAATATTACATATCGGTTCACACAGTGGCATTGCCCTGTGTAAATTTCATGTCTCCACAGCTGAGCAGTCTAGTTGCGGAGCGTTTTAATTCACTTACCCCTCGCCGCCCCGGAGCAGGGGCGAATTAACGGCGGTCATTTCAACTCTCCAGCTCCTCTCATCTTGGTACATGGTCGCTTGCAGGCACCCAGCGAAACTCTACCGAGCCCCAGACTGCAGGGTTTCAGAGAGGAGCCGCCGAAATCTGCCGAGCAGTTTAATGACTTATAATTAGATTCATAAAACATGGGCTAAACTTGCAGAAAAAAAAGGAAGAAGAGGAAAGAAAAAAAAAACACTAACGAAACATGCTGACAGCGAGCAGGCTTGACATTTGGCCTTGCGTAATTAGGAATGTGCCAGCTTCCCTTCCCACTAAATCTCAGCACTAAATCATTATTCTCCACGGTGTTGACTTTGTCATGTTCGTTCGCTTAAGCTTCGGCGTTTTCGTAAATATTGCAGCCAAAATTACATTGCAATTTTTTTTTCTCCCCCTTAATTGCCTGCCCTCCAAACACAATCTGCTTTGGCAGTACATAAGATGGTATGCGAGTTAATAGAGGCAGTGAGTTGGCACGCAAGCTGCGCGTTCTGAAGGGAGAGCGGGGCTAAGAAGGGAAGATGAAGTGTTGAGGAGCTGGAGAGAGCTGATCACACAGGCAAGCTGCGGAGCAGCAGGCAGATGCCACCAGAGCACTGGCTGTCTGTCAGCAGAACAGGCAGAACACAGGCAGGGAGAGAAACAGAGAGAGAGAGAGACAGGCACGAGCAGGAGAAGAAGAGAGTGAACAGAAAGAAAGTGATCGAGGTATGGGAACGAGAGTAACGCACCCACAAGAACAGAGGATGACGGATAAAGACGTGCAGAGTTAAGCAGAGAGGGATGAACAGAGTCTAGGAGAAGAGTTATGACACCGGAAATCAGTCAACATCTGAAGGCCTCACAGTGACAGCAGAGTGAAAACGTACAAAGTGAAAACTGTCAGAGAAAGTCACCGACGATTAGCACTGACTACTCGTACAACAGGCTGAGCAAACGCAACCTCCTGGAAGCATCATCGCTATTGTTCACATGATTCAGTACAAATATATCAGATCTTCAACAGCTCTTGAGTTATCCTTTAAAACCTCTGGCCAGTTTTATGGGATGTTTTCATAGTTTGATGTGCTTTTATTCACCAAAAAGAAAATGGTAAATTTGTAGGAATTTGACCATGTTTTTATGCAATAAAACTACTTTTTTTTTGTTTCTTTTTTTGTTTTCTGCTGATAAAGATGAGAAAACACAAATCCTGTTGGACACTGAACAAAGTTTTTAAGCTGTAAATGCAAGATTTCTGATGAATCATTTGTAATAATGAAATTGACAGGGATATTTATAATAATAAAGTCTTTAAAATGTATTGTTAAAAAAATAAAGCCTTTACTATTTTGGTTATTTATTTATGGATGTATCAGTATTGTTCATATAATCCTTTCTCAGGGCCACCTCTCATTGGTCAGTCAGAGTCTGAGCACGCACAGAGCAGTAAACATGCACTGGAGGTTCATTTGGGAATTAATTCAGTTGGAAACAAGTGAATTCTAGTTTTTTTTTTAACTGGATCACTCACTGAGTCTTAATCACACCATGAGACCGTCATGATTAGATAGGTTAGTTTGTTATGATATGTGTGTCATGTCTGTAGGTTACTCTGATCCTGAGATATGATGCCTAGAAAACAACATGTAACTGCTGGTGCAATGAGATCTCGGGTTCTAAGTGTTAAGGGGAAATATATTTGTAAAGGTTTAATGATCTGAAAGTTACATGGGTTCGCTGACCAATCTCTGTTTTCCTGATGTATCTCAAAAGGCTGAAAATACTCACATCATTACACCTGGTTACAGTATTGAACTATCTTTACCAAAAAGTATGGAATTTGAATATTTGCAACTTTCAATTTATTAAAATTCCTCAAGGATCCTGTAGCAAAGGTTCAGATACAGCCCAAAAGAACCATATGAATGGGTAAACGGTTCTGTTACACAGAACCTTTTAAAAAGGGCTCCAATGTTGTTACAAGTCAAAGACGTTTATTTCAGTACTACATGCGCAACTCCAGTCCTGGTGGGCCTTTGCTTTACTTTGCTGGAAACCAGAACTCCCAGACTGGAGATGTGCACCCCTGGCTTAGAGCAGAGCCTTCTTAAGTAACCCATGTTGCTCCAAAACTGAAGATATGAGAACCTGGGCTTAGCTAAGGTTTTTAAAAAGGGGTGAAAATGCTTGAGTAATTGTACTTTGTTAGAATATTTTAGTGTCATTTTAAAAGATAAGTACTTTATTTAAGTACAATTAAAATTCCCTTTAATTGATATTAATATTTCCATTTAGATCAGGGGTGGTATTGGCCCCCGTAGTGCTGCAGAGATGAACTCCAGCCCTATTACAACACACCTGATCCAGGTGCAAAAGGTCTACAGCATTTCTCTGAACTCTGCAGAGAGGGAGATCTCTGGGCCAGGAACAAGGACCTCTGATTTGGACCTTCAGAGGACTAGTTCTAAATTGCAATGACAGAAATCTTTTGTTTTGGTCATTTCAGTCAGACACGCTTATTAACTTTTAAATGTTGTTATTGAAACATCCAAAAAACATTCTATGACTGTATTAATAAACTTCCGTTCTAGGCTGAGGCCAGGAGTTGCATCATTTTACACTTTTATATACAGAATTTTACATCAAATATACATGTTAGTATCCAAACTCACCAGTTTTTATAAACCACAGCAATAAATTGAAACAATAAGTCAAACTTTTGGGGGGACAAAATGTCCATATACCTTTAATCCATTAGTGGACTTAAAATGCATTTCAAAACTATTGGGAAACAATATCTGTTTTCAATTATAAACTCTGGAAAATGTCTGAAAATCAGGTCCAGAAATGATCCTTCCATGCACATGTACAGCCAGAGATTCCCTGTGTTTGTTCATTCTCCCTAAAGGAGATGTTCCGAGCGGTTTAGACAAGGAGCGTCGTACAGGACGACCTGACCCACTGTAATTTCTTTGGAAAATTACCTGTTTTATTCACACGTGGCATCACAGGGACATGAGATAAAGTTCAGCATAACTGATTCCGACATTTACATTCACACATAAAGCTCCTCCAGGGAAACATCGGGATAGTTCCGGGTAACCGGTCACGTCTGAAAGGTCAGGCAGCACAATGATCACCATTTCACATAATGACTTTCTGCAATGTAGCTTTTAGAGACATAAATGTGTCTTGTTTGGTTCCCTGCCACTGTGACCAGTTCTGATTGTGTAGGTTCTCCAGATCGGAGCATTTCACACCAAACTCTTCTGAACGACATGAACACTTAATTATCCAAACATTCATAAACATTATAGAATAATTTTAATTGCGTTGCTCCTGTGATTCTCTAATGTTTCTCTGCTTTCTCTCATTACCTGACGGTACCTAACGCATCCTGCAAAAAGGTCACATGCTTCCCTGCATACTGTCCTGCATTCTTCTCTGGATTTCCATTAGATTTTCCATTAAATAATCATTATGAAATGGAGTGAAAATGAATAAAATTAATTGGGATCTTGTTTTTTAACTATATGTAAACAGACAAGGTGAAGAACTGAAACGTACTACTTTTGAAAGGCGACGCGAGATGCAAGAAAAGTGCCAAAACGAAGGAAAGAGATGAACAGATAAATTAACATCTTGTAGAGCAGCAAACCTCAAGAGCCCGCGACTACAATCACTAAAACGCTGTCATCTCCAAGAATGACTTGAAACGATCCCTGCCCTCTCGTAATTTCAAACAGGCGCTCTGAAAAAGCGCTCCGTCTTCCAGCCGCTCTGTGGAAAGAGACATCAGATGGGAGCAGGAATCTTAATGATTGTTTTAGGAGGGGGCAGGAGGGAAAGGAGGGCGGGATGGATGGCGGGTTTAGTAGATTTTCGGGAGGGTGCTCGCCGCACTGCTAAGCCACCCGCTCTAAGCTTTAATCCCCAAGGGAAAATATGACATCCAGTAAATATCAATAACAAATAAAGCATCTGTAATGAGGCATGGCTTTATCTGTGCGATTTGAGCATAGTTAATCTCCAGGCTTCTCTTGACACTCAATTAAAAGTGAAGAATGTGATGCCCCTCCTCGCTTCGCTCGCTTGCCCCGTTACGGAGCTGTTCCGTGGGTAGGCTGCGCTCGATCTGTCGTCGCCTCCTGCGAGCATGCTGTTCTCCGTCTCGTTCTGGCGAAACGCATGCATCGGAACAAGCCATCGAGTGACACAAGGAGACCTTCAAGCCTTCGACTGCCTTGTTTAGCTTAGCCGTGGTGAATGCGCGAGGCGGCGCGCTGACGTGAGGGGACAAAGCAGACAGAAGGCTTTGTAAGAGCCTTAAGCTAAACTAAATCTGCTAGACATCTTGGGACAAAGTGTCTGAGATAAAGTGATACAGTGCATGTACAGATACTGAACGCGGAGTCATTCAGAGAATGTACAAATGAAGAGGATTAAGTAGAAGATGGCTGTTGTACACTGCGGCCGAACCGCTGTAAACCTGTGCTTTTTGGGGTGTATCTACTTGTCAGCCACACTTCATTACATGTCAATGCAGGAATCTCACAATACAGGTTACCCTCAAGGCCTCAGCAGACTTCGTTCGCCTGTCTTCAGTGAACAACATGGTGTAGTTGCGGAGAAAACATGGCAGTTGGGCAAACTCCGTGGACGAAGATGCTACGCAACAAAGCCTGTGATTGGATGGTAGAAAAAGAGGCAGCCAGAGGGAGCTGTGTGATTCATCGGTGATGTCATTAGCTCCACCCCCTCTCGCTGATCAGTCAGAGTCTGCCTGCACAATGAGATTGTACACATGAACGCCTGCACTGGAAGTCATTTTTCATTCATCGTAACATCATAAAATATCACAATATATGTCAAGATAAAAGTCTCTAATACAAAGAGCAAATGGTGTCAAAATATAAGTCATTAACACAAATCAGTTGACAGTACCAAACTAAAAGTCATTAAAACAAATGTAGCAGTAATATAAAAATATTTTCAAAATGAACATTAAAATTACCACCTCATATTTGTCACCTTTCATCATTTATGCTCTGAAAAAAATTTGGGAGTAATTTGATCCAAAATTTAAAGGGGAAAACGATTAAGCGAAGACTAGTTTACTTTTTTATATTTTATTGCTGCTAATTTGCACAGCCTTGGTTTTAAATTTTGATGCTAAAAATGATATAAGCTGGAAATGTATTGAAAATTTAATATTTATTGCATTTATATTCTTACCAAATACCTAAAACAACCTCAAGCTAAATTTCAAAGCTGATATAATTAAGTGATTAATTAATATTAAGTGATTAAGTAATTAATTAATTAAGTAATTTTTTTATTTTCAGTTTTTTTCATTCTAAAATAAATTTTTTTGTCTTTCAAATATCAACACAAAACCAAATTTCTCCGTTCAGCTGAAAGACAAGAACACAGAACAGCTCGACGTGACTGAGTAATGTAAAACACACATGTTAAAGTTTGCACATGTGGTGAAAATATCTGTTACTGTAAAAGTAAAAAATGACCTGATATATATCCGTAATTCTTTAAGAGCAAAATGTTTTTATTCCCATCTTTTACAGTTTTAAAATGCCACAAAAAAGGAAAAGGGTTTTCAACAAAAGTTTATGGTGGTCAGTATTCAGTAAAACTCCCTTCAGCAAGTATTAGTGCTTGTAAAAGCTTTTGGTTGCCAGTTTTAGTCTCTCGGTTCTGTTTGGAGGGTTTTCACCCTTTCTTCCTTAAAAAAAGGCTCCACGTTTTGTGAAGGTCTTTGGCTGTCATTCACTGCTCTTTTGAGGTCTAGTCACAGATATTTGATGATGTTTAAGTCGGAGGACTGTGAGGGCCACGGAAAACCTTCAGCTTGTTCCTACTGAAGCAGTCCATTGTGGATTTTGTGGTGGTTTAGGAACACTATCCTGTTATAAATGCATCTTTTCAGATGTAGGATTTGTGCCTCCACAATTTGCTAACATTTAAATGCATTTATTATCTTTAATGTTTCAGACACCACTGACTGTGATACAAGCCTAAAGCACGATCAATCCAGCCCTGTGCTTAACAGTTGGCGAGGTATTCTTTTCACGGATTTCTGCACCTTTGCCAACTGCACCTAAAACGTTTAACTTCATCACTCCACATAGACATCAGGCTTGTTTAGATGTTCCTTTGAAAATATCTCATGCTGAGTACTTTGGTGAGAACATAGGAAAGGTTTCTGGTGGCTCTTCCATGAAGGTCATAATAGAGCCGACGTCACTGCGAGTAGAACAGCTCAACAATTTCACTTTCGCACTCAAACAGGCGTTGTGGATGTTCTTTCTTTCTGTTTCTTGATCTTCCAGACCCTAACTTGACATCCTTCCTGTTTGCTGCCATTTCTTACAATCATGATTACATTGCAAACATGAGGAAAAAAGCTGAAACCTGAAACTGCTTTTAAAATGCTCTACTTATAGCCATCTTCTGCTTTGTAGGCATCAACTGTTTTCATTTTTGCCATCATCTAATAAGCTAATTAATTCTGGAGATGTTCGGTTATTTATCTTTAGCTCTTGAGTTGCCCAAACTTATAAAATGATAGCAAAAAATAAATACATTAATAAAAAAAGTCCCTAACCCTCTCATTCATGTGGTCCCTACAGTGGATAGCTGTTTAAAATACCTTATTTTATATGTGCATTGTTGTTGTTGTTGCTGTTATTTTGTTGCTTGTTTGTTTGTTTGTTTGTTTGTTTTTGATCAAGTGTTTCTAGAGACTCACTCGCTCATTTATGTATTGTTTAATTATATATTTAAAACATAGAATTGGACTGTGTTTCCTTTTTTTTTCATAGCAACGCAGTACATGTTAAAGCATAATATTTAGTATAATATGTTTTCGACAGCATTTAAATTTTCATTTTATTTCATTTATCTTTTTGCGCCATCTTTGGGCCATTAATTCAATATTTGTAGCCGGATACCTGAGTAAGTAACTTAAAAAATTATACAAGCCCACACACACACACACACACACACACACACACACACACACACAAAGAGATAATTCAATTGTTTTTATCTGTCAGAAAGGAGAATAAAATCATTTGGGAACCAAATCCTGATTGTCATAATTCATGCATGTAAGGATTAATCTTCCTAAAAATGATGAAAAGAATCATCTTCATTTTGCAGATCAGTGCATCTTCTGCTTACTTAACTATTCACAGCAACTGAATTTCTGACCAACATTTTGCACGTGACTGTATCTAACAGACGTAAATTATTCAGATATGTGTCTCAGGATACCACGAAGAAATCTGAGCCAACAATGTCTTTTATTTGACTCAATTTGACTGGAATTGGAAGAATGTTCTTCTGTCAAAGCTAAAACTTTAAGTACTTAAAAAGTAGATAAAGAGAACCAAATCACACACTTCAGGATAAGCAGAAATTTAGAAGGTAAAATTAGAGTCAGGTGCTTTAAAGTCTGATCTTCACAACATGGTTGTCAAAGTGTATCATGGCACAAACAAAGGAGATTTAGGGAAATTCAAGACCACTATTACCCTCCCCAGGAGTGCTCCATCAACAAAGATCACGCCAAGAGCAAGGCATCTAATAATCTGCAAAGTCACAAAGGAATTCAAGGAACCATCTGATCAACTAAAGGTCTTTCTCATATTGGCTAATGTTAATGTTCATGAGTCCACCATCAGATCACTGAACAATGGTGTGCTTGGCAGGGTTGCAAGGAGGAAGCCGCTGCTCTTCAAAAATTTAATTGCTGCCGTTTCATAAAGGTCACATGGATACGCCTGTACAACTGACCATGAGCTGAATTCAAGAGAATGTGGGCCATGCAGCAAGACAACCACCAAGTTGTTTTACCAAAGAAGGATATGATAATCATTATAATGATAAGAGAACACCAACATAGAGCAGAAGCAGTTTCAGAATTTTTTTTTTTTCAATAAATAAATGACTGCTATTTTTTTTTTTTAATGATTTTGTCTGATTTGAACTGGTTGTCCTTATCTACGAAATGGACAAAATGGAAAAAACATTTAGGATGAAAAATTTAAAACACCACTGTATATATAGGAAACTTGAAAAATGACTTTTTAACAGATTTGCTAAATTATATCTATACATGCAGAACATGCACAAAAAAATCTAAATAAAATAATAACAATAATAATAATAATAATAATAATAATAATAATAATAATAATAATAATAATAATAATACATTTAGAATCCCATATCTATTCCCATACCTATTATTTAACTTGGAATAGTGTGTGAGTATATAATTGAATTGTAGTGCAAAGCATGTAGAGGGCATGTGTTATTGCTTGTTACAGAGACAGCTGCTCCCTATCCACTATAGCCCAGGTGAATACTGAGCCTAATACAGACACACACACACACACACACACACACACACACATGCATGCACACGCACACGCACACACATACAGTATGCACACAGTCACTCATACACACACACACACACACACGCACACGCACACGCACACACATACAGTATGCACACAGTCACTCATACACACACACACACACACACACACACACGCACACACATAAAGTATGCAGACTGAGAGATTACCTCCCATCACTGCCACTCAGAAACAGCTTGTGTTTCTTGCCCCAGTCTGTCTACAGTCCCAGACAGGACATCTTGTATTTTTCCAGTTGGTTTGTCTCTTCGCTGTATCATTCCCCTCCACGCTCTCGCTCTTTATTTCACTCAGCCTGTCACGATAAACATCCACTGACAAACGGCAGCAGGACACGAAGTACTGCCAGGGTGTTGTCTTCACTAAAGGCCTAAAGCATCATCCCGGCCATATGTAAACAGACGCATGTTGCTTCTGAAGCCGTGTTGTATGGATGAGCATATCTGGTGTCTGCTGAAGCATTATCGTGTAAGAAACAGCAACCCCAGTATAAAACCACGGGTACTCTGACCCAGAAACCCATCCAAAACAAGGCCAGAGGACTCCAGGGAGACTCCTAAAAAAAAAAAGGACAACTCCAAAAGAAATAAAATCATATTCAGCCTTCCCATCTGAGGAAGGGCAGGATAATGGCCAAGAATGTGTGTCCAAATGATTTGGAAATGTCATCAACATGGACTTCCCGTGGCTCTCATGACTGCAGGGATGGCTGTGAGGAAAATGCTGTATTATTGTGAGTCAGTGTATTAGTCCCAGGCCTGTTCTTTGACTGCAAGCATAATGTAGAGGCAGGGAACAGAAATAGAATAGTATATCAACATGCTGGTCTTAAGCCTGTTAGAACAAAATTAGAAAATGCTTAATGCCGTTCCTTTCACAGAGGCAGTATGTAGGCCTACTATAATAAGCACTATATTACTATATTGTATAAACATGTTAAATTGTTATCAGGGGTGTGTCACGTCAAACAGGGTCATGTCAGGACGTATCGTCCCCTTGGAACTATAAGGTTCTATCTGACCTGTTAATCCAGATGGAGCATTTACATCTTTTCTGTGACTTCTTAACATCATGTGAGGAGTTTCTGTAAATTATATCAAACTGCATTTTAGACTCTTTATGTAATAAACAGAAAGTTTCTATCTCCATATATGACAGTGTCACTATGAAGACTTCGATCTCAGAGCTGCTCAGAATGCAGACAGAACCTTATGGAGATATATGGCTTTATATATTCACTTTAGTTCAGTTGTTGTCATTGAAATTCGTGTCCATAAAATGCAGTAAGTGGTTGGAGATGACTGAAGTGCCCTTGAGCAAGGCACTTAACTCCCCAGCTGTTCCCCAGATGCTGTGGATAGGGCTGCCCACCGCTCCGGGCACGTGTGCTGACTGTCCCCGAGTGTGTATGTGGGTGTATCACGGTGTGAATGGGTTACACGTGGAAGACTAATTCCCCTGTGTGCGGCACAGTGGATATATGTATATATATATGAACATACAGTATATATGTTCTAGATCAATGGTTCGCAAACCTTTTTGACAATGTAGCACATAAGATCATACTAAAACATCCGTACCAGCTTCAGTTTGTTTCACAGAAACATACAGTTGTGCTCAAAAGTTTACATACCCCGGCAGAATTTTTGCTTTCTTGGCCTTTTTTCAGAGAATGTGAATGATAACACAAAAACCTTTTTTCCACTTATGGTTAGTGGTTGGGTGAAACGAATGTCTGTCCTCTCTTTTTAAACCATAATGACAACCAAACACATCCAAATGACCCTGATCAAAAGTTTACATACCCTGGTGATTTTGGCCAGACAACATGCACAGAAGTCCCCAAAAGAGTGAACGACAGTTAAAGGAGAGATCTGTAGCTTCAGGCCATCCACAGAGAGGAGGGACATGGTAAATTTCCACCAGTCACTTCCTGAACTTGTGTATCAAACACTTCATCACAAGTAATTTAATAATATTAATGTCAGCAGTGATGTTGTTAAAATCAAAGATCTGAATGCACTGAAACAGCAGATCATGCAACACAGTATAAAGCCAAGGATCCCACTTCAATGCTGTCCTGTATTGGAAGCTTTCGTTACGTTAGCTAAATAACAGCTGCAGCAGCTGGATTGTCCCTGATTTATTGAAATATCAGCACCACATCTGCTTTATATGCCTTTTCCCTGAAGTGATTTTATGCATGATTATTATAATAATCCACATTCAAAGTGAATCTGATACGATATGACACTTTTGGCCACTGGTAGGGTCATTCGCCCCCTTTGACGGAGGCATGCTGAAAGGACACTCAGCCCCTATTTCTTTCATTTTTTTTTTCTGTAAAACAGCACTGATCATTGACCACAGCTATAAATCAGCAAGCTGTTTGATTGTGAAGGTCCTGGATATTTGTATTCACTGCCAGTCAAATGAGAGTGACAGTTTTCACCCCAAAAGGGGCGGGGACATTATGCGAAGGCAAAGTATCTGTATGTGTTGCTAGTGGTACACATACCATGGTTTGAGGACCATTGTACTGGAAGTTCTATTTATAAGCCCTCACACCATGGAGTCTAGGATCGATTCAAGTGGATAGTAATCTCAGCTTCCCTTGGTTCTGCCAGGGTTCAGTGAAAATTGTCAAAAAGGCTAGAGATACTAATGCAGCTAATCTACTGTGTTTACTGTAAAACACTAGAATATGCAGTGAATGTGTCCTTGCCCTGACTTTGCTGTGACTCTGAGTCAATGATATCCTGATCCATGAGCTCACATAAGCTGATTTCCTATACTGAAGTCATTTCGCAAATGAAGGCACCTAACCCCCTCCATCTCCATTCATTTTTAGAAGAACACAACGTACAAAAGTGGGAATTTATTTATTTGCAATCCTCTTTTTGAAACGTGGTGAAATCGTGACATCTGTGGCAGAGCCTGTTGAATAGAAGCCTTCAGTTTCCAATGTTTAGGCCTTGTATCGACGTCTTATTCAGTCTTTTACAAGAGCCGTTATTAAAGTGCTCCTAACCTGTTTAGCTGATGAAACTCAGACCCGTCACAGTCTAGTGTTAGAAATGTTAGAAAAGCATTTTCAGAAGCACATGTCAGATGTCAAACATGTTTTGCCTGATAAACTGCATGTGCGTCACATTATTTTAAACGTGGCTGCTACAGCGAGGCCAGTTTTGATCCACAATTCACAATAACTGACCTATAAGTGCCTTTACTGGGCCATACTGGGGTCTGTTATTTTGGTAACCATCAAAAAAGAACCTCGAGTGAAAGAAATACAAAAAAAACACCAGTTAACACTTAGAATCCAAGATCAATTCATAACTCAGAATTGAAGTAACCTTCAGATATGATACCTACATAACTAACCACAAGACTTACCTCCTAATTCAACTCAGAAAACAGCTAAAATTCACTCTTTGCCAACAAAATTCAATCCCGGTTTAAATGCCAAAGGAGCTTCCAGTGCATGTTTACTGCTCTGTCCACATGTACATGCTCAACCTGCATACAGACTCTGACTGATCAGTGAGAGGGGGTGGGGCTAATGACATCACTGACCCAGATATTGGGTTATAGAGGAAAATGAGAAGGGAGGGGCTGTTTTCTAAATCTTTCTTTAAATAATAAAGGGAATTAGGGTTGTTTACAAATAATCAATCACAATTCTTGAATTTTCACCTCAAAAACACATGTAACACATGGTCAAATTCATACAAATATTGAAATTCAATATTTACATTCAAATGAATAGCAATATCAGGTGTCTCTGTCTCCTGTGAACACGTTTTAAATATTTTGGTGCATGAAATGGCACCAAACTATTAACATGCAAAATTAACCATGGACTCAAGGGCATTTAAGGTGAAGGTGAGGTATTTTTTGTTCTTTAATCTGCTTCAGTGTCTTCACATTCATGTTAATGTTCCTTTGATTGCTCCTCTCAGACTGCTTCTCTCATGATACTGAAGTGAATTCATGAATACAGCATCACTCAATAACATACAGCACCAAGTAGGATGGAATTAAGGTGCTGTAGTTAGTCCCTTCATCTTTCCATACATTTTAATCTGGCAACAGGACAGCAGCTCCCAGTGTTCAGCAGTGTGTGTGTGTGTGTGTGTGTGTGTGTGGCTGGTGGCCAGCGGAGTAAACCCAGCTCCTCGGCAGCTCTTAAGAGTCAGCATGAGTGAGCAGCTCCAAAGTGTCCGAGCCAAAGAAGACTCTGCTCTTCTCGGAGAGGAAATAGATTGGGCTTTGTTTATGCTTCAGGGGCCTCACTGTTAAAGAAAGCGAGAGAGGACGGGGAACGTACCCTCCATTTCAGTGGTTCCCCCTAAAAACAGATGCATACTCACAAACAGAACCAGGATGACACTTCAGTCCCAGCAAATGGCTGTTGGGTGCTGCATGTTCTCAAAAGCCATTTTTAACCACCCCCAGCAGAAAGCTGCTCTGTGGCCCCCCACTCTCTGCCTGCAGGACAGCACCCACATTATTCGGTGGCGTCTCAAAGAGAACTCTCCTCATTCGTTGGCCAGATGTGATGTTTTCTTCCATTTTTTCCCTTTAATTTTTTTTTTTACATTGCCATTCTACCGCCCTCTCAACAGACCAAATTTGCACCAGTTTACCTCCCGATGCAACACAATCTATCTATTTATTTTTTTTTAATTTATCTCACAGAATGCTTTTTTGTCCTGCTCTTAAATCCTCTATTCTTCGCCCCCAAAGAGGTGCCTCTGTGCGATGCAGATAAATAGGAATTCCGAACTCCAATGCTTCATTTGTCATGGTTTGAATTCCAAGAGTGGAATCTAGAAATAGCTCCAGCAATGTTAATTTGCAATGCCTAAGGCCTGATACTATGTAGGAGGCTTTGGTGATATTTGCTTCTTGCATATTTTGTTTCTGGGTTTCTTTCTTTCCTTCTTTTTTTTTTTTTCCTGCGTAAAAACCGAGATATGTACTTTCCAGTGCAAACACTGCAAAAAAAAAAAAAAAAAGAGCCCCCCCCCATCTTCTCCTCCACACAGCACTGTAGAAGGCTATGCCCATTATTTTGCTATGACATTACAGTTTTAATTGAATTGAACACAATTTACTCCTTAAGAAAACTTTTAATTAAACGCCATATGGACAGATTGTGGAGAGAAGTGGCCTCCATGAATTTTCCCTGAGGGAAAATTGTGGCATAATTAAGAATTTGAACTGTAATGACACACGTGGATTTAATGGAAACTTGCTATGCAAATAGGCCTATGTATAAGTGCCATTTATCTGATGGCGTGAGCGAAGTTTTTGGAGACGTGTCTGGGAAAAAGCCTTGTTCCCCTGAGCACAACCCCCACCACCCGCCCCCACCATTCGCGTGGAAAAAACGCAGAGAAGTGTGGAGGAGGAACCGGCAAGAAGGGTCGCGTGAAGGGTCACGTGACCACGCCGTGACTAATATTGCATTCAGGAATGCCCGAGACGTTACGTAAACGAGCCTGTCTCAGACTGTCTACCAAGACAAGCGTAGAATATGTGGCTTTACATTGGAGTTCAGCTTAAATCTACCTCCAGCGTGGCTGTCGAAATTTTGCAGTTATGTCTGGGATAAAGTTTCGTTCACCTGAGCACCCACCGCTACCATCACAGCTACCATCACCGCTACCATCACCGCTACCATCACTGCTACCATCAGCGCTACCAACTTGTGAAAAAAAAAAAAACGCTTCTGACGGGAAGGTTCATGTAAAGGGTCTTGTGCAGGGGAGTCACCCAGCCTGAGCTTCCAGAGCTTCCAGGGCTTCCATTTCTGTACTCCAACACTGTAACCCCCCCACCACACCACCCCCGGGTGGACAAAAAGATAATGGATCTCCACAACCCCACCCCCACCCGCCTTGTCAGAAGAATCACTCATGGGCTGAGCCACGGAGCTCTGCGCAGTCAGGCGACGGCCCTGGTCTTATGACCTTGGAATGCCAATACTTTCCGGAACGCCCAAGCTGTCACATAAACAGCGTGCACCAGCCAGTCTCAGACTGTCTACTAATATCAATATTGAATATACACAATGGTTTACACTGCTGTTTAACTAGATTTCACCGTCAGTGTGTCTGTCGAGATTTCACTTTAAACTGTTACACCGGGTCATGTCTGGTGACCACTCAGCTGACTCAGAAAAGTTTCCACGTGGGCTGTAGGTAAGGCCTTTGGTAAGTCCACTGTATTCAGATGGATGATCAATTATTATGTTCTTGTGGGATGTCATTTTTCATTTCTCCCCTTTGGGAAGGCTGGCAAGCACAACGGAGCCAAAGGTCTTTTGTTTCCTGGCAAGATCTTCCCCTCCCAGATTAGCCCTGCGCTGTGGCCTGATGACTCCCAACGAGAAACACATCGATTAACCTCCAGCACTGCAATGTAGCAGCGGGTTCCTTTTCCGTTTTTAGCACTCTGCCTTCAGCTTCTAGTTAAACTATTGAAGGAACAGTGGAAAATATCTTTTGCACGATTTAAACAGTGAATAAAGCAGACCCTTGTTGTCGGGGAAAATGCCAAAAATGCTTCCCGCTCTTTCCCCAGTCAGCAGTAGCGGAGAGTCAGGGACATTTTTTGATTTTTAGTAAAATAATTTTAAAAGTATTTGAGCTTTAGTATATATATTTTTAATCTGTTCTACATATAGAAATAGATTGATCTGAATGCTTAAAGAGTTATTTGGTCAAATAAATAAACCAAAGAAATGGTGAGCAATAGGGTTGGAATGGTGTACTGGTTTTAGGTGCTGTGGTATATAAACTGATGGTTATCGTTTTGTACACATTTGCTTAAAAATGGGACTGAAAGCAAATGCAATCAAATGCAGAATCGCACAGGTTTCTTCTCTTTTCTGAATTTAAAAACTATTTAAAATATTTAAAATAATGAACAGATTAAACTATCGAAAAAATCATCTGCAGCTGGATACAAACTAGATTGAATGAATGAACATCTCCTCCATTTATTGTATTTTCTAAAAACCCTTTAATGGTCAAAAAACTGCTAATTAGAATTATAGTTTAAAAAAAAAGAATAATTGTAAAATCTTAATATCATAATAAATAATAGATATAATAAATATCGTACACTGTGGTGCCAAAAAAAAAAAGATTTTTTTTCAGAGATGGTTCTCATACTATGAACTTCACACTATTGCAACCCTAGTGTGCAAGTGTTACAACTTACCACTCAGGTGGGGTTATTAGTAACAGACTGAAGGGCTATTAATTCATGTTAATTAGAAATCAGGTAAAGTGATGCAAAGAGATATTCTAATACAGTTCTATGTCAGAACAGGGACTTTTCAATAGAAGCAAAAATGTAACTTTAACTGTAAATGAAAAAAAAAATTACTTTAGATTTAGAAGTCATTTGGGAGATTTTTTATATTTATTTTTATATTTTATTTATCTACTGAGGTACCACTTAAGTACCAGTTAAGGCACAATTATGTACCAAAACTCCAGTGTTCTACCTTTGAAATTACATTAATGGAAGATGCACATCTGGATAAAAAACAGTACATTGTACCACTGTTTAAAAAAGCAGTTTAATCATGTAAAATTTGAAAAATTGAAGATTTTGTTTTTAGTTCGATTTTTGTTTATTTTTACGGAGACGTTTTTTTATTAGTGAAAAGAGGCTTCGTAAAAAGTGGAGTGTAGAATAAAAATGTATATTGTTTTATTGACATTTATAAGAGTACAATTCCAGCCTTTCTGAAATTATACCTGGTCATACAGACCTTTCCCCATTTCATTTTTGTTTTTTATATAAATTAAAGTACATCGAAGAGCTACTACAATACCTTGGATACAGCTGTAATCCACCTCACGTGGTGTAATTAATTATTTGATAGTGAGAATGGTTGTTAGATTTGGACTGGAGGTGAAACCTGGGTTGGAGACCACTGTGCTAAAACGTAGAAAATTGTTTAAATATTGTTCTTTGAAGTTAATCCCGATTGGAGAGACTGTGTTTGTGTTCTAGACAATTTGCTGATATTTTACAAACTGTGCTGGTGTTGTAGAGACTGTACTGGTATTGTAGAGACTGTGCTGGTGTTCTAGACACTGTGCTGGTGTTGTAGAGACAGTACTGATGTTGGAGAGACTGTGCTGGTGTTCTAGACAATGTTCTGGTGTTGTAGAGAATATGCTAGTGTTGTAGAGAATGTGCTGGAGTTGTTGAAACTGTTCTGGTGTTGTAGAGACTTGTGTTCTAATGGCTGTTCTGGTATTGTACAGAATGTGTTGTAAAGACTGTGTTGGAGTTTTATAGACTGTGTTGGTGTTGTACAGACTGTGTTGGTGTTGTAGAGACTGTGTTGGTGTTGTAGAGACTGTGTTGGTGTTGTAAAGACTGTGTTGGAGTTGTAAAGACTGTATTGGTGTTATATAGACTGCGTTGGTGTTGTAAAGACTGTGTTGGTGCTGTAGAGACTGTGTTGGTGTTGTAAAGACTGTGTTGGAGTTGTAAAGACTATGTTGGTGTTGTAGAGACTGTGTTGGTGTTGTAGAGACTGTGTTGGTGTTGTAAAGACTGTGTTGGTGTTGTAAAGACTGCATTGGTGTTGTAAAGACTGTGTTGGAGTTGTAAAGACTGTATTGGTGTTATAAAGACTGCGTTGGTGTTGTAAAGACTGTGTTGGTGCTGTAGAGACTGTGTTGGTGTTGTAAAGACTGTGTTGGAGTTGTAAAGACTATGTTGGTGTTGTAGAGACTGTGTTGGTGTTGTAGAGACTGTGTTGGTGTTGTAAAGACTGTGTTGGTGTTGTAAAGACTGCATTAGTGTTGTAGAGACTGTGTTGGTGTTGTAGAGACTGTGTTGGTGTTGTAGAGTCTGTATTGGTGTTGTAAAAACTGTTGGTGTTGTAAAGACTGCATTGGTGTTGTAGAGTCTGTGTTGGTGTTGTAGAGACTGTGTTGGTGTTGTAGAGTCTGTGTTGGTGTTGTAGAGACTGTGTTGGTGTTGTAGAGACTGTGTTGGTGCTGATTTATACGATCAAAAAGTGACCAAATAACATTAGAATTATGCTGGAATCTGTTGAAATAGGACACATTCTGGTTTTACATTTCACACACTGTTACTTTGTGTCATGGTCTCCCTGACTTGTGGAACATCTCACTGGCTGTTCCTCAAGACTGAAATCCACTCTGCTTGTTTGGTGAAGAATACCTGCATGCAGCGGCCAAAGCCAGATTAACAGTGACAGCGAGAGGGGGAAAATGTCTGGCTTTCTCACTGCGAGCAAAAGCAAGGAGAGAGAGAAATAACCGGCACTAAAATCACAACGGCACGACCGAAGGACGCGAAAGCCGAGGAGGAAACAGTAAACATGGTCAGAATGGCAAGAAACAAAAAAAGCATGAAGAACACAGAGAGAGGAGGGGGAGGGAGAGAGAGAGAGAGAGAGAGAGAGGAGGAAGAAAAATGAGATGGGGCACCTAATAAAAGACAGGAAATGCTGTGTTTTCAGCACAACAAAACTCATTTGCGGAGTAGGCCAGGACTTGAAAACAATTATCATCTTCCTTCCTCTGTAGCCGCGTCCCCTCGCTTTTGTGCAGGCCTCTTTGTTTTTGTCAAGGACATATTAATTATTTTAGATGAGGCCGATTTTCATGTGTCGAATAAAGCACTCCTTTGTGCTCCGTTAGATCGGCCGGCCTCTGATGTCCCCCGTCCTCCACCCTCCCTGCATCTGAAGGAAATGGAAACACACGTTTGAAAGAGCTTGATGAGAGCATTTGTTCTACCTGAGGTTCGTTAAGCAGCGCGAGCTTATTTATTTATTTCCCTCATCCGTTCACCCCAGCCTTTACTTCCCCTCCATGCGTTTTGTCATATTCTGTCACTTTTGCTCCAGAATGTAGTTTCACTCGGCGTTCTTTGAACGGCACGGGAAAAGGCACTGGTCCTGTTAACACGCTCCAAAAAAGAAAGCAGAAAGAAGATGAAAGATTTGTAAAAAAAAATATATATATAAATTAAAGAGGAAAAAATGCAGTTTTAAGCGCTGGTCGTGACAACTGAATCTTCAAGGCCAACGGGCTGAAGAAATAATTACTTTAGTCTGCAGGAGACTATTTCTACGAGTAGAAAAATCTCTTTCCTCTGCAACACGTTCAAAAGAGAACTCTGTACTTGCTTCTGAAGAAGGAGAAAGAACACACACACACACACACACACACACACACACACACACACACACCTCCGGACAGGGCTGTGACAGAAACCACTGAATTCCACATTTAATTGAGACCAAAATTCTGCAAACAGTGCTCCTCCACAGTAAACCACTGTGCCCTGTTTCAACCAATCAGGTGGGTCATTTTGGTCTCCTCAGCCATTGGGATCTCCACCCTCTTTAGAGAGGTACAGATGACCCATTGTCCCACTTATAGTCCAGCACAATTAATGCTGTTCTTCACTCACTCAGTCACCTGCCCTTACAGCCAGTGCACACACCAAATCCCCCTGAACAACTTATCAGTGCCCCCTTTTAAATTATATAGGCACATACTGTAATGTAGGGAGTTCATTTCAGCATATTGACCTAAACTTCACTAAAAAGGTGCTTAAAATAATCTAAAATGGTGCATAGAGTTGGGGTGAGGGGGCATTGACCAGGCTTCATAACTCAGGATCAGAGTAACCTTCAGACATGATAGACTTAAACTAAGTGAAGACCCTTTTTAAGAACCTATTATAAATATCCTTGTTCTTAAAAACACTCTGGTTGATCCATTTCTGAGAATTTTTGAGATATAAAGTGTATTTTAAACCAAATAATACATTTCTTTTTTGTGATTTTTTTATTTATTTTTTTTTTTTATCAAATCATAGACAAACACATACAAATGTTTAAATTCTCTTAAATTCTTACATCTCAAATGAAGACAAATGTGAGCGGTCTCAGATCGTCTGAAATAAGAATGTTTGCTATGTGTCTCCTATAAACACTTAAACACAAATTCTTTGGTGATTAAAATACGTCCAACGTCCCACAAAATTGGCCTCGGGTTCAAAAGCTTAAGCTTTATGTCCTCAAGCCGAACAGAAGCGTTTCATATTTTATTTACTTATATATGTGTGTTTGTATTGCACAGTAAATTCATTATCTTTGTAAGCAGACAATGCATTTAGAACATGCTGCCGATTATTGTGATGTTTACAAATTGTATTTCAATTTTTTGTATCTATATTTTCATACCGTTTAATAATTAATTGAAAGCCACCATAAAGGGCAGGAGCTCACGTCAGTTCTGCTACAGACCTTCATTAGTTCATTAGTCACAGACAAAACCTGAATAAACTGTACTCGGCTTGTTTATCCTGTAGACTGGAGCAGAAGGCAATGCCACACAGATCTGCTCAGCTGCCCCAAGATGCTTACCTACTAGATGAACGCTGTGGATGGCACAATGCTGTCATCTGCTGGCAGTCCTGTACAGTGCAATTCCAGCCTTTCCCTTCTGATATCCCAATGTCTGGGTTGGAATTCTTTAATGAATCAACTAATTATGCATCTATTATCATGTTATAACATGCACAAATACACAGTTTCAGGTTCAACCATGAATATGTAAGTCAAGAGTTCTTTAGTAAAAGCAAAGGTTTTATAGAGCAGTGTTTCTCAAACTCTGAAAGTGCGGGGCAGGGGTTCGCCAGGGCCAAACACGAGAAACACCGCTATAAAGAACCAGTTTTAAAGCATCTTTAGGTTCCACTTTAGATACATGGTCAGGAAGGGTCTTGAGTATAGACACCTGTCTTTCCTTGAAAACTGAAAAAGGACAAATGAAAAATGGACAATTACATGTCAATGTGGCGAATGAAATATCAGTTGCTTGAAAAAATGTTGTGAAAATGTTAACAAAACACTTAATCAACACTGCATTTGAAAATAACATTGTAACATTCAAACAACACTGAAATAGCATTGCGATATCAATTTTGATTCACCTTTGAAAATCGAAAGTAGAGTCAACATTGTTTCAACCATGTTTCTCAACTCTAGTCCAAGAGGCATAGAGTTGAATAGTTGAATCAGGTGTGGTGGGAGCAGGGAAAGCTCTACAATATACAGGGGAGGGGTGCCTCAAGGTCCAGGTTTGAGAAACACTGCTACATAGAACAATGGAAAGCACCAGTTGAATATTTAAATGATAATCATGATGGAGAACAGACTGCAAGGGAGGGGAATTAGAGAACTGTTGGTCTGGTGTTTGGGTGGCTTCTATTTGTGGTAGGACACCACTCCACCCTCTGAGAGGAGTAGCCAGGAATGATAGAGGACAGTGTTGAAAGGGAGGTGGCAGGAGGTGGAAGTTGGTGGGCTGGAAAAGACTCTTGTAGGCACATGAGCAGGGTAGAGATGGAACTTATAGGATTTCAGATTAGGAGCAGGGCCTTCGTGCATGTTCTTCTTGTTATTTCATAGCTCCACAAAGAATGTTTATTCATAAATGCACTTTGAATTTTAATTCTGCTGTGATTTTCTTCTCTATGATGGGAAATGTTTTATATATATATAATATACATGTAAATATACATGACTAGAAATAGTAATCATGGTTGTTCAGGGAGAATTGAATGAAAAATAAATGAACTAGCTACATAACTTACATGAATAATGGACATTATTATGCTATTTCTTGGACAAAACACTGATTAATGATTAGAATTACTGTTTGTATTAATCTGGATATTTCCATTTATAGTACATGCCTTGAAATAGTGTTAAACCACGTTTGCCGGTGGGCTGGACGGGTTTGGCTCTGATAACGTTTTGGTAACCCGGTGTGAGGAAGGATGTCTGACTGGGTTTAAATCAGTGAGGTGGTGATAGGTGTGTTCAGCCAATCAGAGTTTAGGACTGGAATGATATTTTATAAAGTACTTTTTGTAGTGACAGGACTAATGAATTGAATGAATTGCTTAGGTGGTTATTTATCAAACTCATAAAAGATATATAGAACCAAAAAGAGCTCATTTACAAGGTTAGGCTTATGTTAGGCTTAGGTTAGGTTTAGGTTGTGCGTAGGGGTGGGTGTGAAGTTAGGGGTTGGTTTAGGTTAGGGGTTAGGGGTTAGGGTAAGGGTAAGGGTTAGGTTAAGTTTAGGTTAGTTAGCTAGCTGTACTAAATAGAAGTAGCTGTCATGGCAAGTTAGGTTGAGTTTAGGTTAAGTTAGATTAGGTTCAGGGTTAGGTTAGGGTTGTGTAAGGGTTAGGTTTAGGTTTGAAGAAACAGCTAGTTTAGGTTAGGTTAGGCTGAAGAAGAAATAGGTTTAGGTTAGCCAGGCTAGCTTAGGCTTAGTGTAAGGTTAGTAGTTAGGTTTAGGTTAGGTTTAGGTTGTGGTTAGGTTAGGTTAGGTTTAGGTTAGGTTTAGGCTGAGTTAGGTTAGGGTTAGGTTAGTGTTTAGGTTGTGTAAGGGTTAGTTAGTTTAGGTTAGCTATTATTTAAAGGAAGCACAGGTTAGGCTTAGGCTTAGGTTGTGTTTAGGTTAGTTAGGTTTAGGTTTAGCTTGGTGTCAGGTCAGGCTGTAAGAAGAAGCTAGGCTAGGTTAGTTGGGTTAAGTTAGTTTAGGTTAGGTTTAGGTTAGGTTAGGTTTAGGTTGTGTTTAGGGTTAGGTTTAGGTTAGGTTAGGTTAGTTTTAGGTTAGGGTTAGGTTAGGTTAGTGGTTAGGTTAGTTTAGGTTAGGTTAGTTAGGGTTAGGTTGTTAGGGTTAGGTTAGTTAGGCAATAGGTTGTGGTTAGGTTAGGCTTAGGTATGCTAGGTTAGGTTAGGTAAGGGTTAGACTTAGGGTAAGTGTAAGGTTAGGTTAGGTAAAATAGGTTTAGGTTAGGTTAGGTTAGGTTAGGTTAGGTTAGGGTTAGGTTTAGGTTAGCTTAGCTTAGTTTGAAAGAAGGAAGTTAGTTTAGGTTAGGTTAAATAGTTAGGTAAGGAAATAGCTAGCTAGGTATGGTTAGGCAGTTAGTTGTGCTAGGTTTAAAGAAGAAGAAGTAAAGGGCGGTTAGGTTGAAGAAGAAATAGGGCAAGAAGCCGAACAGGCGAAGAAGAAGAAGAAAAGTGCTGAAGAAGGGTTAGGTTAGGGTAAGGGTTAGGTTAGGGTTAGGTTAAGGTTAGGGTTAGGTAAGGGTTAGGTTAGGGTTAGGGTTAGGGAACACGTGTCACACTCTCCAGTCATCCCTATGCTTCACCTGTAGAAGATTGAAAATGCTGCCATATTGGTTTACAGGCAACAGCATATGTTTTAGCCCTATTCTAAAGGAGAGCTGATGCTTCGTCGGTAGAAGCCAGACTTCTTACACTGCACTGAACAACCTACTGTGAATGTAGCACAAAAGAAGACGATTATGTATTGAGTGAAACGTTAGTGTCAGTAATTCATTCAACAAATATTTAGTGAATTCTTTCCTATAGGCCACAGCGGCCGCACACATTGCTTCATAACTGACAACGTGACAGGGTTTAACAATGCACGCACGTCGTTAATGGATTCAAAGCAGGGACAAATCGGCTTCAATGTAAGGCCAAATCAGCCCTGACAATAAGGTTCACACTTGTCATTCTTCCGCCAACAGTAGGCCTACCACGCCGCTCTATCACAGCCGGTATTTTTCCCGATGAAAAGCCGCAAAAAGCAGCGAGATTAGCCTGGAAGCTCTCTGACTGAGTTAAGTGTCGAACGGCGCTCTGATACAAAGCCTGTTTGATCCCCGAGGATTGAAGGATGTAAGGCGTTCAAGGCCTACAATCCCTTTGTGATGATAGCACATGTTTTCTCCCTGTACTTATCCCATCCACACACAGCCCCCACCCTACACACACTGTTCTCGGCTGCCTATTGTATTATCCTCTGCAAAGACAGCTGTTGGCATTGTCGTGCTGCTAGTAATCTGAGGGAATATCTTTAGCTGCCGCGTTATGAGCAGCTGTTCACTTTTGTGTGAAGCGTTGTTTATCTGATTCCCAATCTTTAGCTCTTAACTCGACGTGAGTCTTTTGATCCTGGCCATTACGCTGCCTATTATTCTCCGCAGTGAATCTGTGCTGGAACTGGTCCACATCTGTAGAGAAGTGCTCCACCAGCCTGCTGCTGCCGCCAGATGTTTTCCGCTGTCCGCGTCCCGGTTTTTCAGTAGCGCGAGAGATTTTGCGGGAGGGAAGATTTTAACCACACCTGCTTTATGGGAACGCAGGGAACAGATGATCGCAAGATGTTCTTTGGGAAAGACGTGTTCACAGTGACTCAAATGATGGTCTCTTCTGGACCCTTTAGACTCCTCGGTTCATGCGTTGTTCTGTAATCAGTGACATACATAAGAGGATGCCCAGATCCATGCATATCGCACAGTTAGGGTTAGGGACCATTGCGTATCAACTAATCCGATCCAATTCAATCTTTGCATTTCTGTAAATAATATAATATACAATAAAAATGTGTTGTATTATGTATTCAAACTTAATTTATATATTATTTAAATATGACCTTCTGGACTGATTTATTTCGTTTAAAAACTGTAAACTGTATGTTTAATATCTTTCGATATGATTGTACCCTTATATAGCAGCTTTCTAGATACCCGAGGACACTTCACAATCAGCTCTCTTCACAATAGCACTCAAGCAACACATACCAATGAGAAGCTGCAGCCAATCACACAAAGCCTACTCTCTACTTGAAACAACCATCCACCTGGAGCATTGTGCACTTGTGGTTGTTGTGGTGGTGGTGGTGGGGTACTGAGTACAAAGTGCTCCAGGAACTTTCATTCATACACCAGGGCTGATCCCCATGTTTTTGGAATGTAGGTGGAAACTGGAGTTCCCAGAGGAAAGACACAAGAACATGGGAACTCCACCCAGATAGGGCATCAAACCCAAGACCCCAGCACTGGGAGGCTGACCATTTCAGAGATGAAACTGGTAACTGGTTTACAATAGGCCTCTCCATGTACAGATCCCCACGTATCATAATTACGCCAGGAATCTGAAGACATGCACAAGACAGGAGAAGCTTGTGCTTGGATATCCTAGTGAGCAATGCTGGGACAATTGGGAAATGGAAGTTGCATCAAACCACCATATAAGGACTGCATATATAAGGTCAGCCCTCAAAACGTGTAAGGGAAGCTACAATCACAATCACTTTGAATGAGCTACAGAGAAGAACTCATTAAAGTACATCTAGAGTTTGCCTTAAAGTTGCTCAGATGACAAAGACAAAGTGCAAACATCATACCAACTGTGAAGCATGGAGGTGGAGGCATCATGCTGTAGATGTAAGACCACAAGACACAGGTCTGGCAGGGGGCTGCCACCAATTAAGAATCTGCTTGTTTTTTACTTCCAGTCCAGGACCCACTGCCCTGCATGGTTGATGGATGATTCCATGCAGCAACTAGGGTTGGTCGATATATTGATAAATATCAATATATCTTTTTATATTGATAAATATCAATATATCTTTTTATATTGATAAATATCAATATATCGAGATGTATTTTGTAAATAAACAAAAATGCCATATTTTCACATCTGTAATGCAGGTTAACATCTATGTATGATTTCATTCCAACAAAGAGTGTGAGCAGGTCTTTTGAGTAGAAATGGTTTGGTTTCCGGATGGACCACATCCTACAGACTAGTCTTCTTCAGATTTTGTCGTAGAAACAGCGTAATTAAAGGTTACTAATTCATTATACAGTGTGTTGTGGTTCTACTGATACTTAAATGTTATACTCTGTTCAGATTTTCATCATATCGTTTCTTACAGTATCACCAGTTCCTTAAGCCAGTGGTTCTCAGTCCTGGTCCTGGAGTACCCCTGCCCTGCTGGTTTCATAGTTTGATGGTCGCCAGTCACTTCATTAGTTGGATCAAGTGTGAAACTTTGAAACCTGTGGGGCAGTGGTACTTCAAGACCAAGAACCACTCGACCATAATGCATAAAGCATAATGAGATATGACTTTTTTTAGTCATATTGCCCACCTCCTGCACCAACATACCTAATAAATAATAATAATAATAATAATAATAATAATAATAATAATAATAATAATAATAATAATAATAATTATTATTTATTATTGTTATTATTACTATTATTTCTTATCTAATGTTATCAATTAATATTATGAGTGGGTTCCCAGGCCTGGGGCAGACTCAGTGTAATCAGATTTTGGCTCTGACATAGCCTCTCATCTAATACACCATCACCTAAAGTCAAAGAGCCTTGCTGGTCTGTACATGAGGATCTCAAAGGTAGTATCTAATATTCCTACATGAATAACCTTGTCATTCAAAAGCTTCACAATGTTCAGTGATATCTACAGTACAGTGCAAAGGTTCTAGACACATAATCCCATTATTTCTCCTCCTGTCTCTGATCAATATCTGATCATGCACTATTGCCTCTATTGTATATTGTAAAATAGTCTGTATATTATATATTCTATATATTTATATAGTGCTGCTTACTTCTACTAAATTATTTTTTTCTGCCTATCTTCTGCTTACTGTACTTATGCTGCTACTGGAACCTTAATTTCCCTGAAGGAACCCTCCAAAGGGATCAATAAAGTTCTATTCTATTCTATTCTATTCTATTCTATTCTAATAAGAGAAATTAGTGTAGAACCTCCACACACCGTTAGAACAGAGATACAGTAAAAAGGAAGTAAGTAGTTGAGATCTTGTGAGGATTTACATCCTCATTTACACAGGGTGCTACAATGTTTGCACAGTACTGTACTTTACTGTGAGGTCAGAGCAACTTTTGTCAGCATTTCTGCTTAATTCATTTTCCACTATTGCAGTAATTCATGTGTATAAAATATATTTTTGATGTAATTTATAAAAAGACAGTAATTATACTGTAAAAAGTTCATTCATTTCGAAAATTTAAAACTGAACAAAATTCGAAATCTCGAATACAAAGTGAAATATTTTATGACTGAATAAATTATTATTGAATAAATTACAATCAGATTTTCTTTTCAAATTCAATTATGAACAGATCAATAAATCTGTTTACGTATTTATTGTCTGACTGGGTGAGCTTTGTTTAAAGCCCTTCTGTCTTAATGCACTAAAATGACCTCAGCTAAAGTCATCTAATGTTTGTCTTGATGCCCATCGGTCTTTCAGTGTTTCTATGAACTATTTATTTGGGGGGTAGAATGTGGGCACAACACAGTCCAGCCAATATGCTCATGTGGCTCAAGGGCGAAACCTGCATTAGGTGGGTTTCGGGTGGGTGTGGACTCTGAGAGGGTGTGTACAGGTCTGTTACTGGGACCCGTAATGGGGCCCACCGTTGCACAGCCCAACTGAGTCTCACATGGATCCCATCTGGTCTCATTACTGACCCTGGTGGGCATCCATATGTGGGGCCAACATAGAAAGAAAGAAGCTTTTGGTACCCAGTTGGGCTACCTATATGGACCCAAGTGGTCATGTTATCTGGGATCATTCTGGATGTGGGGGTGTGAAATCAGTACAGGGTCAACCTTACATATACAGCACACTTAATATTTAACACAGTCCACATAGTGGCCATTTCAAAGGCATCATGCAAGCCTGCTTTATCCTTTCCATAAACACCTGTGATGTGTGTTTGGGGTCACTGACCTTTTCAAACATAGTTTTAAGCCCCTGGCCCAGTCTCAGTCTCAGCGACAATGATGTTTCTGCAGCTTCTGGATCATTGCAGCCCGACCCCTTGGAGCTTCTTGGCTTGCTCCTGGCATCTGAACCAATTCCCTGCCAGCTGAGAGTGACAGTCTGGGTCGTCCATTCCTTGGCAAAGTGAACTTGCTCTAAGAGACCTTCCTGAAATGTGTGAATTTATGATTATCTGATGTGTCCCAAGATCCTTGGAATTGTCCACTATTTTGTATGTTGGTCCACAAATATGATGATAATTTTTGCATCAGGAATCATCCGATGATCCAAACACTGAAGCAAAACACTGTAAACCAACCTGCTCCATGGAACCATGTGACTAGACATGACTTGTAACATGCAAGAAATTCGTAACAACTAAATATACATTTTTTATTTTTTCCATCTTTCAGTGTAACTAATTATCTCTAAATTGTTTTCTGAATCTCAAAGTAATAAACAGCCTCGTATTTAAGCAAATAGTCCCTGATTACAGGCCTTTATGCTTTAATGTTCTGTTTCATTTACTTCACAGAGATCTAAATGGTCTTTACAAGGCCGGAAAAAAAGTTGTGTTGGTGCACAAATTAACACTAACAAGACTCTCTGTTAAACAATGCGAAAGCTAATGAGGTTACAGGGAAATAAAACCAGAGCGAGCAAGCTGTGTACAATTACCCCAAATATAAATATCCCCCCATGTTTAAAGAGCCATTAATCAGATAAAAATAGAGTGAAGGAGTCTTTTTTGTGATTAATGAGGTGAGACTTGTGCTAATTACTGCTTCCTCTGCTCGTAATTAGGTTGGCACGTCTAATCAAGATGAATGAGGGCCCTGACCCGCTTCCGATCCCTGCACCATTGTTCTGCACCAACACTGCTTCCGCCTGCGCAGCTTCCGGCATCTTTTATCAAAGGTAAGCAGATCATGGGCACCCGCTTGATAAGAGTCAAGGTGGTGTGGCAATTCACTTTGGGAATTTGGGACGGCAAAAAAATCACTGGGGGTTTGGAGGTGGAGCTAGTTTAATCCAGGGTTTCACAATCCTGGACCTGGAGACCACCCAGTCTTCTGCTTTTTAAACACCCACTGCATATCCGAATGAGCTGATCAGTTGGACCAGGTGTGTTAAGAAGAGGAAAGCACTGAAATATGAAGGTCAGTGGGTGTCCAGAACCACAGTTGAGAAACACTCGCTTCATCCATAGTGAAATCTATAGCTACCCTGCAAAACAATCCAGCCCCTTCTCATCCCCATTCCCTCACCCGTACCAGTGATCCACCCAGTCTCCTCATCCCTCAGACTGCACTGATTCTCAGATAATCTGTTCTCACAGCCATTATTTGTAGAAGTCCAGTCTCAGCAATTGTTCTTCCTTCTGCTTTGTTTGCAAAATCAAAGTCATCTTTCCAAAAAGACTCAGGATAAAATTTTTCTCAGAAATATGATTCTGAAATAATGTTTGGCCCAATAATTAATCAGAGACTTCAAAATTTGGAGAAAATAAGTCATTATTTTGACATTCTGTAGAGTTCAGAGGCACTAAAGCACTTTTTAACTGCTGTAATAAACAGATCTAAACCCCTCTGCTTCATAGAAACAGTCTTCCAGAAATGAATGAATGTTTTCTTCTTTAAAACACCAGGGTTATATGTATATTCTGTTGTGAGTTTATGTTTTGTAGTGTATGTATCCAGCTGTGCGTGTTGACAGCTGTGAATGGGTTGTGTACAGGTATCCATACTGACTCTTGTATTTGGCAGTACCCAAGCTTCACACTAACTGGGGAAAGCAGCGAAGCACTTTCGTCCATTGCTCTAGATAAGAGTGTCTACAAAATACCATAAACATACATTCATAATAAGGTTTGAGCTATAAAGTAAGAAAACACATCAGGATCTTGATTTTCTGCTTTATTTTCATTCAGATGATGTAAATATAGAATCTAAATGCAACCCTACAATCCATTTTATCTTCTAATACAGTTTATTGGTTTTATTTTTACAGGATTTCTTTCTTACAAAAAGTGAATCTCCCATATGTACAGTTACTCAACAGACAAGCAGAGAACATTACAATATGTGTGTGAAGATATACACATACATAACATCTGGTAGTGGACGCCTGCACTGGGTACTAACTGATCAAACGTTATACTGAAGCACTTTTATCAGTTTTTATCAGGAAGAGATGACAACTGTTTCTGGATAATGTGAATAACAAGTATGTGATAGACTCAGATCATGGCCCATCCCTTTTATTGTAGGGCACTGATTTCTGCACTACCCTACCTGTGTGACAGGTTGTGTAAATTGAGGATTGAGAATGTCATCAGATTCTTACTTCTAAGAAACACTTGTGTGAGACGTAGAATTATATTTCACAGTATCTATGCACAGTCAGTTGTGATGTGGCCAAGGGAGAGAATGAAACAAAAAATGAAATGAGAAACCGAAAACTTAAAACGGACCAAAGGCAAGCATGTTGGGGGATGGTCTCTAAGACCGAGGAGATAAGCCTAATTTTAAATTAGACCAAAAAAATCCAATTCAGGTTCATTTATAGTGCAAAATTAGCCTTAAAAAAAACTCAGAAACTGGGCTCATCGGAGTGATCTACTTTAAACCGGCGCCCTGTCGATGCATTTCCGAGTTCCTCATTTTAAGAGAGGTGTAAGTATAAGGTCTGGCATCATGAACTGTCCACCAGCTGGTCTAGTCATTAAGGCATCCAGGCAAATAACTATTACAAGAAATTTACCGTTACTTCACAACGGACGAGCAAGCAAACCTCTTCAAAACAGTTCCACAGAAACTGGTATAAAATGCCTTTCGAAAAAGTAAACGCATCTCACGTTACTCAAGTGGAAAAATACAAACGTGCAATCTCTCGAAGCACTTTGGTGTAGGCTTTTACATTAAAGGCGATAGCACTGGGTCTCTTTGTAGAAAAATAACCACCTCTTCTCTAAGCACCTTCTTAACCAGACACGCGTGGTAAAGTGGTTCACAGTGACAGGATGGGGCACGTAACAAAGAAACCAAGCTCAACCAAGCTTTTGTTGGTCCCTGAATCACAGATCTTACAGCTGCCATGCTGACTGCAGCTGAAGTGAAGTGCGGCAGGCCCGAAGATTTGCGGATAGCGTGTCAATGTTGCCGCACTTGTCAACTATGTACAGTAACTATGTTAACTTAAAGCTGCAACATTAAGCACTATGTGTAAACAAACAGCAATAATTTAGGAGGTTAGAGAGTGGTATGCTATGCTCCAGGTACCCAGATCTAAGGTGCTCATCTAAGGTACTCCCCACCTTTCAGAACAGAGTACAGAAAGAAAACAAGGCCTGAGTTGGTCTTGTGGGGGGGGGTGGGGAGGGACTGTTGGTCCGAACCCCATGTACTGCAGTTCAGTAAGGACTTTGAAACATGAACAAAATAAAGAAAATAACCCCAAACCACGTTATGTTGTGCTCGACAGCAGAACATCTACTGACATTATCCCTTGTTTGTGCTTCCTGGCGCCGCAGGTGGCACTGATGACCTTTGAATATGTAAGACATTGAGGTAAAGAGCCATGGCTCTCTCAGTTCGTCAACAAAACTAAAGAGATCTGAGGAAGTACGGAACACGTACAAGTGTTTCCAGATTTTGCTAGGTTGATGTATTTAGTCTAGTGAGGGCAGCATCAAATCCACAGAGACGAACGCTGTTGGTACTGCCCACTTCCACTAGAGGGAGCCCTTCTCTGGAGAGGAGCACAAACGGCAAATCAAGGGGTGGACTATTCTGGAAAGTTCAGCGCTGTGACCTCTGGTTTCATCTTGAAGTACTGGTTAAAGCGAAGAACTGCATATCTAACAGGGGGAAAAAAAAAAAAAAAGACATGTATTGAGCAGAAGCACACAGACTCCGTGGAAAATGAAAACTTGTTCAGATATGAACACTTACCCCAAGAAATCAAAGTCAATGGTGGAATACTGAGCCTGAATCAAGGCCCACAGGCCCCAGAAGAAATGAGATGCCTAAAGTGAGAGAAGAGGGAAATCATGTGATTTATTATGGTTGTTACTCTGATGACTGATCTAACCTTCTCCATCTCTTGTCATCAGAACAATTGAAAGTTCGTTTCCTCTATGTGATGACTTTTTAAAAACACGACACACTGGCGCTTTGAGCTGACCTAGTGACAACCTCATTAGAGAGCTGCACACAAACAGAGAAGCCTCGTGATGAGACTGAAAACCCTGCATTTATCATGTGATCACAGATCCTGAGGTAGCCAATGGCCTAAGCTGCCTTTGTTGGAGCTTTTCTATCCCTTCAATTTTATGGAAGTTTATGGCTGGCAGGCATTCACTGGTGCAGACCTGGTAAATCCATTTCCTCCACAGATGGCCTCAAGTATTTGGACCCCGGCTTCTTTCAAAATCAAAGGTATCAGAAGGAGTTTATTCAGCTTTCATTAGAGTCTCTACTGTCCAGGCAAGACGTTCTACAAGATTCTGGAGAATTGTTGTGAGGATTTGATTACATTTAGCCATAAGTTAGGTCAAGATGTAAGCTCACCACCTCTCTTCATCCACAAACTCCCATCTCATCCTGAAAGCATTTGATGGAGCATCCTCATTCCAGAGAACAGTTCCACTGCACCAAAACCGAATGCTCTGTGCCACTCACATAACGCAATTCTCTCTCCAGCTGTCTCAAAATAGGGACAAAAATTCCATAGTGCAACCCAATCTTAAGCCAAACAGACTTTAACGTGTCAACACTAATCCTGACATTACTAAGCTATTCCATTTTTTTTTTGCATAAAATCAGGAAATAAACACGGGGACAGCTGTCGCATGATGGTTAGGGAACCAGCCTTGTTACCGGAAAGTTGAGCAGATCTGGCAGTACTTTTGAGCAAGGCACATAAAATGTGCCATGGACAGGGCTGCCCACTGCTCCAGGCATGTGTGCTCCCTTCCCCCTAGTGTGTATGGGTTAAAGTGGGTCAGTAAGTGGGTCTATGTGCACATTATAGTAAAAACACTGCATTTTAGTACTTGTAATTTGAGCCGAAGCTGAACAGAACCATAGCTCATGAAGCTGGGAGTAGCTTCAGATTCTTTTGCTCAAAGTCTCCGAGTAAGGTTAGCCTACTGACCACAGAATGCTTTGGGAAGTACAAAGAGAGGGCAATGACACAGGGGACAGATCCTCCAGACTACCTCTAATTACTGATGCTTCCACTAGCTGTCCAGAAGAAAGGAACATGACATACTACAGCAAAACCAGACCAAATTGCTCTTCTGACAAAAAAAACAGAGGTGTGGCTCTGATCTGACCTGCTGTATCTGTTCTGTAGTTTATTCTCAATGGTCCAATTACTGGGTCACAAAAGGAGAACGCGTTCAAGACAACAAAAGAGCACTGGTTGTTCACTAATGATTGAAGGACTTTATGTTCTAAGAATGATCATCGTTTACTAAAACAACCATTTTCCAAACTCTTTATCTCTTAAAATGTTAAACAGGCTGTTTCTGTTCCTGTGTCTTTAAAACAGATAAGATAAAGGAGCTCTGTTCTGATTGGCTGACTTGTTTAGAAAGCAGAGCAAAGCCCAAGAACTGCAGCATGAATGGCCAGGTCTTTTTTTGCTTAGTTTTCATACATAATCTGGGGAGTGAACGTTACATTGTTTATATACTACATTAACTTTCTTTATTTTAGTAAAGTGAGGGAAAATCTGATCATCACTGCTTAATGCACAGATACACTGTTCTTCAGTGGACCCCACAGGACCACCACAGAGCAGGTATTATGCGGGTGATGCCTAGACCTGGCCGTCTGGCCAAACTAAGTGATCGTGGTAAAAGGGCCTTAAGAACCCCATGACAACTGGTTGTGTGGCAGCCAGTGGCACAGGAACACCATGGGTTCATCAGCAGCCAATGAAAGCTGAGCACAAGCCATAAACACAGGATAGATGAAGAAAAAAAATATATGTTAACATTTTGTATTCCACCTACAATGGAACTGAAATTGAGTCATGTCCTGCCAGTTCAGGGAATCGAACGAGGCTGTTTCTCGAACCACCAGGCCACAGCTGCCCAAAGGAAAGGTGTTTCAGGTGCAATGCAATTGGCTTGATTTTGAAAGAAACATTAAATGAGGTGGTGTCCAAATATTTGGTCCTGTAATGTAGCTGTACATGCCTCTGTGGTTTACCTTTTGCACAGGCAAGCATATACTTGTCGTGAAGTTACATGGATTATCTTATGGTTTAGTGTCAGTCAATACTTTAAAGATATTGAAGCTAGGATTAGGGAAAGGGTGTGTTCGGATATCCACCTGGCAACTGTTTCAAAGGGCACCTGTTGACTCGGATTACTTACCAAGGCAAAGTGGTTGACTTGCACGTACAGAACCTCCACCTCACTGCTCAGGACTTCGGTGCCCTTGTTTTTATATTCCTTAAAGGCCTCCAGATATGCCCTCAGCCACTGCAGCTGTAGGCTCCGCTCTGGATAGAGGCTGTAGTCCACTTCATTCAGACCTGTCAATCACACAATCAAAGACTTAAGACTCCAAACAGAACTGCAAATGGTGTGAACACTGTAAACATCACAGGTCTGACTGTAACTTTAAAACGCTACTGCAGACTGTTAAAGTTAAATGATGCCTTCAATTTACCTGCAAATTCGTTGAAGTGGTTCCCAATGTCATAGGCTTGGTAATTGTACCCAGCATATTCGTAGTCAATGAATTTGACATTCCCTGGGGAGGGGAAAGAAATAAGTTTGTTTGGAAAAGGGTATGGATGTGGGGTCTTAAAGCCTTCCTAATCCCTTAGACATCAAAGCTACGCATTACCAAACCAACACTGGAAATGCCTGAGCTTACATTTGAGCTCTAAATTGACTGGTTAAATATGACCCTGGAGTTGGAGTAAGGGTTTGCATTCTGAAAGGAGAACAGGAGAACAGTCAATGGAACAAAAACACACTGAAAATGAGATCGGAGCATGCACTCAGAGCACAGACGCACAATAATTGCACACACATGTAAATGATAGCATGCTTGGTTAGACTACATTAGGGTCGAATGGACAACTTGCAACCAAGCTCTGAGGAAACTGTCTCTCACATTTTGCTGATCCTGTGCAGATTTTGCTGCCAAGTCATTTTTTTAGTAAATATCTCCGCTCAGTGACTCAGAGCCAAGAAAAACAGCAGCAACATGATTCTCGTATGATTACAAAAACTGGATTGTTGGTAAGGAACATATAAGGTATGACTCCAAGTGTTCATGAGTTTCCAGGAAATCTGGTGACTGGCAACAAAAATGACCTCTTTCACACAGAGGGGAGAACAAAAGGCCTTTGCTATTGGGAAAGAGCTGGAAAATGGAAAGTATCAGACGTCTGTGTTAACGTCTGTGTCATTATGGAAGTGTGCGTAAAGAAGGGGCCATGCTTTGAGGACAGAAATGTAGGACAGACAGAGAGAGTGGAAAGAAAGAGACAGCATCACCCTCTAGTGGCTCAGCAAAGCAATAACAATTAGTCAGGTGGTGAAAAATGTTCAAAATACAAATCCTTACTCCATCACAATACAATATCTGAGAGGTCTGTTGCTTATTTTATTGTGCTGGTTTCTTAAAGGGAGCACAGAGTACAACTGCATTGTCCAGAGGTGGTCATTTCAGGCCCAGCAAGATGTTTACTCTTTGGTCAGAGATTGGCAACCCTGGTCCATCACTTTCATGTTAGTATACTGGTTACGAGTAGAATAATAATGGCTCTTCCTCCACCTTGAGTTCACTTTGCTAATGATGGATGAGCCGTCCAGGCTGCCAGAATAAAATCCTGACGTGGATTTTGATTTGCTGGACCTGAAATGCCCATTTCTGGCAGGGTCTTTAAAAACTGTAGTTTAGTTTATTTCTCATATATAAATATGTCTAAACAATACCTTGCTTTCCAAAATACACTTTAACTCTAAATTGTTTTAGCATAAAAAATGAAAAGTTGTGATTTGACAGTAGACAGAAGTGTTGGTCTACAGAAAGAGACACATGAGGTGGTTACCGGGCCCGTTGGCGTCCAAGCTGGACACACAGAACACCTCCAGTCAGTGGCTATAGGCCTGTGCAGCAGATGAAGAGATTTTGGGGCAAACTCACATCTGTCACAGAACACACACAGCTTCACTGCAGAGCGGCCTCTGCGGCCTTCCCAATTACAAGACTTGTGCACCGAGCACTTTCTGTAACACACCACCCACCCACCACAACCCACCCCCATCCCATCCCATTCCATTCCTCCCCTCCCCTCCACCCCATCCCGCCCGCCATCTTTCACACGCCCACCCAGCCATGCTGCCTCGCCGTTGGTCCAGGAGAGCGCCAATGATAGAATGGCATAGAGGCCCTACGTGAACAACATGGCTTCCTGCACAGGTGGTTTCTTTAGGCATGATACAACCTCCTGACTGACGGGAAAAAAAACACTACAGACAGAGAAGGCTCTGAAGCTTTGGTATTGCGCAACTCAAGAGTTTCTCACTCACTAACTTTCCCTCTCTTCCTCTCTGCAGGGGAGGAGAGTGTCGAGTACAAAAAACTCAACACTCTCACTCATTCTGCTTAAATTACATTAGCAAGAGGAAGTGGCTTTTGCCTTGTCAGCGTGGCTGTCTGTGAGGAGCTGAGCACAAGTGTAGACTTCTTACACTCATTCGAGGCAGTAGTTACACGTGTTCACCTTCAAAGCTGCCACACGGGGTTGGCTGCAAGCATCTGCCAGCCCTCGCACTGCTTTTTCTCCGTTATTCATGGGGAACACAGAAAGCATTCACAGCATCACACGGGGAGGGTGAAAAAAAACATCAACATTCCCAAAAGAACCACAAGCATACATTTACTGCTTTAAAAACACACACACACACACACATTCACGCAACACACAAGTATACTCACATACTAAACAAAACCAAAAGTACAAACACCTTAAGGCGGCAAATCTTTAGATTTACCATGAAGCCCCCTTAGATGGATTGGTTTGGGGGGCAAAAAAGACAAAAAAGAACGCCTTTAAGGCTCCTTTAACGATGAGTGCAGAAAAGAAAAAACCAGGCCTACCTGAGGCAGGACAGGGACAGGTGTAAGGGTGGGGTTTGGATGGGTTGGGGTAGGTGAAAGGGTGGTGAGAGGATGGGGGGGGGAACGGGGCTCACCTCCTGCCTGCCGGTAGATGATGTTCTTACACAGGAGGTCATTGTGACAAAGCACGACAGGTGAACCCAGCTTGGAGAGGCTCTGCTGCAGCCATACCAGTTCCTCTCTCAGAGACAGCATACTGGGCACCTCTCTGATCAGCCTGGACACAGAAACAAACACACACAGTAAGTGATGAATAAATCTTGCCTAGAGCACCACATTGTTCAGGGCTGGCTCCATATTAATACCGGAGTGTCAGGAATAACAGATAGTTAACTGAAATGGATGCCAACATCCCTGAAGGCTTCATATAGCCAAACTGAAACTGAAGAGCAAAACCATGAGACCAACACACTTCAGCTTGATAAAACAGCTTGGTCAGTTTAGCTCACACTGCTGACAGGTCTACACAGACCATTTCTCAAAGCCATTTCGCTTAACTGCGCAGTTTACAGACCCAGACTGTAGTGAAAAAAAGTCACATGATGTCTGGATTATCAGATGTCAGCAGTGGAAGTTGATTTTTAGGTACTTGTGCATTTCGAGACACAAAGTTAGATTGAGGCAGAGCTTGATGTATCTAGCACAAATCGTACAGTACCACTACAGTACAAAGTTCGAGTAGTGCAATAGCAAGTAGATTTCTACCATATGAAGAAAAAGATCAGATCTGGTAAAAATGTTCTTGCTATGTGGACTTAGCTGCATTTAGAACAAATTACACCTGAAGAACATCAGACCCAGTCTTCAAAAATGTCTCCATTCAAACACTTCTTTTGGAAAAACAGAAATGGCTTTATAGTCTAAAACAATCACAAAGAGAAAAAAATCTTAATGGACCCACTAAGTACATCAAAAAAGATGCATCGCTATAAATTAAGGCTGAGTGATATATCAATATTTATATCTATATTGGGATATAAACACGATATGTTCAACATACGTGAATCCACGTGTTCGTGAATCAACAAACATATGGGATCCATTATTAGAAGAGCACAGCGGTGAAGAAATCCATGGTTTAAAAACACCTTGGGGCTTTTCTTAAATTAAAAAACAAAGAAACTTGGATATTAGTGAGTGGCCCAATGTCCTTACATCTATTTAACCAGACTTTAAAAATGACATGCAATTGGTATCACACAGTTGTTACATTCAGATAACTAAAGTTACACATATACAGTCCACCAAACAGTTCTTTGTTGAGACCTATGTTGATTCCTGTTTCTGGCCCTAATATAAATGACCTGAAAAGCAGAGCCTTGGGATTAAAGCCCCCCCTATTCAAAAACAGGGTTTGGCAAGCTGGGACAAGGCCAGGATCAGCCTGTTGTACCAGTCACATTCATTCAATCTATAAATCACAGTAAATCTTATCTGGACCCTGAACTCAGAGTGGTGCCTCCCTTTAATTCATACCTTCACAGAACAGCTCAACCCATTAGCTCACCTTTCATTCTTTTCTACGTCCTTGAAGTGGGTGGGGATGAGCGAAAAGAACTTTCCCATTTTCAGCCAGAGATCGGATTGTGGCACCCAGCCGTTGTGAGCGTGGATGGCATGGTACTTCGCCAGCTGCCTCGCAATGAGCCTAGTTTTATTTAAAAACATAAACATATCAGTAAAAAAATCAAAGCCAAGAAGACACACATAAGCTACATTGTACATTTGTATACAATGTAAGGCAGGCAGTGAATAGATAGTAGTTGGACAAATACCATAAAGTGGCATGGAAAAGTTTGGGCACCCTTGAACATATCTGAAAATATGGAAGTGAACAAAAGTTGTCACAGAAGTGGGTCTCAGCTAAAAAGTGTCTTTTGCTGAGTGTTGGAGGCAGAGAGCGAGTGACATTCACGGAGTTTTCCAAAGTTTGGGCAGAACAACAATGAATGATCTGCCACCTACAGAAGACGGTCCGGAACCAGACAACGGTCCGGAACCAGACAACCTGAAGGTGTGGGGAGGACAGTAAGGGTGGATCAGCTGACTGAGGTAGGAAGTTCCTGTAGAACAGGTGTAATGTGTGCTGTGCGTTTATTATGTTAAGAGAGTTGCAGTAATCAAAACGTGAAAAAATACAGTCCAAATGTATGATACTGACTGATAAATAAGTATGTCTTATGACTTACGGTGTCAAATGCAGCTGTAAGGACTAGGACCCTAAGCTGACCCGCATCTGATGAGATCAGGTCATTAGGAACTCTCAGAAGAGCATATTCAGTGCTGTGTAGATTACGAAAACCTGACCGAAAACGGTTTATACAGCCTATGACAATTTAAAAAGGCTTCATGGAGAAGCAAGTCTGTCTTTATCCTTATTCAAACAGCCCAAAGTTTTGCAAACAACTGTATAAGCCTTTGGCAAGGCATGTGGAATCGCTCCATGTCTGTGAGGCACAGAGTGAAAGCTGAAGTTGGGGCAGAGGCTTGGCAAGCCTGCGTTCATGATCAGAGGGATCATGTTGCAAAGAGGGTTGTGGCTTTAGCTTGTAGAGGAAATGAGCACAAAGCTCATGCCCAGAGCTGGCTGGTGAATCAGAAACCTGAGTGCATGAGGACAAATCTAGGCCGTGTGTGTGTGTGTGTGTGTGTGTGTGTGTGTGTGTGTGTGTGTGTGTGGTGTTCACCTAAAAATTGCAGGGCTGCGAATATGGTCTGGCTCCAAGACCATGCCTTCCAGAAACTCATAGCAGAGGCCATTGTTGAAGGTGCAGTAAAGGCGCGGAGCACACCGGTGAGCCTGGAGCACCCGGAAGCTCTTCACTTCATTCTCACGGTCTACAAACAACTCTGTCTTGTTGCCATAGATGCGCACTAGCACCACGTCCTGCAGGGCCTCGCCCACGTAGCAGCCAATCAGCTTGTTGGTAATGCCATCTGTGAAAGACTGTAGACAGAGGAAGAAGTGAGACAGGTTGTCACGTGAGACTAATATTTTACATGCAGATGAGTTTCAGGGCTCCTACAGACTCTGACTCTTTTTTTTTTTTTTTGCTTTTAATGAAGAACAAACTAAAAACAGGACATTTTAAAGTCATGCTGAAGCTGGATTAGCCTTAACTGAGGTGTAATTTGAGTAATTACCAGATTCTGTAATGTTTGTAATCTGTAGTTTGTAATTCTGTGTGAAATTCTTTGCATAATTCAACTCGGAGCTCCCTTTAGAAGTGGTCCTGCTCGAGTTGACCTCATAACGTCATAAAAATGGCTCACCTCTGAATGTTATCCGCAAAGAGTCAGCGTAGGTACAGGTTATTAATCCACCCAAGCAGGAGGTCACCTGATCGACTGATTGAAGACTGAGACCCAGTGCTTAAACCAGCAGAATCAGGTGTCTTCCAGCTTCTTTGGAATTAAAACCTGCAGCCCTTTGTTGATAAGGCTGGACACCCCTGGTCCAATTACAACGAAAATGAAGCTTAAATATTTTAAAGTACAGCCCTTCCACGAGGCAATGCCATTTCTATCTAGGGTTTCACAACACCTCAATTTAGAGGCTGGAAAATGTCAAAAGTTTTGAAACTTCAAAGAAATAACATTTAACTTAATTGACTGTATTTATTATGAACAGACTTCATCGTAAGAATCTGTCTACACATTCAAGGCCAATTTCCTGTAACCAACAATAGTCTACTACAGACAAGCTAGAAACACTGGTTTTGTGGTCATGTACTGTCAGAAAGATCAGAGCAAAGCTCAAACTATGACAGTTGCCTTTGTGTGTCGCTTTCAAAATCTGACCCTGTGACAAAGTACCGCTGGTGAGGCAATTTATTATTAAAAGGACATGCATCACTTGTAGATAAGGAACATACCTATGAGGCAAGATTCTTACATCAGCCAGTGATTTGAAGTTTGGCTTCAAGTCATACTACCAAGCCATCATTAAAACAACAGCAGGAAACCCTTGTCCTGGAGTGCCAAAATCCTGCACTGTTCAGTGCTTTCCCTGCTCCAACAGGCCTGCTAATCCTGGTAATTAACAGGTGAGTAACAGGTGCGCTTGTGTGGAAGGAGCACAAAACTGCTGGCGTTCCAGGACCTGGATTTCCTACCCCTGGGTTAAGATATGCAGCATATCTGTTTGGGTGACAATCATCTGACAGTTTTAATATTTTAACATTTTCCCAAATAATTCCAATGTATTAGAAAGCCTAACTGGGGAATATGTACCTATGTTTCAACACACAATTCAACACTGAATTATTATTATTATTATTATTATTATTATTATTATTATTATTATTATTTTCAGTCAAGTCAAATCAGAGGATCATATGGATAGTGTTCCTCCAGAACGTTTTTGAAGAACTAATCATACCAAATTTCCCTCTAAACACTCATTGCATTGCATCATTGCTGGACCAATGCACTTGAAGGAACAGTGCTGGGAAACAGACAACAGATGCCTGTGCAGGCCAGCATTGCAATTTTGGTCTCTTGGACTCTGACTGCTGATGACAAGCAGCAGGATGAACCTGAGATCTTCGGATCATAGTGCTACCGCGTTAGACCGCCGAGCCACTCGGATCCCAGATTTCCAGATCTGACCTTCATCCAATCACTTCTCACAACATTCCACCCTTCACATCCATGAAAACCCTCCACCACAAACCTCTCTGTTTGTTTTCCTAAACTGATGCGTACAGACCCAGGTCACATGAGCCTGCACTCCATCTTTGATACAAAAGCAGCAAAGTGTTTGTCACAGTTGTGCAAACTCGCATTGTCCCCTCATGTAAATGTGAGGCGTGCTCTGGCAGTCTGGCATTCCAACACCAATCATGTGCACTATCAGGGATTGAGTGGAGGCAAGTGGAATGTGAGGAATTTTATTTTTGCACCAGTCAGTAAGGCCTGGCATGTGCTGAGTGCCCCTTTTTCCTTCATCATTGATGAAAACAGCCTAATGGGTGACACCCCCTGCTATAAACTGAGCCTGCAAGCAAGTCACGTCCTGCCTTCTTCGCTTGTGGACGGAAAAACATCCTACCGTATGGGAACGTTTGGTCTTAACCAGATGAAGCTGGTTTTCAGCTTATTTACTTGCAGTATAAAATAAATCAACACTAATTACTAAGCAAACATGATTACTAATGAGATTCTCAAAAAGAGAGCCAAAACCACACCAGTATGCAAAAAAGTACAGTACAAATTCAACTGGTCCTACCAGTGAGCATATTTAGTCACTGACAAAATGCACATCCAAACTGTGTTTATATGTAATATTTATGTAACGTTCTTTGATTAGGGTCGCAGCATAGTAATGTGGGCATGTGCTGTATTCACGCCGCAAGATACAGAATATGTTGCTCAAATTTAATTGAAAGCCTTTTGGTAAACAGGCTTACAAAAATGTACAGTTAAAGGCCAGACAAACATAATGTGGTCTGATAAATCTCTGTTTCAATCAATCAATAATTGTTGGCTGCTGTTGCTGACCATGTGCATCCTCTTGTAGTCAATTTATCCATCTTCTACTGGCTCTAACTCCAGCGTGATAATGCACCCGGTCGTCTCTAATTGGCTACATTAAGACGAGTCACCGGATCTGAACCCAACAGAACATCTGTGGTAGAACAGGACATTCACATCATACAAGCTGTGGGATGCAATTGTCTCAAGAGATGGCCACTTAAGGTCACACACAAAAAAACTTCAAATTTAACTAGCAACTCATCCTTAAGGACTTTGACTATAATAACTAGTGAACAATAAGCTGTTTGATTATCCAGACACTGTATATACTAGTGCATCTAAAAAAAACTGAATATCGTTAAAAAGCTCATTCATGATCACATGTTCATCCAAAAAGGTCAACGGTCATATTTCATATTCATTACACATAAAGAGACATTTCAAGTCTTTGTTTGGCAGAATCTCAATATTTGTGCAGTAACTCAAATAAGAATAGATTACTAATCACAGTACACAATTTAAAACACAAAAGCTTGAAATATATCACATTAAAAATAATGAATATAAAATGAGTTTCCTTTATGACTTAAATTATCACCCTTTTTACAGTATTAAAATGTATTTTATATTTTTAAAATAAGTAAAATATATTGTTTGACTAAGTTCGCGCTGCAGTTTGCTTACTCTCCCCATCCTAAAGTAAAAATAGCCGAGGGTAAAAGTTGGGTGTGGATTAAAGGAGTTGTCAGAATATACAGTTTTTTATATAGAGACTTCTTCCAGACCTATGATCAGACACCCGAAGGCTGGGAGGAACCAATGCAAATATTTCAACACCTGGTAAAACCAGAATCAAACGTGCTCAACTGAAGCATGAAGAGGAAAAGGACACCTGTCTCTATAGTACCACCCACAACAAAAAACAGAGAAACCTGAGATTTGGAGACTTGAAGATTTGAAGAGTTCTGTCTTCCAAGAAACATGAAAACCAATGAGGCGATTTGAAGCTTTCAAATTAGAAGCAAAGAAGTAGGTTCTGAGTCACCAGGTTAAGCTTAAAGCTATCATTCTGAAAAAATCAGTCATGTAAGTAATAATCTATCAACACAGACCTGACTAGTGCATCTCACAAAATTAGAATATTGTGACAAACTTTATTCATGTTCATAATTTGATTTAACAAATGTGATCATTTTAATGCCATATTTTGAATTGATTATAAGTTAAATATTTCAAGCCTTTTTGGTTTACTGTTTATTATTGTTCATGCAAATCAGAAATCCAGAAGTTTGAATAAATGACTAATCCGACAGTATCGACTTTAAAACCAGGCGGGAAATTTGTCCCATTAAATTAAAATTAAAAAAATTAGATGTACTAGAATAAACATTAAATGTACTATAAATTAAACTGTGATGCCATTAAAAGTATGTGACAGGTCAATTTTATGTATAATTACATGGCCTGGTTAACAACAAGGACCCACGTGGACCCTCCCCGTGTTCGCGTGGGTTTCCTCAGGGTACTCCAGTTTCCCCCACAGTCCAAAGACATGCATGGTAGGTGAATTGGTGACTCTAAAGTGGCCCTTAGTGTGTGAATGTGTGAGTGTGTGTGTACCCTATGATGGACTAGCACCCTGTCTAGGGTTGTTTCCCGCCCTTGCGCTCCCCTGTGTATAGAAAATGGATGGATGGATTTCTGCAAACACAAACTTTACCACAATGCTGGACGGCTAGGGTTAGTTTCTAGCCTAGGACAAAATTCCACATCCCTGACCGGTGGCATCGGGCAAAACCACAGACACAAAGCCTGGTCCATGTGGCAAGGTCACCGGACAGTGTCTGATGGCGATTTTATTACTAACACACGTTAGTAATAAAATCGCCATCAGGCACTGGATCGGTACCACCCATCTCAGACCAGGGTAAGAACATTGGATGTACATTTTGTAAGGGTGAATATTAGTGAGCAAAGACGTTTACAATACAGTATTACAGTTGAGGAACGGCCTGCTTTATCACCCACTCCTGCTTATATACTATTTGCATGTAAAGGAGGAGACAGTGTTTAACGTTCCCAGTACATCGTTTCCATTATAAATAAAAGAGAGTTGTCCATCCTATGACACCTTTCGGTTAACTGGAAAAAGAGAGACACGTGGGGCTGGTCTTCGTAATAAACCCGGGAAGTAAAGTCAGCTCCAGACTTGCTTTAATGGTTCCCTGATCTGAATCATCTGGCTTTTGTTTTAAACACACTTTGTTCAAATGGAAGAAAGTGAACACAAGCTCATACAGTATCAGCTAATAACGCAAACAAATGAAAGTGCATCGCCTTACAAACACGCGACAACGACAGCTTCACGTAGATTTGCCTTTCCTTATTACGTGCCGAGTTTCACTGGCAGAAACGGTGACAGTGTGTTTACCAAATGTATCATAAAATTCACTTTGGAATTTCCAAGCGCTGTAATTTCCATCTTCTAGATTCAGGACAGAGTGTCGATAATGTACCACTGGCTCTGACTTGTTTAGTTTCTATTCATTTTTTAAAGCAGATTTCCACTCAAAACCCCAATCTGCAAGAAAAGCTGCGAGATGTTTGGTGTGAAATTGTAGGGAAGCTTAAAGGTTCATTTACAGACATTTTAAGCGTAAAGGTTGTAAATCTGGAGGAAAACAAGATTCCAATGGCATTATTTGCTTCAAAACACACTAAATTATAATCTATTGTTATTATTTTTATTATTTATTATGTTACCCATTGTTCCTTCACTCTTAGAAGCCAAGATCCGCACTTTGCGGGTAGTTACAGGCTGTTTTCTGAGCTTCATATCTGAGGATCAGAGTCAGCTACAAACATGATACACATCATAAACAGCGAGAGGAGCCCAGTCTAACCACAGCTTCCACTGCTCTGTCCACGTGCACACACTCAACCTGCACACAGACTTTCACTGATCAGAGAGAGGGGCCGGGGTTTTAGAGAATGAGAAGAGACGGCTGTTGGCGGTCTTTTGTGCTCACAGAGTTCAAATTTCATAAAGTCCTAATGATGGTCACTATTCTACTTTATTTATTATTTTCACCACCGTCAAGTATTTTGAAGAACATAATTAACATATTTTATAAGGTATGTTCTTAATGATATTATGACGTCATCGCTCACACCTCGCTAACGGCCGTTAATCGTCCGGCGCGTTAAACCGTTATAACACGTTATAATCGCGGTCGGAGCGAAGCCGTTTTAACGCTTACAGAGGGGTTATGCAATGCCGATACCTTTATCTTGACCTCGGCGGGCTTCCAGTACGGCCGGACCCGCCGCAGCAGCAGCAGCGCCCCCGCGCGATAGTCTTCCTCGTCCACGCTCACGTCTAGCTTGGGGACGACAGGCGCGCCGTCCGGGACGTGGATGTAGTTGGTCATCTCTGGGATGGACAGGGCGTCGACCGGGTCGCTGGGATGTCGGTTAAAGGTGGGCAGATTGATCCAAATATTGATATTATCGATACTAATACTGGTATTGATATTCAGCGATACTGCTGTACAAAGATCGATACGCAAGCTTTTTTCCAGGCGTACGCACTCACTGCTTTGTGGTCGCATTCAGAAAAGTCTCCTCTCGAGTGAGGGTTAAGTCTCCTCTCCGAGTGAGAGTAGCGCTGCTCTGTGTCACGGCACGAAACAGCGCACCCCGCCCCTCCAACGCTCGTCTTTTATTGATTCCCGTCACGTGGCTCAGCGGCGCCAGCCAATCAGCCATGCAGGTAGGCTCAGCCTGGCCCGCCCACTCAGCCTGGCCCGCCCACTCAGCCTGGCCCGCCCACTCAGCCTGGCCCGCCAATCAACGCTCTCCTCGAGTCGACAAGTTACAGTATGATATTTGTCTATATTTTATTGCAGAAAATAAAACTGCAGCAGCTGTATAGTTTGTAAACCAGCTGTTCTAGAGAAGAAACACAACAAACCTCCACAAGCAGATGAAGAAGAACACAGAGCTGCAGAAACGGAGAGACATCCCCGTCCCTGCCCCGACAGACCCAGAGACACTTTCTGTATCGGTTTTATAGTTTTGTTCTACATGAAAAACAGAATAAGTCTGAAACTGTTTACAGTATTTGTTATGGTGTGTTAATTTTATTGTACTCTTGTTTCTGGTTTTCTACCTCAGGAGATTTATGTTATGTTTAGTTTTATGTTAAGGCAAACTTTGTTTTGTTACTGTTTCTAAACAAAAATGTTGATTGTGAAAGTATTTTGTTGTCACGTACAATGTATGGTGAAATTCTATCTTAGGTCTTTTGGATCCTTCGAATCTATGAAGCTTAAATATTAAAAAGTACTGGCGATACTGGCCCTGCATGTACTTGGTATCGGATTGATGCCAAAATTCTCTGCATCGCCCACCTCGATGGGCCGGTCGATGGGCCGGTCGATGGGCCGGTCGATGGGCCGGTCGATGGGCCGGTAGGAGCGGCTCTGAACATAGGTCTGTTTTTGACCTCCCTGAATCACACGCCTGCCTCTGAGGTGAGTTACATAATACTTAAATGAGATTTACAGTCATTTAGCTTATATTGAAATGATATTATATTTATATTATATTTAATTTTAATTTAATTATATTTACATTATATTTGGATGATATTTTAATTATATTTAGATTGTGTTGAACATATAGGGGTGTAGTTTGTGCTTCTGGTGCCGGTCCCAAGATATATATATATATAATGCATTCAGAAACATCTAATCATACCAGAACAGATATTAAAATATTACATTTGTCAATGTAAAAATCATCCATCAACCATATCTACAATATGTAGGATTGTATCAGGCCACTTTGCCCCAGTCATCTAGCCATGACATACTCAATATTAGGCAGGTTGTTTTAATATTATAGATAGATGAGTCGATAATAACAATAAATAATGACATTTTCACAGCTAACATGCTCATGTGAGGCACATTGGTTTTATTCACTGTCTCTCCGCTTTGCTCCTCCAGCTCTGTCACAATAATTAATAGACTTCATATAAGAATTTACTGTAACCAGCCATTAGGGGTGTAGTTTGTGCACTACTGGTGCCAGTCCCAAGCCCGGATAAATGGTGAGGGTTGCGCCAGGAAGGGCATCCGACATAAAACTTGTGCCAAAACTGTAATGGGGATCAGGCAGATGATCCGCTGTGGTGACCCCTAAAGGGAGCAGCCGAAAGAAGATGATTTTTGTATAGCACCTTTCATACACATTGGCAATTCCCCCAGGTCACCAGGCTGCTACACAGTCAGTAGTCAAGTGTTCCAGTCCAAACCTAATCATAATTCATCCCACCTGCCTCATCACACCATCACCGGCGCTGCAGGCTGGGAACCATGACTCACACACCTGCATCAGAGGTGATTTACATAATATATGATTTACATAAGGTTATATCACCATCACACCTTCACACCACAAACTATTTCTGCACTTCACTGACTACCAGCTGCCAGGCAGAAGGGGAAGAGGAAGACCACAGAGAAGGTTTATGGATGTAGTGAAGGTGGACATGGAGATGGCTGGTGCAACAGTAGAGGAGGCAGAGGATAGGGCAAGATGGAGGTAGATGATCTGCTGTGGCTACCCCTAAAGGGAGCAGCTGAAAGAAGACGACGAGTCACTACCGGGGCAGCAACTAGCTACCTAGTTACACTACACCCACCAAAGACTGTCTCCCACTGCACTGAACAAAGTTTCTCCAGCCGCGCCCACCCAACACTGTGTCCCACTGCACAGAACAAAGTTTCTCCAGCCGCGCCCACCCAACACTGTGTCCCACTGCACAGAACAAAGTTTCTCCCGCCGCGCCCACCCAACACTGTGTCCCACTGCACAGAACAAAGTTTCTCCCGCCGCGCCCACCAAACACCGTCTCCCGCCGCGCCCACCAAACACCGTCTCCCACCAAACACTGTCTCCCACTGTCTCCCACCAAACACTGTCTCCCACCAAACACTGTCTCCCACTGTCTCCCACCAAACACTGTCTCCCACTGTCTCCCACCAAACACTGTCTACCACTGTCTCCCACCAAACACTGTCTCCCACCAAACACTGTCTCCCACTGCACCCACCAAACACTGTCTCCCACTACATCCGGAGATCAAATTTCATAATTAAAGTTCTAATTACGGTCACTATTACATTTTATTTCTTTTCACCACCGTCGAGTATTTTGAAAAACAACATATTTTACGATGTATGTTCTTAATGATATAATGACGTCATCGCTCACACCTCGCTAACGGTCGTTAAACGGCTGTTGGTTTTTGAATCGTCCGGCGCGTTAGACCGTTATAACACGTTATAATCGCGGTCGGAACGGAGCCGTTGTTTTAACGCTTACAGAGGGGTTATGCAATGCCGGTACCTTTATCTTGACCTCGGCGGGCTTCCAGTGCGGCCGGACCCGCCGCAGCAGCAGCAGCGCCCCTGCGCGGTAGTCTTCCTCGTCCACGCTCACGTCTAGCTTGGGGACGACAGGCGCGCCGTCCGGGACGTGGATGTAGTTGGTCATCTCCAGGATGGACAGGGCGTCGACCAGGTCGCTGGGATGTCGGTTAAAGGTGGGCAGATCGATCCAAATATCGATTTTATCGATACCAATACTGGTATTGATATTCAGCGATACTGCTGTACAAAGATCGATACTCAAGCTTTTTTTCAAGCGTACGCACTCACTGCTTTGTGGTCGCATTCAGAAAAGTCTGCTCTCCGATTAAGAGTAGCATCGATCTGTGTCATGACACGAAACTGCGCACCCCGCCCCTCCAACGCTCGTCTTTTATTGATTCACGTCACATGGCTCAGCGGCGCCAGCCAATCAGCCATGCAGGTAGGCTCTGCCTTGCCCGCCCACTCAGCCTGGCCCGCCAATCAGCGTTCTCTTCGAGTCGACACGTCACAGTATGACATTTGTCTATATTTTATTGCAGAAAATAAAACAGCAGCAGCTGTATAGTTTGTAAACGAGCTGTTCTAGAGAAGAAGCACAACAAACCTCCACAAGCAGATGAAGAAGAACACAGAGCTGCAGAAACAGAGAGACATCCCCGTCCCTACCCCGACAGACCCAGAGCCTCCACCCAGAGACACTTTCTGTATCGGTTTTATAGTTTTGTTCGACATGAAAAATAATAATAATAATAATAATAATAATAATAATAATGTTTTGTGGTTTCTCCTTTTCTACCTCAAAAAAAGATTTATTTTCCGAATGTTAAGGCGAACTTTATTTTATTACTGTTCCACTTTTTCTAAACAAAAATGTTGATTGTGATATTAAAGTATTTTGTTGTCACATACCATGTTTGGTGAAATTCCATCCTAGGTCTTTTGGATACTTTGGATCTTCTTCTTCTTCTTCTTCTTCTTCTTCTTCTTCTTCTTCTTCTTCTTCTTCTTCTTCTTCTTCTTCTTTCACCTGCTCCCTTTAGGAGTCGCCACATCGGATCATCATATTGGGACCGGCACCAGAAGTGCACAAACTACACCCCTAATGGCTACACCCCTATATGTTCAACACAATCTAAATATAATTAAAATATCATCCAAATATAACTTAATTAAAATTAAATATAATATAAATATGATCTAATAATTTAAATATAACCCAAATTAATGTAAATATCATTTAAATGTGATCTAAATATAATTTACATATAATCTGAAAAGATTCTAAATATAATTAAAATATCATCTGAATATAATCTAGATATAATTCTAATTATCATCTATCTAAGTATAATTTAAATATAACCTAAGTCAATGTAATTATCATTTAAATATTATGTAAATCACCTCCGAGACAGATGTGTGAGTCGGGGAGGGGGCAGTAGAGGTGGATCCGCAGCGCATTAAAACAGACCTGCGTTCAGAGCCGCTCCTGACTGCCCTGACCGGCCCACCGACATGAGAGGTGGGCGATACCGGGAATTTTGGCATCAATCCGATACCAAGTAATTGCAGGGCCAGTATCACCAATATCGATACTGATGCTTTTTAATATTTAAGCTTCATAGATCCAAAGTATTGATATCAGCGATACTGGCCCTGTGTTTACTTGGTATCAGATCGATACCAAAATTCCCGGTATCGCTCAGCTCTAGTGTCGGTGGGCCAGTAAATTATATGCATAATACATTATATATACATAGATACATACATTATATATACACAATTTATACAGTGTGTATAAAGTACAGTGTGTTTGTATAAAGTATATATATTTCAGCATTTAATATACAGGGGATATGCAGTTTATATAAAGTTAATAACTTTATGTGTTATAATTTGCATGCCTGGTCAATGGTCAAAACTCAAGCTGTACCTAGAGCCCTTCAAGCTTTAAATACAGCACGGCTTGACCCACCATCCCTCAAAACGCAAAGAAAACCTTCATCCAGACTCTGTTCTGTTCTGGCACTGAAATGGTGGAATGAATTTCCCCTGGAGGTCCAAACAGATGAGTCCTTCACTGTCTTCAAACGCAGACTGAAGACTCATCTGTTTCAGGAGTATTTAACTCCATAAAGACAGTTGTTTTCAACAGGATCTAAGTCTGAGGATTCTCTAGATTGTAGCCTCGTCTTCTAGTTAAGGATATTTTTTGAGCGAACAGCAAAGCACTTTTCTAACAAACCAGTGATGTGAAGGATCTGGGAGACCAACATAACCATGGAGAGGAAGAACCAACAGATTGTTCAACATGCACAGAACATTCAGCAATTCAGCTCAATAAATATTGCCCATATTTTTTTATTTTTTGTTTTATAATTTATTGTTCATGGAATTGAATTGCAGTCTGCAGTCAGCGTATAAAACCTTTGAGCTGATAAAGCTTGGAATAACTGTTCAACGAAATCAAATCATTTCTGCACCCTAATTGGGGAAGAGCCATAACGTGTTGTATAAAAATGTTTATATAATTGTATTATTTCTGTTACAATTGTTTAGACATTTCTATTGTTATTATAATGTATTATTTTATATTATTTCATAAAATTGAAATGAAATAAAATGAACAACATGGATTTCAAATGAAAGAATGTAGATCATAGAAATGGACTGAAAATAAAGTAAACAATAATTTATAGAATATAAAAAATAGAATATAATCTATTGACTACGTTATAAAAGTAGCTCATGAAAGTAATAAAAGAAAGTGCAGAGAAATGCTGATTTAAATAGAAATGTTTTGAGGCTCTTTTTGAAGTTGTTCAGAGAAGAAAGGAACCCATGGACAAAACAATACAGAACAACACAAATACAGTCAGGGAGAGCACGCATAGAGTCTTCTATGTGTTTATTCGGCTCACATATAAAACACAAATGTTTGGATGGGAGCTCAGGTGAGTGAGAGTGGAGACTGTCCCTGACTGAGTGTGTTTCATGGACTCGGCAGGTGATTAAAGACTCAGGAGTGAAACTCAGTCAGACTGACGGAGACCCTAAGTCCTCACTGCTGCAGGGCGGACCGTTTGAGTCACGAGCCTGCTTTCCTGGCCGGACCGTTATGACTGTGACAGGTCTCCGGCCTTCTGCGCAGGGTTGCCAGGTTCGCGGTTTTTCCGTCTTTTAGAGCCGGTTTGAAAAGTCAAATCTTTCACTAAAATAAGCCTAAAAACGATTTTATTCCAAACAGAACAGAAGTGAAAAGGGTGTTTAAGTGGTGTTACAGAGCTGAGAAAGGAGGAGTAAAATACAATAATAAACAACAAACAGACTAAACTGACCAACAGTTTATGCTCAACACTGAGCAGAAATTCCTAATTCCTAATGATCTGGATTCTAATGATGTAGAATTCTAATAACCTGGAATTTTAATGACTTGGAATCCTAATGATGTGGAATTCTAATGACCTGGAATTCTAATTATGTGGAATTCCAGGAAATGGAATTGAGTTTTTATTTTTAATTGAGTTTCTGTTAAAATGGCTGTAAAAGAGAATTAGATTCTAATATTAAAAATAACACAAATAATAACACATAATAAGATGTAACAATCAGATTATTACATTAAAATCAGAAGAAAACTGGCAGATTTAAGGTGGAATGAGATTTAACTTGGTATGAAAGTTAAGGTGGTATGACATTAAGGTGGCAGGAGATTTAAAATAGAATGAGATTTAATGTGGTATGAGATTGAAGGTGGTACGAGATTGAAGGTGGTATGAGATTTAAGGTGCTGGTAGTTCTTATTAACTGCATAGTGTGGGTGTGTTTCCAGACTCGGGGTTAGTGTTAGGGTTAGGGTGAGGGTGAGGTTCAGGTTCGGGGCTCCGGGGGTTTGTTGGGGGGTATTTCTGCTGCACTTGGCCACCCGCGCGCGCGCTCGGCTCCTCAGCGGCTCTTCACGGAGTGACGGTCCATCTCCAGCGCTGTCCCTCTGAGACCCCGCTGTCCCCCCGAGACCCCGCTGTCCTGCTGTCTGAGGTACTTTAAGGCTCCAGCCTCCTTAAAAGTGTCAACTTAGAGCCGCGCTGTTAGCTACGAGCTAAAGCTAACCAAGCCCGGTCCTGGAGGCACCCCTACCCTGCTCATGTTAGCGCGCCCCCTGCCCCCAGCACACCCGATTCAACTAATCAGCTCATTCACGAGATTCTGATCTGTATGGGGGTGTTAAAGGCGAAACGTGTAAGGATGGGTTGCCTCCAGGACCAGGGTTGAGAAACCCTGCTCTTAAATGTGTAGGGGGTGGGGTGCCTCCCGAACCAGGGCTGAGAATCCCTGCTCTTAAATGTGTAGGGCAGGGGTGCCTCCAGGACCAGGTTTGAGTAACCCTGCTCTTAAATGTGTAGGGGGTGGGGTGCCTCAAGGACCAGGTTTGAGAAGCCCTGCCCAGTGTTTCTCAGCCCTGGTCCTGGAGGCACCCTACCCTACATATGTTAGAGCTTTTCCCACTCCCATCAAACCTGATTCAAACAATTGGCTTATTATTGGTCCTTTCAAAGTTGTATGGGGTGAATTATGTGTAAACCATGCAGGGCAGGGGTGCCTCCAGGACCCCTGGAGTTGTCTTCATTTTTACACTGATCCTGAGGAAGGAACCTGTTCCTCTGGCCCTACTTCTCAAGTTTTCAGTGTTGGCACTTGAAAAATAAAAGGCAAATACAATTTTGCATAAACGTTTTGTTTTCTTGTAGGTCGTTGTGCTTTCTGTTTCTGAACATGTCGGCTGTGAGATGGCAAAGGACCCTCGAGTTATATAATAACGCCAGTCCTGTCATTTCCCCAGGTTGACGATAGAGAATGGCAATGAGGCAGACTCCGCTTACCTGCTCAGGCCACACCAGACCTGTTGTGGATCTGGCCTTCAGTGGAATTACTCCTTATGGCTATTTCCTTATTAGTGCTTGTAAAGGTAAGTCTGGACTGTCCAAGTGGACGTTTGTTTGTCTTCTAGTCAGTGTTCCTTTAACCGTCTGGGCAAAGTGTTACCTCAACTAAGTCGCCCTTTGCTCTTCGCAGATGGCAAACCGATGTTGCGCCAGGGGGACACAGGGGACTGGATCGGGACGTTCTTGGGTCACAAAGGTGCCGTTTGGGGGGCCACCTTGAATAAAGAAGCCACTAAGGCAGCAACTGCTGCTGCTGATTTCTCAGCGTAAGTGACCGCTTTGTTTTTTTGCCTTTCTCGATCCAAGGGATTGAAACCTGCATTGGTTTTGGGAGATGTCATTGCAAATCACGTAAAGGAGAACTATGTCGGTCGCTCTGCACGGAGGACTGCCAAACAGTACGAGTTTGTGTGAAGATGTTGAGCAGTCTTGTCTTCATCTTACAGAAAGGTGTGGGATGCTGTCACTGGAGACGAGGTCCTCACCCTGGCACATAAGCACATTGTTAAATGTGTTAACTTCACGCAGGTAATGTCCACATTATTGTAATCTTATTTTTCTTCCCCAGGGACCATGTACTAAGTTATGTGCTCTGTTATTAGGGCTGGGCGATATATATCGATATTTACATCAACATCGGGATACAAATGGAGCGAGATGAGATGAAGCGATGTCATGAAATACCGTTCTGCTTCTGACTTCAAAATGCTCCACCCACTGATTTCAGCTCTTCCCATACTCCGCTTCACTCCGCCCCCATTGACGCACTCATGAGGCATAAACCTTAGTGTGTATAAAGAGGACAGGAATATTCAATTTCACTGTTTAAATATAGTAAAGACAGACGGAAGGATTTCACGAGGGGTCCTAATCTCTCCACATTGCATTTTTCACATCATAAATGTATATTGAGGGATGGTTTTTTGTGCATTTTGCCCAGAACTATGTTATTAATAAAGCACTGTATACAGCTCAAGGTTCATGTTTTCCAGAATTGTCTTTGCAGAACCGACCATATAATTTTGATGTAATGGGGCGTTTCAGTGATTGTGAAAGGTGTTTATGTAATTGTGATGCTGACTGATGGAATGTGAATGGAATTATGAAGTTTGGGTGTACTTGTACCACGGGTGTGGGCCTTGTTTTCTGTTGATGAACAGGGAGTGAAACTCCTTCTATGCGTGGTCTGAGCTTTTCCTAAATTTCACAATGGCGATATGCTAGAGCTCTGTTTCAGTGGTGTCTGTGAGAAACCAAGTGGGCCTTTGTGTGCAAGCTTGACCCCGTATTATACTGTACCTATGTTTGTGTCAACAGGACAGCAACTGCCTTTTGACAGGAGGTAACGATAAATTGCTGCGCATCTACGACCTCAGCAAGCCTGAAGCAGGTATGGAAAATACCAGATAACCAGAAAAAGATGTGTGTCTCATGCCCCACCCATGATGGACCTATTCTATTCATAAAACATTTAAAAAAGCATTGTTATGAGTGTAGAGGGATTTTATTTCTCTTGCAGAGCCTCAAGAGATTTCTGGCCACACTTCAGCCATTAAGAAAGCTCTGTGGTGTAACAACGACCAGCAGATTCTCTCTGCTGCTGATGACAGAACTATACGGTAAGTTGTTTTGATGCCAGTATTCAGACAATTAGCAGTTTTTACATTCTGTCTTGTCTGTTCATCAGTGAAAAGGGGACCATAGATCAACCACTGGCTAGATATAGTTTGGGTGGTGGATTATTATTATGAGCGCTCACATAACTTTGATTGCGCTCTCTGGCCTTAAATAACCTGTTAGTATTAGGGTTGTTGGCTAGGAAAGGCCAGGAAATGTATGCAAATTTCAAAGGTCTATAAATACCCAGGCTCCTCTAAGCAGCATGGAGAACTACACATGTTCCGAGCAGCTGCTTAGAGCTTTGAAAATAAAAAAAAAATGGTTTGAGGCCCACAAAGCAGGAGAAGGCTATAAGATAGCAAAATGTTTTTATGTTGTAATTTCCTGTACTTAAGATATGAAGCCCAGTTGGAGGTCAAGATAAAAATGTAATGGACAGCTGCTTGTAGGATTGCTAGAAAAGGCAAATCAGAACCTCCACTTGACTACAAATGACAGATTTAGTAGTCTCTGGAGTTAACCATTCAGTGACACCCGCACAAGTTTGCAAAAGAACATCTAAACAAGCCTGATGCATGATTTATAATAAGTCCTGTGGACTGATGTGGTTAACATGGAAAGAGCAAAGATATGTTTGGAAATCAAAGGGCACAAATTTTCATGAAAAGAACACCTGTTCAACTGTTATGCATACGGTTTGATCAGCCATGCTTTGGGGTTGTGTTGCAGCCTGTGGCACAGCTAATTCTACATGCAAACAACTCCATCTGAAAAAAAAAAAAAGCTGAAGATGAAAAGAGGATGGCTTCTACAAATGTATACTGATCCTAAATGCTCCTCGAAATCCACAATAGACCTCAAAAGTAACAGGCTCAAAGTTTTAACATTTTACAGTCTCCTGATCACTGAAAATCTGCAGATAGACCTCAAAAGACTCAAAAAGTGGGCGCTACTATGTACCTATCATGCAAGATGCCCAAAGTTTAGCTTTGAGACATTTTCCATTTTTGTCATTTCAAAAATGTAAAAGATGGAACATATTGAGACTGTATCGTCTTTAACTTTATGGAGGTCATTTCATCTTCAACTTGCTTAAGTGTTCACAGAAAATATACCAATTTCCTGTTACTGTGTGGCCAAAAAGTGCTGAGCGGAGCTAAATTGGTGCTACATTTTCGGACTGAAGAAATGTGAATTTTAACACCTGAAGTATTCACACCAAGTCTGACACGTTGTTTGCCTCGTTTTGCACTTGCTTCTTTTTCACTGCTCCCTGTTTGATGTTCTCTGTTTGATTTTGCGTCTCCACCCGAGAGCTCATTAGTGAAGGGAGCTATAGTTTGCATCTCTTTTGTGGCCGTGAACAGCCTAAAATGTATCTAGACAAATGAGTACATCAAGTGTTCACCCTCATTCCCGAGCGTTTCAGCTCTGCTTTGCCATATATCTTCTTCACTTCATTAGTTTTGTAAGCAGGTGTTGCTTTTCACATAAAATTGAGTTTTACTATGATAAAGATGAGCTGTTTTGCTGCTGTCCTGATGCTCATTTGTTTGGTCTGCAACCATGATAACAATTCTGATTGATCAGCCTGCTTAACACACAGTGGACAAGACCAGAATGGACAAGATTAGAAATGAGCAGATCAGAGAGATAGTGAAGGTGGAGCAGTTTGGAGATGAAGCCAGAGAGGCCAGGTTTAGATGGTTTGGACATGTGTTGAGGAGGAATTGTGGATATTATGGACAAAGAATGTTGGAGATGGAGCTGCTGGGCAGAAGGAGAAGAAGAAGACCTCAGAGAAGGTTTATGGATGTAGTGAAGGTGGACATTGAGATGGTTGGTGTGACAGTAGAGGAGGCAGAGGATAGGGCAAGATGGAGGCAGATGATCCGCTGTGGCGACCCCTAAAGGGAGCAGCTAAATAAAGAAGACAGTGTGTTGCAGTCCTTCAGTTTCAGACTCTGTAAAAGACCCCAATAATACACATTCATTTTCAAAAATGTGTGCTTTATTTTTTGTATGAAATGGCCTTCGCTCTTATAGATGTTGACCTGGACATTTCACCTTACCATACCACTGCCAATCTGTCTTCACTGTTGTGCTGAGAACAGTCCCCTACTTGGCCTGGCATGATAACTATTTTTGGGGTTGATACGTTTTCCTAGAAATAACTGTGATAAATGTTTAATATAGTAATTTTAAGACCATTTATTCCATGATATGATGGTATAAAAATGCAATTATACCTTTTAAAGAGCAATTCAATTTTGATAATTAAGAATATCCAAACATTTTAATACATATAATGATTAAATATCCTGCATGAATAAAACATAAATGAATAAAAGCCCTGTTTTTCTATCCTGACATGTTGTGCTACCTTGTCGAAGCAAGTAATTAAAGGTAAAGCTGGCTGCATGTGCAGTGCCCATAATTAGCACATGATGAGTAGCACAACCCGACAGAACACCCACACTCAGAAAAAGTTCCCCTCCCTGTTCATTAAACACTTGAATGAGTCCATTTTGGCTCACTATTCCAGCCATGCTGGGTGGAATCTGCAGTCCTTATTGGTAAACATACCTTTTATTGGTATGCAGGTCATATTTTCATATATACTTGCTGAAGTATATCTCCTATAACTCATATCTCTTGAGTAAACAAATTGAAGGTCTGCAGTTGCAGCAGGCTATGGCAGACTACAGGAGCTGTACTCTAGACAGCTGTGGTGAACAACTCACCACGGATGCTTTTTGTGCATGGAGGGACCCACAGCACCCGTTTCCTACACGACAGACGGCACTGTCTGCTCACAGACTCGAGCTCACCTTAAGCAGATAAGAGAACAGAACAGCACAACTGGCTCAAATACATGCAGGTCATGTCCATTTATTGTCTGATAACTGTAATTTAATTGTAGACAGGCTTATCTTCCACCCGAATACCTTGTCATGGGCCACGTTCCGTTGGTTGGAAAGGGGGTACCAGTAAACAAACTGCACCTAAATGAAAAGGGTACCAAATAAAACTGTTCTTATTTGCTGTTCTTTCCAGCCTCTGGGACAGAAACACAGGAGAGTCTGTGAAGACACTGTCATTTGATGCATCTGTCAGTAGCATGGAATACATTCCCGATGGAGAGATTCTTGTCATCACATATGGAAGAACCATTGCTTTCTACAAAGCCGACACGTAATTATATCTTGGATCATCTGTAGTGAAATGTGGTGCTTGTAAGGCCCAATAGGCTGTACTGTGAAGCACATAATAGTCAAGTAGAGTTTGCATGAAATGTGGAAAACAGTTGTGTGTGATACGAGCTGCCTTTGTGGGAAGAATTTATCCTGCGTTTATGCACGCTTTCGTGAGCTAACAGCAGTCGTATCATGTCTTTCATCTCTAGCTTGGACCCGATTAAGACTGTGGATGCCCCAGCTTCCATTCACTCTGCATCACTACATCCTGACAAAGACTTCTTTGTGGCTGGAGGAGATGACTTTAAGCTCTACAAATATGACTACAGCACAAAGGATGAAATGGGTACGAATCTAAACTGTGGTGCTGTGAATATTTTGGCACAGAGATTAAACTAGATTATACCAAAGATATAACAAACACAATGACATTATTAAGACTCCAATATTAAAAGCTTTGTCATTACGTTTACATTTTTTGCTGTCTGATAGCCCCAGTGTCTGACTGACCGGACTGAAGTATGCTGGGAGTGGCTCCTGAAGTGCCACTAATCATTCAAAATACATATGTATATTCACATATGCCTTTTCCCCTCCCCCTTTTCTTCATTTTGTCAGCCCATAATTATCATTTTTCATTCTGAATTTTTTATTTTGGCACAAAAGTCGATTTTGTTAATGTGAGAACACCATTCATGCCACACTCAGATTTGTTCATGTCAAATAGAACTGCGCTCTCGCTCACACCGACTTCGCTCTTGTACGAAACTGTGCGTGCTCTTCGATATAACCTGCCCCAGTGCAATCGATGCGTTCTTACGTTTAAAACATGCATTCGCAAATTTCTCCTGCTCACTTGCAGACCATACCATACTCGCGTGCTCATTGAAACAAAGCTTCCAAGTCTTCGGCCAATCAGAAGCTGGTAACTGGTTTTGACCAAAGAAATTCTTGCTGTCACACTTTATATTTTCATTGGTTGGAAAAAAGTGCAATGAAATAGAAATTTGTGCACACTTTCAAAACATAAGGACACACATCATACTGGAGCAGGTTATGAGTGAATAACAAAGCACTTATGTAAGTCGCTCTGTATCAGGGCGTCTGCTCGATGCCGTAAATGTAAATGTTATAACTGAGTGCTCAGTTTCGTACAAGAGCGAAGCCAGTTTAAACGAGAACATGGGAAATTTGAGAGGGCAAATTTATATTTTGCATGTGAACAAATGAAATCCATGAGTTCAGCATGAATTGTGCTCTCATTTAAGTGAGGAATCTCTCAATAACATCTGATCCTCAACTATGGTTAAGTATTTGGTCAGTTGTAGTGACCTGGCAATGGATTTGAACTGAAATGGACTATGGGGTTAAAGTGCAGAATATCAGCTTTAATTCAATTCATTTATATCCATACTAGGTTAATTTTAAAATAAAGGATTTAGGTGAAACTTGCCAAAAGGTGGGTGTATGGGTCATTTAGCCTATATAGGCCCCTTAATTTAATTAAACATGAAAATAAAAGTATCATTATTACTAAATAAATATTTTTGAAATAAAAAATGTTCTTTTCAACAACGCTCTGGACAAGTACAAGAACAAGTACAAGCCCTGGATTTTAGTATACTGGCTGATGGGCAATTTAGGAATGAGTTTAGGGTAAATGTTGGTGTTTTAGTTGATGATTGTTGTGTATATTGGTTGTTGGGATGATCACTTTAAACCTAGAGAGATTCCTATCCACTCCTGTTAGGGAAGCTTATACCGTGTGACGCAGAGGTGGGCATTTCAGGTTCAGCAAGTCAAAATCCATCCCAGGACTTTGTTCCAGCTTCCTTCCCTGCTTGAAATGCCCACCTCTAGACCAGTCTACTGTTCTTGCTTTAATTAAGGCTCCCAAGTTGTGTGAAGACTGACCAGCAGAAATTTTTTCTCAAATTTGCAGAGTCCTATAAGGGTCACTTCGGGCCTGTGCACTGTGTTCGCTTTAGTCCCGATGGAGAGCTATATGCCAGCGGTTCTGAGGATGGCACCCTGCGTCTGTGGCAGACAGCTGTAGGGAAAACGTACGGCCTGTGGAAGTGCGTCCTTCCTGGTGAGTTTTACATGAGCTTTGGTGATTATACTTTTTGGCAGGTCTTTGTGTCAAATCAGACTGGACAGTCCACATGTTTACCATTTTACCTGTATCAGGTGCCGAGTGTGTAACGACCTTCTGAAGTGTTCTAGTAGGGCCCTCTGTAGACTGGTTTGAGAACTATCAGGCACACCAATTGGAGGGTCGTTTAGCTTGTATGAGATGTTCAGCTTGTTAAATCTGGAACAGTAAAATGACTTCATTGGAGCTTTTCATGAGTGAATCTGAACACAGCCTGAACAAATCCATATAAATAGTTTTTTTATAGCACTTTTTATAAGAGAAGATTGTCACAAAGCAGATTTACAGAGATCTAAGTCCACACTTCTTGAGCAGGAGGAAGAAACCTTGAGAGGAACCCATCGTCCTCTGGTTGACACCAGAATAGCACATCAAAATAACGAGACAAAATTAGAAGAACACTGAAAATAATGAACTAAAGCTAATGCGAGTGAGTTTAGGACACGACTTAAAGTTGTGTAATGTTGGACACATGGAAAGCTGTAAAAAGTGTGACCGTTTCTCAAACCCTGAGCATAATCCTAGCAGTTTACACTGGTCAGCAACACCGTCTGACCTGACTGTGAGCATAATAGAGGACATACATGAAGAAAAACAGCTGTATGTTCATGTTTAATTTTCTTTTCCACCTTTAATAATGCAGCTGCATTTTTACGTAAACGTAAATGGCTGCACAGTGGTCACAGCTGTTGTACCTCCATGTTTATTCCTGTAGGTAATGCAGGGCGTGTTTTGTTCGGCAGCAGGTTGGAATCGTTTAGTGTGCAGTCAATTTTTTTTTTATTCCTAATAGAAAATCTGCAGAACTCTGTGTAATGAACCCAAGGCTTTAGTTTGTGTTGGACACATGGAAAGCTCTAAAAAGTGCAGGACAGGGGTGTGTCCATAGCCATGTAGATCCTGATTATTTGGTCAGAGGAAGTTGAGTGAAAAGAAAGTACATATTAAATATGTCTCTAAATTAACCCTCGTTTTGTCTAAGAATTTTGTTTACACCCCACGTTCTAAGGGTCCAAAATGACCCGCCTTCATTAATCCCTAAAATAAAATGGCTTGATTGAGTTTTAAACCCCCTAATCTACTTTGCTTAAGGAAACAACCTTCCTACAAAGCTGCCTTTGTCTCTGTCTCTTAACTTAACAGAAAGACTGCATTTAATCGGTGGCCTCCACTGTTTTTTATTACACCACATCTGTTCTATTCTTATTTTCTAAACTAGTACTAGATGTACTGTTTTAGGTTCTGCTTAAGGTTCTGCAGAGGTGAAACATTAACATTGTTTTTTTTTTTTTTAAAGAGAAGACAATTCTATAGCTTCAAAATTATCAGAAATTTAGTTGGTTTTTTTTCCAGTGAATTTTTTATTTATCTTAGAGACGCTTTAGGAAATTTGATCAAATTTTATGTTGAAAAAAGACCTCCAAGTGGGTTTTCTCTGCAATTTAAACGTGTTATCTTTTCTTCAGACTGTAAAATGACCTTTGCTCTAAACACTCTCGCTTTTCCCCGGCAGAGGAACTGTCATCTGAGAACTCTGATGCACTGTACTGCCCTCCGGCTGAGATCAAGGCTTGAGGTGTGGGAAGAGAAGCAGTTAGAGATTCAGGAAGGGATGGGGCACAGAGCCCACACCCCTGCAGAGTGCTGTGCCACCCCAACTCCATCTCCTGAAACGGCCTGGGGAGCTGAGCTTAATATGGGGAGTGTGGGAAGTCCACCAACACATTCGAGCACCAGGAGGAAGTAGTAGAGATGGGAGACGTCCCCCCAGCTGCCTACTCTCTCTCTGATGCGGTTTCAGATTTGTTTCAGCTCCTTCATAGCGGTCTGTTTCCACAGCACTGTGATCGCTTCGGTTACTTTTTTTTTGTTTCTTTCAGACTCGTTTTTTTTTTTTTTTTTGTGCTTTTAAAGAAATACTTTGTTTAATTAAAGGGAATACACAGTGCACACATTCAGTTTGATGATATCTCGTTGGAAGTGATTCTGAGAATGTATTGTCAGATGCTATTCAAATATAATACCTTGTGGTGTAATAACACGTGGACCCCCGAGAACCTGGAAACTGGGGGAGGGTTTTGAACTGCAACATGTAAAAGCTTAAGAGCGACTTAAGTTCTAAAGTTGTTTGTCTTTGGTTGCAATCTGGCAGTTGTATCATTTAGTCAATAAAACGTTGGTGATGTGCCATTTGTTCCATCACTGCCAACACGACAGCAGCATGTTTTTATTTTCCTACACAGCTATAGCTACAGCTTCGTGTATCACCCGAAGTGACCAGCAGGTGGTAGCTTTAGTACTACGTGTGCTTGAAGTGCATTCTATCCAGCTTCAATGTACTGCAACACTCATTTTACATTGTGTGTCCCCTTTTTAAATGGACATCGTTTACTGCAAGAACATTATTGTTGCAGATTAACCCTTTCATGCATGAATTAATTTTCTATTCATTTTAATTTAACCTGAACAGGTTTTAGTAGTGACCGCCATGTGTGAAAGGGTTTACTGATGTCAGGTGGAGAGGTAAGATGAAATCAGCAAAATAATGAAAATCATAATCATGAGAAAAAAGTGAAAGATGTTTACAAACAGAATTTTTGGCCACAACTTCCAATAAATGTCCAGTTTTATGTATTAATGTTCATGTCGCCGTTTCCAGCTCGTTCAGCTGTTTGTAACTTCAGAGCTGCTAATATTGTTTGAGGACTGCTTGTGTGTTTGCAGTTCCTTAAGATCTCCCAGAACAAAAAAAGGCTTAGGCTGTTTTGGTGTCTATATGCATATGGTGTTTCTCTTTGACAATAAATTCTCTTCTTTCACGTAGAAATGTCATTAATTACTGTGTACAACTGTGAGCCCACCTGAATGATTTTGTTCCTTCAACTAAAGGTCTCTAACATTGCATTTATTTTAACAGATGCGTCTTAACTACCCTGCACATTCAGTGCTTTCCCGGTTCCCAACACACCAATTCACCACATACATACACCGATAAGCCACAACATTATCACCACCCCTTTTTTCTACATTCATCGTCCATGTCATTAGTTCCACTGACCAAAGAGGAGCACTTTTTTTAAACCTCACTGCTGGACTGAGAACAGTCCACCAACCAGAAATATCCAGCCAACTGCGTCCTGTTAGCACCGACAAAGGGCGAGAGGATGGCCAACACAAACTGCAGACACATATGAGCTTCTGTCTCTACAAGGTGGAGCAACGACAGAGTGTCTAATAGAGTGGACAGCGTTTAAGCACTCCAGCAGCACTGCAGTGTCTCATCCACTGATACCAGTGCAACACACACTAACACACCACTACCACTGCAGTGCTGAGAATGACCCACCACCCACATAATAGCTGCTCTGCTGTGGGGTCCTGATCATTGAAGATCAGGGTGAAAGGAGGAGAATAAAGTCTGCAGAGAAACAGATGAATTACAGTCTGGAATTATAGATGTACACAGTGCTCCTGTATGATCAGAGGAGCTGATAGAATGGACAGTGAAGGTTGAAACAATGTAATGGTTGATTGGTGTACTTAGAATATAGGAAGTATACCTTTTTTAACATTATCCTGCTTACTGGCAATGCGTTATGTGTGGATGAATTTGATTGTCTTCTGCCCCATTCAGATGATTCTCTGGGAGCAGATCTTCTTGAAACTAACTGGGTGTCAAATTGCATATTCTGCTGGTTCTTATGGGACCTCCTGCCATGGATCTATTTTTGTATGACGTTCTGGACCTCAGAAATTGTGACTTTGCAGTGATTTGACATTTTGTACGTACTCTTAAATTGTTCCTCTGCACATTTTAGTTGATTACCTGCTTTAATACACCCTCTGCTATTGGGCTGATTAGTAGAATCAGGTGTACATAGACCAATCATTTGTTCCTCACAGTGAGATACTGGGCCAAAATATTCCCACCATGTAGAATAAAGCCACTGAGTCTCCTGCACTAACACACCTGATTCAGGTAAGGAAGTGATTGTTAATTGGCTGATGAGCTGATTAAGGTGTGTAGGGGGTGTGACTGACAATCACAACACAATGGGGTCCAAGAGACGCTCCTGCGTCCTCGTTTTGGAGGTAACACGTTTGATCTTTGTGAAGTTTTCAGTTAAAATTGTGTTTTATTCATTAGATGAAATCCAGATGTAACTGAAGCCCTGAACCCAGGAGTTCCTTGATCCCCTGCTTTAACATCTACAACAGGATTCATAAAGCATGTTCACATAAAGATGATTCTGAGATGGTTAACATTACTGAGAACACCCAGCTCACAATGGTTCCCAGAACGTTCAAGGAGAGTGTTTATGGTTTATGGTTCTGCAGGTAAGTGTGCTTTCCAGAAGCAGAATGTTTGGTTTGGTTTTAGTTCTAGGAATGTTCCCTTAATGTTGTTGTAACCATAATGACTGGAAGGTTGCTGGTTTGAATCTCTGTACTGGCAGGACATGACTATAGTGCCCTTGAGCAAAGCATTTAACTCCCCAATAGGGCTGCCCAGTGCTCCGGGCACCTGTGTGTGTGTGTGTGTGTGTGTGTGTGTGTGTGTGTGGGTGGGTTAAAGGCAGAGGATAAATCCCCTTGTGTGCAGCACAGTGATCTATATGCACCTTTACCTTTTTAAGGAACCTTGCAGTAATGTTCTGGGAATGTTCCCCTAATCTTCAAATGACAAACATTAAAACCGTAAAACCATAAGAGAACGTTGGGTGTTAGTTTCCAGAACACTCTAGGAATGGTTATTACACCCAAATAGAACGTTTTCCTAATTTAGCAGGATGGTTACAAACAAGAAAAAAACTTGGAACCAAAATCTAGTCTTGGGGAAATGTTAGCTGAGCCCTGTCGCTTTACTAGTTAGATTAACTTTTAAATAATAAAAGTCTACAAAGAAATAAATGATTTTTGAAGTGAAGATTTGAGATCAGTTGTTCAAACTATAAACATTAAACGCCAACGTGTTGCAAGGCAAATAAGATGATCCTTTTAGTCCCACAGTGATGATTCAGCAGCAAAGGGAGAGAAAGGTACTCGGAACAAATATAGATACAGTAAAATAAAGACTAAATCAAACAGTACAGTGTGTTTACAAGAGTATAATAAGTCAAGGTTTCATTGAATATTCTTCAAATAATTACACATGAACACCTTATTGCCTGAAGGGAAATGGAGAAATATTGCTCATTGTTCTGTTATGTTGAAAAACTGTCTGCGGTTTGAAAGCAGTACTGGTTGTAGAGTGAGTGAGTGAGTGAGGCCTGCTGAGGGCAGTGCTGGTTTGTGTATGGTGTGAGAGCAGTGCTAGTTATAGAATTTAACAGCAGTGGGTGTGTGTGTTGTCTGAGCAGTGCTGGTTTGTGTGTGTGTGTGGTCTGAGCAGTGCTGGTTGTAGAGTCTTAACAGCAGCAGGTAGGAAGGACCTGCGATTCTGCTCCTTCACACTTTGCGTGAAGCAGCCGGTCACTGAAGGAGCTGCCCAGTACTCCCAGAGCCTCCTGCATGGGGTGGGAGTCATTCTCCAGTGCGTTTCTGAGGGTCTTCCAGGACAGAGCTGTCCCTCTTCCTGCACTGGAGGCGAAGCGGTTTGAGACGGGACAGCAGCACCTGTTCCTGAAGCTCTCCTTCTGAGGCCTGTGGAGATGAAGATCAGAGCTGGAGGACCAGGTTCTCCTCTCTTAAGGTCAAACATTAGTTTTGTTTCTCAAAACTAATATATATTGATTCTATTGAACACACACACACACACAGGTTTCTAAGCCCAACTTTCTTCATTAATCTTCTAAACCTTCATGAAGCTGGTCCTGAACCCACTCTACTGTTGCTTTAAGGCGCTGGAGCGCACGAGACCTATTCCGCCAATCAGCGCGCCTGTTCTTACTGCAGCAACCAATCGGCTGGCCGCTCGTACGGCGGAGGGCAGACCCGGCGCGCGCGCGTCCCCGAGTCTAGCAGACATGGAGTTTCTGGAGGACCCCTCCGTGCTGACCAAAGACAAGCTGAAAAGCGCGCTGGTGGCCAACAACGTGGCCCTGCCGAACGGGGAGCAGAGGAAGGGCGTGTACGTGGAGCTGTACCTGAAGAACCTGACCTCTCAGAACCGGAGGGGCCCCGCTCCGGACCCCGCTGCGGGCCCCGTTGCAGACCCCTTCTCCAGCGACGAGGAGCCGCCGCCGCTCTCCGACAGGAGCCGCTCCGGCAGGGTGGGCGAGTCCGCTTTACCAGAGCTCCCCTCTGTAGGGCGTAGTGTCGGTGCGGTGGACTTTAAAGCTGGAAGGCCAGCACTGAAGTGCACTAAGTAGGGAGGTAGGGAGGTAGGGAGCAGGCAGCGATGGGGACGGTCTCCAATGGCGACTGTTTTCCCGCTTAAATACTTCTTCAGCAACTGCCCCGCCGCCGGGCCCTGAGTTACCACTGTGCGGACCCCCTCCTCCAAGCCGTTAGGCGTTTAAATGGGGTTTTAATTTGTTAAGGGACTTTTATGAATAAAAAAATTAATTACAAAATATTAGTAATAATAAAAATAATAATAATGGTTTAATTTCTATATATTTATATTTTTTACTGTTTTGTTATACTGGGGCTTAATTTGTTGTGTGAAGGACTTTTATGAACATTAAGAAAAGTGGATAAATTCCCATATCTTTATTTATTTATTTTATTTGGACAGATTTAATTGATTGCGTGAAGGACTTTTATGAATAAAACTTGTTTTTATTATTAATTATGTTTAAAACTGGACGTTAAATCTTAGTCTTTTTTTTAACTCTTAGACTAGAATTTGTGCTAATGACTTTAAAATTATAATTATTATAATAATGTTGGTATAATGGCCATATGTTTTTACAGTGTTCAATATCATCCAATACGGATGTGGTTTAATGTGGTGACGAATAATCTAAGTATTATTATTATTATTATTATTATTATTATTATTATTATTATTAATTGTACTGTTCATTTTGTGTGAAGGACTTTTATGAACATAACTTGTTTAATTTTTTTTAAATAATATTGATGATTTACAATATGTTACGATGTCTGATACAATAAGGTTTTTTCGCCGCTGTACAATACTGACACTTAAAACTTAACGTTAACTCTTAGGTTTTTTTTTATGACATTACTATACTTAAATCTTAAATATCGGCCTATACTGACTAGCTTCATCCTCCACCATCCGCCATGTTTAAAACTTGGTGACTGAATCTTTTCGTCTACTAGTAGATTTGATATTTGTCAGACTGTAGGATTTGGTTTTTCTGATTCTTTAATTTATTGTGCTGAAGACTTTTAGGCTCTTCTAATTAAAATAATGATTTAAGTCAATAAATGAACCTTTTCCTCCATCAAGGTTTAAAACTTGATAAATTTTCACTTCAGATTATCTAAAAGTGGGCTTTTGTGCACAGGTTTCATGATTCCAACTTGGCTGATGTGTACATGCAAATGCTATACTCAGTTTGCCCTGGTTTTTGGAGGAGAGGGTAGAAGCTGAATTGATCTAAACTTGGTGTGTTTAAAGAAGAAACTGTCCCCTCCTGGTTTGTACAGGAGTGTGAATGTGGACAGAGGGGAGCAGAGTAGAGGAGGAACAAGGAGCAGAAAAACATTATTTAAAAACTTGATATAGAGATCACTTCAGCCTAGGAACTCAAAGTTAACTGAAGCCGACATTCGACTATATCAGTTTTGTTTTTCATTCTGTTCATATTCTCTCCACTGTGTGTGTTCATGTAATGTCTGAGTAACATACATGTATGTGGTCATGTGACTCTGCCCTGTCCAGTCCACAACATGGAAGTCAGTCACCAATTCAACGAGGCACTCAAGCAGCTTCTACCAAAGAAAAAAGTTGTAGTTTATTAAAATATTAGTTAAATAATCAGAACCAGGTAAAACGTTTCATTCATCGATTTGATGTTCTGTAGCCCAGCACTACCTTAGCCCCTTTCCCGCTCTGTTTATCTCAATATAGACATATCACAATTATCTCCCAGCACTAGATTATATACCACTATTTAGCTTTCCAAACAGAGTGAAATTTTCCAAACAAAGCATAAGTGGTAAATGGCATTGATTACCAAAACAGTAGGTCTGATCAGGTTAGTTTGGAAAATGTTGATTTATGGGGGTTCAATACGTCCATCCCATTCCAACCAATTTAACATTTTATACTACTGCTAGCAGCCCAGTACTGATGAAGAATTCCAGAAGTCACCTGTAATAATTATAATGCACATTTATGATCAGGCTTCTGAAGTTTGTTAGGGTTTCTGATGGGAGTGTGTGATTGTTCAGGAAGGGCATCTTTCATTTCCGTGTATAGACTGTATTGTAGTCATTTCTTGTCTCGATTCGCTGATGCAATGCATCGAAGGAACAGAAGACTTTTCGGGAACTGAGATTGTGCTCCATCAGTTTCTGTTCCCACTGCCTTTGAGCCTCGCCAACGGTTTTGATATGCATGCATACATGTCATACGTTTTGCCAGATGATGGCTGGACTTTGGAGCTGATTTCAGACAGATCGGGTTAATGGGTGTGTTTCTCCGAACTCAAAGAAGATAAAACAGTTGTTAAGGGTTGTGTGCTTGCTAATTGAAGCAAGGTGTGGTGTTCAGTTCCCTTTGAAGTGAACAAGGTGGTATTGTCCTGTGTGGCAATCTTCTCTCTGCTTTGTTGTTGCTTTTAGATCTGGTTTTTTTTTTTTTTTTTTTTTTGGGTTTTTTTTGTTTTTTTTCTGGGGTTTGTAAACAATGACTGTTTATTGCGGCAGAACTGTAGTTATTCTGTGAATGATTGTACTGAGTATCAGACGGTGATGGTTATTTCATGTCTCTTGCTCTGTGTCCAGGGGTCTGAGGGTGTCCTACACATGGCTGTTTTCATTGTGGGTTTGGTCCCTTTATTGAGGAAATAGTTGCTTGCGTGCAGGAATTTGAGCTTGGCTTGCCAGATGTCTTTTTTCCCTCAAACGCCTCTTCAAAGTCTTGCAGGGTGTTCATAGAAGCTTTAAAGGAGAACTCCATTGTGATCAGCCAGTGGTGAACCCCTGGGAGTGTAAAAGGTTTTAGTGCCAAATACCAAGACTGGTGTTCCTGGAGTGTCAGCATTTATTTAAAAAAAAATTGCACTTCTGTGAGTGCTTAACTTTTCCACCTTTCTTTATTTTAAGAATTTGAATGAAATTGCTAGACAAATCTTTAATAACTGTTTACAGTTTGGCGTGTTGCATCACTGCGATATCCACATACAAAAAAACAAACTGAATTTCGACGGCCGTATTATTACCCATTGTGTGTGTTTGAAACAGCTCGACTGTCTGAGACTATCGAGTCCATGCTCTCTATTGTGTAGGAAATTAGTGCAGTGGGTTTTTCCCACACACTCGGAGCAGACTAGCTCCCATCCCTGCCGTTTGGCAAAGTGAATCAACTCCAAATGTTTTACAACAGTTATCTGAAATAGTTGCTGCAGTCTGCTGTAATCTGCTGCTGTAGCCTTGCACATACTTTACTCAAGAGATATAAGGGCGTTTTATAGCCGGTGTGCTGCCCGTTTCAGACCAAAAACATTTTGTGAGAGAGGTATCGCTCATGAACGATTGACCTTGTGCGGCTGCATTTCACCGCACTTTGATAGAAAATATGTCCCAAAGCCTGCACGGTGTGACTTCAGTCGTATTCCAGCTGTGTGGGTACTGAACAGGCAAGGAGGGCACTTTAATTCAAACCTGCCAGTGTTCTGTGGAGTCGAGCTACCCATCAAAACATGGTGGCACTGCAAATCCATTCACCCGTGATTTTTTGTTTACCTGTGTGTTTCCTGGTAATTCTGTTCTCCTCGGGGCTGGGTATAATCACACCATACTGTTGAGTTACTTGTAAACAAACATTTTCTTTTCACCCCAGTTACTTTGTCTTTACCCTCCAAACATCCTACCTGTACTTCTGCTGGGAGGGTTTTCTGATCTGGTGTAGTTTATTGAAAATGCCTTTTACAGTTTTCTTTAAGCAGTCTTACCTTTAAATACACACTAATGAAGCTTAACTTCCACAAGGTAGCACAACTTGTCAGGAGTTTGTTTAAAAACAGTGGTTTTATTTTATTAATGATTTATTTATGAAGGATATTTAACCTTTTTATAGACTAATGTTTGAATATTCTTTCATCCTTAAAGTTCATTGCTCTTTAACCGTTAGAACTGTAGGCCAATTTTGTGGGATTGTCTTGTAGTTTGACTTTTTGTTCACCAAAAAATGTGAAAAGTATTTATAGGACATGTCAGATATTTACAAAAGATCCCAGGCTACTCATTTATCTTTACTTGAGCTGGAAAAATGACCCGGTTTTAATTGATCATCCTGAGTGTTTTTGACCTGAAATTGGAAGAAGTTAAGAAGGATATCGAGTTCTTCAGCATACCTGACGGTGGTCCAAATAAAATAACCTGAATGTCCTTATTTTAATTTATTAAACGCATCAATATGATCCCTTCTCAGGATTTTTACTCTGAAATGGGAACAGTGTGAGTAAACAGCCCCTTTTCTTTGGTGAGGGGTGGGCGGTGAAACTGGTTTGCCACGTTGTTCACAGAATACTTTGCCTCGTATTGTCCATTTGTACAGCGCAAGTGGTCTACTCTAGTCTGGTTTTTGGTTTGTGTGCAGGAGACGTCACTTTATTCCTTTTAAACGTTTAGCTTAAACTCAATGATGCTTCAGTGCCAGTTGGGAAAACTGTGGTTAACCACCTCAATGCCTTATTTGCAAACAGATGTCTGGCACAGTGGGCAAGCGTGTGTTGACACTCACAGTGAGTGAGTGGACTGATGTCAGAAACCCACAAGCCTGGGTTGTATTCGAGGAGTGTGCCCTGCTTAGTAGGAATCTACAGAAACCGGGACTGAGTTTGGATGGCGGACGCGGCTCGAGCCGGGCTGTTCGGTGGTCTGACTCTGACTTTAGTAGAGACCGACTTTAACTTTAGTTTCACAGTTTAAAAGCTGAAGCCTTCAGAGGCTGAGGGTGTGGTGGGAGGATTGAGGAAAGGTTTTTTGTTGTTTTTTTTTTTTTTTTTTTTTTCCCCTCCTTCCCTCTTCCTCCCCCTTCCTCTTGGAATCTACGATTATGAAATTTGCTCATTGAATTGGCCCCGTTCCAGGTTCCCTTTCCGAAGGCCTCGAGGCTTTGCCGAGGCACTTTATCCAGTCAGGGCTGTCTGAAACAACCTATTATTTATTTACTCTGTCTGCCTTTTCGTCCTCCTCTATACACATGCATAACCCACACATGCATGCACATCGCCTTCCTCACACTGTTTATCTACTTCAGCCCAATCACATGTTTTCTTTTCTGTGGAGCGAGGGATGGCGTCGCTCCAGGGGAATGTGGAGCTGCAGTATTCCTACTCTTCCCCCCCGTAACAGTTAAATGCACTCCCAATGACTCCATATTTCTGGAATTTTCTTGAAGCTTTTGTCGACTATCTAGTGAATCTCAGTTCTTGTGTGTGCATGTGTTTTCCTTGTGCTCTTATCTCGCATTCGATTCCTTTTACTTACAGTTTTACAGAGCGTCTTCGTATTAGGTGACAACATTCCAGTGACTGGAAAAACGACTTGCTCTGCTAAGCACACGTTTGATGTAAACTGGTTGCAATAAAAATGCATTGATGTTTTTGTTGCGTTTCCAACTTTACAAAACTTCCTGGCAGTGTTGCGACTGTTGTAGACGTGCGAATCACTTCAGCTGGGCAAGCATTTGTTGTGGGCCATGACGTGGTGACCGGCTTTTATACAGTTCTGACTGTCTGCTGCAGCAGCTGCTTTTAAACTGTAGGTGGGAAAATGGCAACATCTGACAACAATAAAATGTAAAGATTGAGAGAAATCGTCTTCAAACGATACATATTATAAGGAATAACAATAGAAATGCACAAATTAAAGCAAAGTGAACCTCAGTCTGACAAAACTATCACATCTGATGGAAACAATTGGTGAATTGAAGACGTAGAAGTTATAGAAGAAAACACAAATGACTATGACCCAGAATACGTCAGATATTGTACGTAGATGGATTTTTGATGGTCTGACCTATTTTAGACAGATTTAAAGATGTAATGCATCTTTGCTGCTCTTGTTTGAGGGGATTTTGGGAGAAATGTTTTCAGACCATAATTCTCACTTTCTCAGTCTTTACAAATTAAAGGCAAATACAATTTGCAAGTTGAGTTTTGTTTTCTTGTGGCCTGCAGTGATTTTTAATTAAGTCACAAGCTGGAAAAGAATTAGAATCCCTGATCTAAATAAAGAATAATAATGTCTATAGCGCCTTTCTAGTACCCAAGGTCATTTTACATAGAGAAGACAACAAACCCCCTAATGGGATGGGCCATGTTAAGTTTGGGATGCTTCTGGGACGGATGTTAAAATGGAGCCCTGGGTAGAAAAATTTTGATCAATATCCTGATATGAAATGAATGTTAAATGTCTCAAATTTTTCTCCTTTCTGTCCAAAGAAAGCCACCAGGAAGACGGACCGAGTCCGGCCGGAGGAGATTGACGTGACTGAACTGACTAACGAGGGCCTGAAGGACCAGCTTTTGAAGTATGGTGTGAATGCTGGACCTATTGTGGGTAAGCTAATTGTCTTCCGTCCCTGCTGTGTGTTTCACTGCACAATTACATCAAATCTTGATCACTTTAGAGCTTCCCACCATTGGAATCAGGTCTGCTCAGTTGAGTTGTTTTTCTGTTGGAAAATGAGGCTTGTTGTTGGTCTCTCCTGTATTCCCAGTCCTGCAGATTTCAGTTGAATATTGTCTGACTTGTTGCCACAAGTCATAAGTGTGTTTGGTAAGGGCATTGGAAAGCTTACCTGTTTACAGCAGTAGAGCAAGGGATCAGCCAACCTACCCTGTTTGTGTTGCACTGCAACTTTCACTCTGCTAGACTTTCTACTGGCTACCAGAAGTCAGATCTACACTGCTCTAAAGATTAAGGGAATACATAATTGCAGTATTGACTGACTGTTATGAAGCAGTTGTGAATCATCTTTACCTGGTTTGGTGCAAATGGTAGTAACAGGTGCACCAGAGAGGTAACATCAAGACAACCCCCCCCCACCCCCACCCCCATAAAAGAATGGATCTGCAGGTGGTGGCCACACATTTACACTCCTCACTCTTCCTGACTCATTCTTCTCTAGTGTAGTATGACATGGTACCTGCAGCCCACTCACATTTAATCCGGCCCCTCCAGGATGGCACATTCATACGTGTTGTAGCAGGAAGGTTTGTGTCTCTGTACACAGTCTTGAGCCAGGAGGAGATACCAGGATACCATGCACTAGAGAAGAGCAGGACGGGGAAGTAGAAGGGCATCAGTCCAACAGTACGGCTGATATTTGCTCCTTTGGTGGGGTGAGAACCCAAAAACCTCCAATAGGTCCTGTTCTTGCAGCCCAACAGTGTGCAGCATCGTGTATGTAAAAGTCTTTCGATTGTATGGGTGCCGTCTTCTGGTGAAAAAAATCTTGAACACAGTACAACAGTTTTCAGAAAGAAATTCCACAGGAAGTCTGAATAATTGGATCGATTTGTGCCTTTAAAGTATGTATTTATTTTTCACAGCATCCACCCGCAAGTTGTATGAGAAGAAGCTCCAAAAGCTATTGGATCAGGGCCCCCCTGAGACATTTGCACAACTCTCCGGAGCAACTAACCTACTAACTGACAACAGCCAGAACGGCAACGCTGACTCGGATCAGTACAGTGATAAGGAAGAAGGTAACGGCACCGAGGCTTTTCGCTTGAGCATCATCTTTAACCCTTCCATGCATGAAGTATGACTGCGTATCAGGATATTTCTCCTATTTCTTATGTCCACAAGTGATATTAAATTAATGGCCCATTGATGACCCAAGTTGATTTAACTTTATTTGTATTTATTTAATGGATTAAAATAGAAATGATAATGAAAAACATTATATATAGACCCACTGTACTGCACACAGTGGAATTTGTCCTACGCTGTGAAACATGCATGCACCCTGCTTTGCTAAATGCTGTAGAACAAATATGATAATTAATAAATGAGTGAATCTCCAGAAAGACTTCAGGCCAAAAAATATTCACTGTAGTGACTGCCATGTGTGAAAAGGTTAAATATTTAACCTAATGCTGGATTGGATAAACAGTGTTTGGACGTATTTATCACCTATTTGTTGCAACCAAAACCAGTCGTAAGATCCCAGCCTCACCAGTAAAACCACTATAAAATGTGAATTGCAAGCTGAATATAAAATGCCATTAGAGGTGCAGCACAGATTCATGACGCACTGAATGTGGTGGTTTTTGATCAGTAACTACAGTCCCAGAACCTGAGCCAGAGCCAGCGCCAGAACCAGAGCCTGTCCCAGTGGTAGAGAGGCCATTGAGAAGCAGAGGAAAAGCACCAGTGACCACAAGAACACGCAGTGGCCAGCACAAGGTGGGGAGAAAACAAACACACTTTCCCTCCCAGTCTCCATTAGAAGTAAGCACACACCTTTTAATCTCCTGCTTATCTGTTGGCTGTGTTTCCACACCTCCCCCATAGTTACCTTAGTAGTACTTTGCTGTGTGACTTTGCCTAGTGCCTCGTGTTGGTGGTAATCCAGTACAGTGGTAATAATCTTGGTCCTTTATGTAGAGCAGTAATATCTCTTCCTTGTGGAGAAAAAGGTTTTCAGAACAGTACCAAAAATGTAATCTTCAAAAGGGTTACATCATGACCACCTCTTGACTCCATGACTACCTATTTTCAGCTCCTCTGATCACACAGGAGCTCTTTGTGGTTCTATAATCAGACTGTAGTTCATCTGTTTCTCTGCAGACTTTATTCTCCTCCTTTCACCCTGATCTTCAATGGTCAGGACCACCACAGGACCACCACAGAGCAGCTATGTGGGTGGTGGGTCATTCTCAGCACTGCAGTCACACTGACATGGTGGTGGTGTGTTAGTGTGTGTTGCGCTGGTACAAATGGACCAGACACAGCAGTGCTGCTGGAGTGTTTAAACCCCTCAGTGTCACAGCTGGGCTGTGAACTTAAGAGCTTATTCTGAATCAGCTGACCAAATACAAATTCTCTAAGATTAGTAAAATGTATTTAGTGTTCACCAAATATGGTCAGTGTCTAATAAAGTGGACAGTGAGTGTGGAGACAAGGAGGTGGTCGTGGTGTTCTGCTCGATCTGTGTACATTTCTGATCAAATACAGCTTTGACAGCACCGCCTGGTGTTAAATGCAACATGGACACCTGGGACACACCGCTACAGCTGGGACACACTTATAGGTCTTCTTTGTTGGCTTTTGAAAATTTAAATAGCATTTTAATATTTTAAAGCTGTCCAGCAGGAGAGTCTTGTGTGTGGGTGTGCATGAGGAATAAGATGGATGTTTGTGGCGTGGTTGTACAGACGTTGGAGGAGGATGAAGACTTTCAAGCCTTAAATGTTCAGAGAAAATCAAGGAGGACATCTCGCAGGCTGGACCAGACCGTTCCTGCCAGTGATGATCCTGTAACTATGTCTTTGCATGACCAGCATCTTTCTGTGCACTTGGTCAGTCTGCACTTGAAAGAATGGACTAGTAGTCACATGATGCACCATAAAGGGCACTTGCTTTGGGAGTGAGGTTTGGTGAACAGCTGTACTGGAGCACGTTGGGATTTCGGACTGCAAAGTGTTTCTGGTGCCTTTTTGGGGTTTGAGTCTGTCCATGTTTCCACTCATTTGTAGGACTTGTCTGAGCTTTCAGCAGCTGAGATGCTCCCTACTCCTCAGGAGAGCGTGAGATGGAGGCCTTTGGTATGTAGGTATACAGTAGAAATGTAAGCATTTCAGGCCCTCGTTTCGTTTGCCTACTGCTTTAGGTTTATGGATGATCTTTTTGCATTGAAGTCAGAGCCTAAAGACCCAGAACCTCTTCTGGCTGACAAGCCATCATTGCCCTCCTCTGTGACAAAGAGCAGCTTTTATGAGTCTCCTAGACGTCCTGTAACTCCAACCCAGAAGGTGCAGTGTTCATTTGTCTTTCTTACCACAGAACTACTTGGACAGAATTAGTTGTGCTGTGGTAATGTAATTTTACACCTCACCTGGAATTTAATCTTTAATTCTGTTTTGTACATTTAGTTCCTACATTCACAATCCATTGATCAGCTCCTCTGATCATACAGGAGCACTTTGTAGTTCTATAATTCCAGACTAGTTCATCTGTATCTCTGCAGACGTTATTCTCCTCCGTCCACCCTGATCTTCAATGATCACGACCACCACAGAGCAGCTATTATGTGGGTGGTGGGTCATTCTGAGGTGGTGGTGGTGTGTTGTGCTGGTTTGAGGAAATTTGAACCAGTAAGTACTGGCATACGTCATATAACATGTATGATACACATCATTACAATCACAATTTTAATTTTTAATTAGTCATTGGTATGGAAGGGTGTTATATTCTTTGCAAGGAATTAGACACAATATTAATGTGTCCAGTTTTTTTTTCTGTCCAAGTAGGGCTTCATTATTGTACCATTGCTTCGTCTTTTAGGGACGCAGTGTGTTAATGGTGGAGGGAAGTCTTTGTCAAGATTTCACATTAAATGAAATGCTATTATGTGATAAATTGCCCCTCAGCATCATGAGAAAGTCCCTCTATCTATGAAGAATAGGAGTCCAAGAAGGCAACAAGACAAAAAGGTGCCTTTACACACAAGCAATTTTAAATAAATAAAAGATTTTAAGTATTATCTTTTGTGGTGCTAGAGGGTTCAGGGGATCGTGGAGGGTATTTGGCCCTTCCAATTTGGGAAGGGAAGAGTTAGGATAAAGTGTAAAATATATATATATATATATAATTCTCTTAAACTGTTACCATTTTACTCTTTCAGTTAATCGTAGGTGGTTGTCGATTCCTTTTTTGAATTAAAGCTTTGTTTTCCCTGATTATTCATGGTTGTGCCACAAAGCTTGGTGAGAGGGGCATTGCTTCTACTGCTGCACCCAATGAAGAGGTTTCCCTGCTTGATACTGCCATCATTGAGGTGATGTCATTTAGTGACTGCATGTGTAGCATATGTATGATGTGGTTATTTCTTGGGCACCGCTATAACCGGGCCCCAGCTCTAGACCCGGTTCGGTGGTTTGAGGTTATTAATACCACTGAATATGAAACTATCATTATGCCCATCTTTGCACTTTGTTTTTGAGTAGTTGTTTTATAGACTGTTACTTTCTGTACTAAAGGATTTGTCTCGGAAGAGTACATCTGTGCCGTTAGCCAAGCATGAGAAACGGTCTGCTTCAGCTCAACCATCTGAAGATTTGATTCACATGATGTGCCGCCTCTCGCCTAGTCAGGGCAAAGTTTCCCTCCCTTCAGGCACTCGAATGGATTCGCCCTGCCGTCCAGCTTCAGAAGATCCACTGCCAATCGCAGCATGCTCTACCAAGGTGTGGGGTGGGGTTTTGTTTGTTTGTTTGTTTGTTTTGGTCTGTTTAAGCTGCTTTATGTAGTAAAAGCACAAACATCTAGGGTACGTTCACGCACGTAAAAATGGTTCAGACCCGATTTTTGAGATCCAGATGTTCTGTGAGGCAGGCTGTTTTTTGCCATTCGCACGTTCAGTTTCGATGTGGACCATTTTCATATGTGGCATTGAAATCTAATCCATGTCAGATTAACAGCAGTGTGACTCCAGATGTGACTTTCACATCAGTCTGACTGAGAATACCTGAAATTTATGCTGACAAGGACAAAAATATACAACCGCAGTGGTGGGAGAGTGAAATAACCCCTCATACAAACTGCGACCGCTCCGTGTTTGTAATGAAATGGCAGGACATGTCCACATCGGGGCGTGGCTGCGGCTTCAAAGGGGGAAAAAAAGCTTAAGCGAAGTTAACTGAAACGAACTCAAACCAAGTAACGAGCTTTCTCATCGATCAACCCAGCGGTCACTGCAGCTCTGTTATTGCTACTGTGCTGAATGAGAGTTTAAACCCCTCAGAGCAGAGCTTTTGTGCATGCAAGTTTGAAGCACAAATTGTTCAGATCAATATATAGATTAAAAAGTTGGTGTGAGCAGCCATAAGATCAGATTTGGGACACTGTTCTTGCCATGTGAATCTTGGTGTAGGCTGGACAGCATATACAGCTCTATTGTTGAAGACGCAGTTGTCCCAATTGGCACTTGAAAGCCAATGTGACTGATGGGCCTTTTCCACCAATGTGGAGCAGGATCCGTTTCATGAACCTAAAGTTTGTTTGCATCAGTTCACAAAGATTACTGAACCGATGTGGGCGTGTCCAGTTGTACAGGAGCAATGACCTACCATTCGTCTCACAAGGTGTCGATTTCTGTCTTATCTCCAAAAGTTAATCCATGTTCTGTTAACATCTGTAACAGAACAAACGTTCGCAGGACGTCTATACGCTACTACATCTCGCCATTTACTGATGCTGTGCAGCAAACTCTGCTGATGGCGTGACGTACTCGGTTCCACTAAAACTGGTGAAAACGCAGGTTGATTTTCGCCAAGAACACCAAGGTTCTTAAGGCCAAACCGGTTCAAGAACCAGAGTTCTCTTGGTGGAAAGGCCATTTGGTTACTGGTCACTGATTCAGTTGAGCCAGTTTCAATCAGATCTGATTATTGCCACAATCGCAGGTTGGTGTTGTCCACCTGGTATGCTCCGTTATCCAACGAACAGCCAATCAGGAACTTCTGAAGGTTGTAATTAGTTGGTACAGGTGGGGTGTATTAGGATTGAACCTCTTCATCAGGAGATTTGGTGGCCCCTGTGCTAGTTTTTACTTTCTCATGCTTTACTTTCATTGTGCGGTCATAGCATCTAGTGGAAAGACATTTTATTATAAATAAACAAAACGGTGAAATGGGGACTCTGACTGCTTTTACTCCACCATATCAGGAGGACTTCTCCTTACCTTCTGCGGCCTTACTGAGGGGAAAGCAAACCAAACTCCGTGCAGTCCTCTCTCCCGTCACCCCTGCACGTGGGCAGGACAACAGCGATCAGGGATCTCCGCTGGTAATGTTGAGCAACATGTGGTGCAGAGCCACCATGGGGGAAAGGTTTATGATGAATTGCACATTAAACTCAGGGTGTCTATCCTAAACTGTTGTTTGTTTGTTTTTGTGGTGGGGGCTGTCACAGTGGTTTGTGTTATATAGTCCCTGCTGCACGCATTGCATTTGACTTGCAGTGTGGCAAGCAAAATTATATTTCAACCACCAGAAAAAATCTCAGGTTGCTGTGTGCAAACTTTCAACCCATTGGCTGCCTGCTGTTTGTTTGGTAGCACGAAGTGGTTTGGCCTAACACTGTGTGATGTCAGGAATTGTGTGTGTCATCGTGTACAGATTGAGAAGTTGTCAGCATTTGAGCAGACCCCAAGAACTCCTGACAGAGATGTACTGAAAGAGCTGTTCCCCAATGAGACCCTCAACACACCCACAGGCATCAGGTGAGTTTAACCCCTGAATTGGCTACAGGTGTAGCATTTCTGCGCAGGTTCATCCCCACTATGCATTATAGAATTCTGCACACACCATGTCTAGTCCCTGTCGAGAAGTGAATCAGCAAGCCCAATTCAATTGGCAGCAAATGCAGGGGAATTGGGCTGATGCCAGCTGTCGTACATGTGCTAGAGGGGTATGAAATCACTGGCATAGAGTGGTGTTCTCTGGAAAGTTGGTGCTCCATCCAATACTTTTTGGATAAGTTGGGAATGAGGTGCTGTGGCGATCACCCAACATCTTGACCGCTATTACTATTGAGTTCTCTCTTGCCTTTTAAGACTATATATACATTATATGTCTTGGAAATTCATTATCCAGAGTGTGTTTGAGCTGAAAATTGAATCAATACATTGATGAGGATATTCATAAGTTTTTCAAAATATTTGACAGTATAAATAATATCCAAATAAAAGGACATTTAGGTTGTTTGTTATATATATGTATGTATCGGTATCATCCCTTCCCATGACTTAGTCTGAAATTTAAACACTGTCCTCTAGAGGAAAGAGAAAGGTGGGGCCGTTTGCACTCTTTTGCTCACATAATGTCAGTGATGTCAAGCCCCGCCCCCTCTCTCTGATCTGTCAGTCTGTATGCAGGTTGAGCGTGGACAGAGCAGTAAACATGCACTGGAAGCTCCTTTGGTATTTAAACTGGCATTTAATTCAGCCATTTTCTGAGCTCAATTACTCGCTGATAATTCATCACACAGTGAAACCCTTGACCTTGTGATGTCATGTCTGTTATGTTTAGACTTGAAGCCTAGAAAATGGCCATCAACTACCTGCCATTTTTGGATCTCTGGTTGTAAGTGTTAATTGTGGTGGCAAACTTTTGAACGATTGTATGGAAGCAAAGTTGTGGAATTGAACATGGTCATGAGATACATACAGTGACTTATTCATATGGCTACCTGATGTGGTTTCATTCTGGTACCTGGAGATTTCACTATGTCTACTGCTGTTTCAGTGAAGCACAATTCAGAACCCAGTGCAGCCTTCTAATGTAATGGTAATGTTGAAGCTAATTCATTCCGTCTCTCCTTCAGTGCCACCCGTCGCCAACCAATTAAAGGAGCAGCCGGGCGGCCGTTCAGCAGCGCATGGCTAGATGAACTGCGTCCTCGTCTTACTGAGCTCCGACAGACCAGCTCCTCCACCTACACAGAGAGCCGATCGATCACTCGCACAAACCCTGTTCCTCTGAATGCCGTTCCCAAGTCTGCAGCGCCCCCTGCTGTACAGGCCAAAACCAGGCGCCGTCTGCCAGTGTGGGTGCAGTTGGTGCTCCTTAGTGCAGTGGCTGGCTTCCTTTTCTTTGTTTACCAGGCCATGGAGACCAACGAATTGAGCCCATTTAGTCAGTCAGCTGGCAGCAGTGCATTAGATGGCACCAGCAAATGAACTCTCCTCTCCTTTTCTCTCACACCCCTCTTTACCTCCTGCCACAGTCAGAACTTCTCTTGGTTTGGTCTCAGACACTAGGTCATAAACCAAACCCTGGACTTCTACACTCGCCATTCTTCTTGTTACAAATGGACTGCATACAACAATCAAAGTTTATCTCTGGCTTGTTTTCTAACAGGACCTTCCTGACTGACTCCTGGCCATTGTTTTCTAGTAACAAATGGTTCTGTGAACTTTTCCCTTCCTGTACAAGTGTGAATACATTTTTAAAATTTTCTCGTTTGTTCCGGACTCTTGGATGCTGGGAAAGCTTGGTGGTTAGAGGTGGGCGTTTTGGGTCCAGCAAATCAAAATCTGTAAGTCATTTGTACCTGGTGGGTAATCCAGGTCCATCACTTTCATACTAGTATACTGTTTGTTTGTAACTGCCCTTCCTCAACCTCGTGTTCACAGCAGAGCAGCCCAGGCAGTCGAAAAAACAAAATCCTGGGGCTGGATGCTGACTTGCCGGACCTGAAATGCCCACCTTTTGCTTGTTGGGTCGAGGGAAGCCTCTATACGAGTGTGGAATGAAGTTCTAGCCAAAGGAATAATTCTGTATGAATTTAAAGGCAAGAATGTAAAAGCAGTGATCTTTAGCATCATACTCTGGCTGGATTCATGGCCTAGCTACTCTACTGTTCTAACTCTAAACTCGCGCTACCTTAAGTTCAGCCCTGTCACTTACATTTACATCAGCCTTAAACCGACGTGAACAGAAACTAAACGGTCACCGCGCTAGCCCATGAGTCTGACTTCAGTGTGCTGGATTCATCTGTGTGGGGAAACGTTTGATCTTTGTTTCGGTGTATCTCTCTTAAGAGTTATCCAGTTCATATAACACTGTCGCCTCTTTTTGTATTTGTGTGTGAAGTGTATTTGAAGTATAACGACATCAAGGATCACTTTGACTCTGTGATTTATGTATGTGCCAGTATGTTCATTTAAAGAGACTAATAAAATGTCTACTTTGGTACCAATCTGAAGAGCACAAGAACGCTTGACTCCAAACGAGAAAAAGTAATTGACCTTTTTGATGGTTCCTGTAGAACACAATGGTTTAACTGAAGAAATTAAAATATATGTAGCCTTTTTCTGTAGAGTTATGCCTTAATCTGACGGGATTAGTTTTCCCGGGGGAGGTGGAGTGTTTTTACTATAATGCATCAGAAGTTTCAGATCAATTCACACAGGATTTCCAAAGTATAAGAGGGAATATTTACCCAAATGTCGATTCACATGGGACTAATATAACCCGAGGTTATTTTTACGCTTGTTTTACTGGTAAGATAACTGATGTGCATTCTGGTGGAACTAAAATCACTGAACATCTCCCGTAAAAAATGACTTTACCCCACATCCCCGTGTTGAACTAATCCTGTCTGAATAGGGCTTAGGACAAGAACTGTGTGTTAAAGGAATTGTTGATCAGCTAACTGTTTGCTTGCTTAACACCATGTTGAAGTGCTGATCTTTTTAAGGTGAAGCACCCGGCCACTAATTTCAGTATATGTTGTCTAAAAGTACTTCATGTGTTTTTGTTTTGTTTGAGGAAAACTGAGCTGAGGAGAGTAATTTGGATGGGCTTTTGAAATTTTATATATAATGCGCTGTAGATGATGGTATGATTTGTAGAAAATAAATAAACTTCATATCAAACTTCACTGTCCTGTGCATTCATACTGTCCCCTTCATCCACTGTCCTTCACGTCAAACCTGCACCAGACTGCGACCTCCTGCAGGGAGGGAGGCTACGCCACTACAGGACTGCTCGCTGGCCGCCATGCCAGGAATAGTCTGTCTCTAAAGAGTGGCCTAATCTCCTTATGCCTTCTGCTGCCACGGATAACTAGGTTCCTCTGAGCTCCAGTAGAAACATTAACGTATGTGCCTTTCTTGCCATGGTTTGGCAAACAGTCACTAGTTTCAGAACCCAGTTTTAGAAAGATTAGAACTTCCTAAAGTGTTTCAGAAATGTCTAAATTGTCCCTTTAGTGGTCTAAGATTTCCACCCCCTGAAATCTGGAGTTCTGCCCGTGCCCGTAATTATGCATGTTTGTATACCTTTTTTTGGGGTCATCTCTTATTCACCTTTGCCCAGGTGCAAAGCCACTCTTCTACGCCTTGCTGCTCTGACGTCAGAGGACAAAGTGATTTAGACAGCGAGGTCATCTGACAGGAGACTGGTCAGGGGCAGCTGGAGCCGTTCAGCCACCATACTGAACAGGTGAACAGGTAAGTTCTACTTTTTTGTATGAAATGTGATTCAGACTATTGAAATTCATTTTTGTTTATTATTAATGAACATGGTCTGGCAATAGGATCATTCTCACGACATAAACAGGCCTTTTTCGTTTTAAATTGATCTCAACCTCTAGATTAGTTACGTTCCTCCTTCGTTTATTTCAAGACTATTTTCAGAGGCATAACTGAAACCTGTCTGAGCGTAACTGTAAAAATGGAAATCTATAATCGGTCTTAATAGAATAAAGGGTTCTTTGTATCATGAACTGAGGTTCTGCTGTACAAGGTTACAAGCTTGACTTCGTAAAAATGGTGCACACTTAAAAATGGGGGTTCTTCAATGGCTCTTTTCTTGTATAGAACCATGAACACTCAAAGAACCCTTTGTGTCATTTGAAAGGGTTCTTCAGATTGAAGGACAATAGACTGCAAGGTTCTGTATAGCACCAAAAAGGTCCACTATTGTTATGATATAACTTTTATTGCTCTATTGTTACAATTAACCTTTTTGGTGTTATATTAGAACCCATATCAAAAATGTTCTATATGGAACCCTCTACAGCACACTCTCCATCAATCTGAAAACCATTTAATGATGGAAAGGGTTCTTTGTTCATAGATATGGGGAACCATTCTTACTGATGAACCCTCATTTTTAAGTGTGTAGAACCCTTTTTGGTGCTATATAGAATGCTTAACAAAAAGGTTCTTTATGAAACCCTCTACAGCTCTTTCTCCATCCATGTGAAGAACACTTTAATCATGCAAAGGGTTCTTTGAATGTTTATGGTTCTATATAGAACCATTTTGAAGTGTGTAGAGTTTAGTGTTAAGGGGTGATGTGCTCTGCTCTTATATCCCAGCTAAGCCTCCGACCTGAACATGTTCCCTTCCACACTAACACACTTATCCCGGGCGAATCCCTTCCACTCCCCACTAATCTGCGTCCAGCAGGGGCAGGACGGACAGCGCAGACTAGCAGCGGCCTCCTTCAATGACGGTATGAGTTTACTGATTCACTTTTAACCACATGGAAATAATATTGAATTAAATATTTTTACTGTAGAAAGGTGTTGAAGCCACTTTACATGTTTCCCATCTGTTATAAGAATGATCTGCAAATACTTTGATCATTATTGTAATAATAATAAAAATAAAAACTAAATAATAATAATAATAATGACATTAACATCATTTTTATTATCATTATTACCATTATTACCATTATTACCATTATTGTTGTTGTTGTTGTTATTATTATTGTTATCACTATCATTATTATTACCATTATTGTTGTTATTAATATCATTATCATCATTATTATTACTGTTATTATTACCATTATTATTAATAATAATAATGGTGTACCACAGCATAGTTGCCCACACTGGGAATCGGATCCCACTCTCCCACATGGTGTGGGGGCTCACTGATGGTGTTATCTGTTGTACTATCCATCCATCCATCCAGTAAAACCCACCAGAAATTACAATCTTGGGGGTCTTTTACGCTGAAAGACTGGGTAAAATGAGACACTATCGTACAATTTACTGTACTGTCTCTAAGAAATGGCACAAAGGGACACTCTGAACACAATACTACTAGTGTCTCTAAACAAATAAATAAATAAGAATATTGAGAGAGTTCATGTTCATAATCTCATACAAAAAATTTAGTGTCAGATTTTATATTCATTACATATAAAGTGACTTATATATCTTTTTGATTTTACTGTTGATTATAAGAACATTAAAGGACAGTAAACAATGAAATAAAAGCTTTAAATATATCACTTTAAATGAAAGGAATATAATATATATGACAGTTTAACTATTTTTGCATTAAACTATGAACTAAAAAGGTTTTCATTGATTCTTCATTTATTCTTCTGAACTTTAACTGTGTGGGAGTAGTGGGAACCAGTTTATCACAGCACGGGAAGCTGACAGTAAGCTCACCCTTCAGTCAGTGCGTCTTGGGGTTAAACAGCTGGCACTCGTCATGAGCAGTACCATACAACATCCAAACATTACACAAATCTGTTGTGTCCAGAAATTCACACTTATTCCCATTTTATGCATAATATGATGAGTGCTGCATTGGCGCATGAAACGATGTAACCCCCTGAAGTTCCCTTAACTCATATCAAGTGGTTACTGTGTAGGGGGTAAAGGGCACTGCCGAAGCACCCTGTGCAAAATAATGCAGCTGTAATTAACATTATATTCAGAATGTCCTGCAACGTTGGCCGAAAGTAATAAACTATTGAATTGCAGTCATTCATCATAACATGCATAATATAGGAATAAATATGAATTTATGGATGTATAAGAGCTTTGTCATGTTTAAACATTGTGCTGCCCAGCTGTTTAACCAACAAGACACGATGACTGATGGGTGAACTTAGTCAGCTTCCTGTACAGTGATAAATTGATAAATCGGTACTCACTACTATGTGACCTTTGAACTGCTACAAATAGGCTTAAAGTCTGAAAGTGTATATCGTCATGTCAAATGTTAGGAGTTGTCACCACTCTTGTTCTACCGTCGTTCCCTCTTAGAGGCAAATGTGAGCTGTGAGTATGGATCCAACAAATACTATGCCCTGTGTGGCTTCGGAGGCATCCTGAGCTGTGGGCTGACACACACGGCAGTCGTTCCCCTTGACCTGGTCAAATGCCGAATCCAGGTTTGTATCCCATTTGTAACCCATTGGCAGAGAGAGGAGGTTGGAACTGAAGTGCATTGTCTTTCAGGTGAACCCAGACAAATACAAGTCCATTTACAATGGCTTCTCCGTAACCCTGAGAGAAGACGGCTTCAGGGGCTTGGGCCGAGGATGGGCCCCAACCTTCATTGGCTACTCCATGCAGGGCCTCTGCAAGTTTGGCTTCTACGAGCTCTTCAAAGCCCTGTACAATGACATGCTGGGAGAGGTGGGGCTTCTCAACCTGGAGTTTTTGCAATGGTCTTTCATTGTTCTACCTATTTCTTCTGACCACTGTCACCTTCTGTAAAAACAGGAGAATGCCTACCTGTGGAGAACATCTGTTTACTTGGCTGCCTCTGCCAGTGCTGAATTCTTTGCTGATATTGCGTTGGCCCCCATGGAGGCATGTAAAGTGCGGATCCAGACACAGCCGGGTTATGCCAGCACCCTGAGAGAGTGCGCCCCAAAGATGCATGCTGAGGAGGGACTGTGGGCGTAAGTAGACCTCAGTGATTGGACAACTATTTCAGGGACGATGTATCATCATCACAAAAGACCTAGATTTCTGCAGAAATACTAAAAGGAAAGAAAAATGGAAGTTAAAGGTTGAGGCACTGAAAACCCAAAGATAATTCTTATCTTCACAGGTTCTACAAAGGTGTTTACCCCCTGTGGCTGCGGCAGATCCCTTACACCATGATGAAGTTTGCCTGCTTTGAGCGCACAGTCGAGATGCTCTATAAGTACGTGGTTCCTAAGCCTCGCAGTGAATGCAGCAAACCTGAACAACTCGTAGTCACCTTCGTAGCTGGATACATTGGTGAGTGTATGCATATACACCAATCAACCATAATATCATGACCACCTGGAGCACTGTGTGGTTCTATAATTCCAGATTGTAGTTCATCTGTTTCTCTACATACTTTATTCTCCTACATTCACCCTGATCTTCAATGATCAGGACCCCACAGGACCACCTCTGAGCTATTATGTGGGTGGTGGGTCGTTCTCAGCACTCCAGTCACACTGATACAGTGGTGGTGTGTTGGTGTGTGTTGTGCTGGTACAAATGGGTCCGATACAGCAGTGGTGCTGGAGTGTTTAAACCCCTCAGTGTCACTGCTGGGTTAAAAAAACAGTCCTGCAACCAGAAATATCCATATGTGAGCAACACAAACTGTGCAGAAACAGATGAGCTTCTGTCTTTATATCTACAAGGTGGAGCAATTAGGTAGGAGTGTCTTATAGAGTGGACAGTGAGGGGACAGCGTTTAAACACTTCATCAGAAATACAAAATGGATAATATGGACAGTGAGTGTAGAAACAAGGAGGTGATCATAATGTTATGGATGATCAGTGTAATACTTCATCTGTTGTGATCCACGTATTATAGTGCCCTATATAAGGACTAGTGGATTACAGAGCCTACACACTAAGAGCTCTATATAGCATGGAAAAAGGAATCATTCTGGTGCTCTACAGAACCTCTTCTTTAAAGACTGAACCGCTTCCTAAATACATCTGTTTAGTTTTATTTGGAGAACAATCGATGCCTTTACTAAAGAGCCTTTCCGAGTGTACTCCAGAAGAAGAGTTAGTTTGGCACCTGTTTTGGGGAATTTTCTCCCATTCTTCTTTGCAGAACCTCTCAAGCTCCATCAGACTGGATGCACAGCCATTTTTAGATATCTCCAGTGATGTTCCATTTGGGGTTCAAGTCTGTGCTCAGGTTGGGCCTCTCCAGAACATTCACAGAGTTTTCCCAAAGCCACTCCTTTGCTATCTTGGCTGTGTGCTTAGGGTCGTTGTCCTGTTGGAAGACAAACCTTCATCCCAGTCTGAGGTCCAGAGTGCTCTGGAGCAAGTTATCATCAAGAATGTCTTTGTACATTGTTGCAGTCATCTTTCCCTCGACCCTGACTAGTCCCAGTTCCTGCTGCAGGAAAACACCCCCACAGCATGATGCTACCACCACCATGCTTCACTGTAGGCATGGTATTGGCAATGTTGGAGCTCTGTCAGAGTGACCACTGGGTTCTTGGTCACCTCCTTGACTAAGGCCCTTCTATGATGATCACTCCGTTTGGCCAGGCGGCCAGCTCCATGAAGACTCCTCGTTGTTCCAAACGTCCATTTAAAGATGATGGAGGCCACTGTGCTCATTGGCACCTTTGATGCAGCAGAAATTATTCTATACCTTCTCCAGATCTGTGTCTTGATACAATCCAGTCTCAGAGATCTTCAGACAGTTCCTTAGACTTCATAGTTTGGTTTGTGTTCTGACCTGCACTGTCTACTGTGGGACATTATATATAAAGGTGTGTGCCTTTCCAAATCATGTCCAATCAACTGACTTTACAACAGGTGTCCAATCAAGCTGTAGAAACATCTGAAATATGATCAGTGGAAACAAGATACACCTGAGCTGAAGTTTGAGTTTTTTGAGAGCTGTGAATATTTATGCATGTCATATTTTTGTTTCATTTTTAATAAATTTACAAAGATTTCATACAACCTATTCTCACTTTGTCATCGTGGGATATTGTGTAGAATTTAGAGGGAAAATATGAATTCAATCCATTTTGGAATCAGGCGCTGTGAATGCTCTGCCCACCTCTCTTAGGACTCTCCCCACACTAGGAGGGTGAAAACAAGCCCATGCCTCCTCTGATATATGTGAAGCCAACCACTGCCTCTTTTCTAACTGCTATTGCATCATTGCTGGACCACCAATATCCTTGGAAGCTCCTCAGCTGTGATGCAACTGCTAATAGAAACCTGTGCCAAGTTTGAACCTGTGATCCTCAGTGCATTACACTGCTGAACCACGCAGAGCCCCATCCTATACTCTCCAAATTATATACTATCATTATCTCATTATCTCCATTATCTATGAGATAACCAGCAGTATCTACCACTAGAGCCCAGTCTATTTCCAACAGCGTCATGATTGTATGAAGGTATATTTTGCAACAGTCATCTGAACTGTAGGCCTTTCTCTGTGTCCAGCTGGTGTGTTCTGTGCCGTGGTGTCTCATCCCGCTGACTCGGTTGTGTCTGTGCTGAACAAGGAGAAAGGCAGCTCAGCCGCACAGGTCCTTAAGAGACTGGGGCCCAAAGGTGAGTGTTTCTGTAGATGAACACATGCATTTCTTACACCAGCACACCACCTGTCATTAGTAACACAATGCGTTCTTCAGTCTGAGCGTGCAGTTCACCTACCCACCACTTGGGGCCGCCCTGGTACCATAACTGCTTATGCCAAAGCTTTAAGAACAAGGGTTCTGATTTCTGCATTGTCCTGCAGGGGTGTAGTGTTTTTGTTCTTCCACATCCAGGTCATCCCTGGAAAAACAGGGGAGGCAGTGCTACTTCCAGACCAGATTTGAGGACTTTTGTTACGAAAAGTTGATGTTGAATTTTTCGGACAGGTTTTATGAATATCCAGGATTCCTCTTTGTAATTTTTCATGCATAACCAATATTATGTATCATACTGCTTGCACAATAAATCATAACTTGCAATGCAGTCAAACAAAAATGTGCTTTATTACATATAATGTATATAGATGATATTTTAAATGCAATCTTATCAGATATCATCTCAGAGTATAGTATTATATTTTGTCTATACTCTACAGTCATATTTAAAATAGGAAGTCTAGTTGCCACCTACTATTTAATCTTTTCCTTTCCATAGCTCAATGGGGAAATAGTGTATCTAGGTATTTGTGGTTTTCAGGCAGGGGAATATTTGACAAAATTGTGATATGGTTTTTACCCAGTATATTTCAGAACTATTATAATAATAAGGGACTTGTATGTTAGACTTATACATATGGAGACAGTCACAGTTATTTCAGGAGATCCAAGGCTACTCAAATCTGTTTTTATTTGAGAAGTATCTAGATATTTGCATGAATTTGACCATGTTTTGATCAAAAAGGTCTCTACATTTTTCTTTCTTTTACGTGATGTAAAATGACTTTACATCACATTATGTTACATTACAAAAAACATTCTTTTAAATACTTGACAATATTTGAGCACCATGTTATCAAAAAAGCAAACAGCTCCTCCCTTCTCATTGTCTTCTGTAACTCAACATCTGGGTAAGTGACATCAGCCCTCCCCCCTTTTGTTGATCAGTCAGAGTTTGTATGCGGGTTGAGCATGTTTCACGTGGACAGAGCAGTAAACATGCACTGGAAGCTCCTTTGGCCTTTAAACTGAGATTTAATTCAGATGGAAACGAGTGAATTTTTGCAATTCATCACACAATGACGAGACCAGGGTTTGATAGAGTAAGGGTTGTTGGTTATGGTGTGTGTCATGCATGTAGGTTACTCTAATCCTGAGATATAAAGCCTAGGAAACAGCATGTAACTGCCTGCAAATTGCAGATCTCGGGTTGTAAGGGATAAAGGTAGAAGGAGAGGTAGAAGAGCAAATACATGAAAGTATTGACTTCCAGAAAGATGGGGCAGAAACAGCAAATGACCAACCATAGTTGCCAGTCTGGACCTGGGAGGGTCTGGAAGACCCGAGTCAGAGGAGTTTAAATTCGAGCCATCATTGCTGGTACAGTACAGTGTTATTCACATGAATTATACCAGGTTTTGGTTTCTAGTCTTTGTCAGATGACATCTGCTGCAGGTTCCCCAACCGATGTTCTCCTTTTCTTAAACTGTGACCCAACACTTAACCAGGACCTTTTGGGGAAAAAATAACTTCACAACTACGGCTCAGTGAGGGGACTTTTAAGAAACTCGTTCTGTGTCTTTTGCTGCAGGTGTGTGGAAGGGGCTCTTTGCTCGTATCATCATGATCGGCACGCTGACCGCCCTGCAGTGGTTCATCTACGACTCAGTGAAGGTGTACTTCCGCCTGCCCCGTCCTCCGCCCCCAGAAATGCCCGAGTCTCTGAAGAAAAAGATGGCTCTGGCAAGCCACTAGATCATCTGACCACCAGCATTTCCACAAACAGCCAAAGACAGACCCAGTTTTCACATCTGAAGGAAAGGTCCAAAATGTTGTATATTCTCTTAAAAATGAAGTCGACATGGATCCATTGGAGTGATCCTATAGAAGAACCACTTTTGGTTCCATAAAGAACCAAACCATTAATGTGTCTGAAAAGTCATAATCCCCTGCCTACTGTCATCATAAAGCATAACCAAGATACCATACATGTTACATCACTTCTACTGGTCCATTCATCTGAAAATGCTTGATTCATGCTGACACTAATTGGTAAATTAGACAATTAATCAGTCAAATGAAACAGTCAAATGAAAAAGAGTGAAAATTCATTCTAAATTTCTGTTCTTAATTAAAAGTGTGGAATATCTGTGTGTGTGAAAGAAGGGAGTCGGGCTGTGAACTAATGAAATGCATCACTTATCTGGTTTCTACCCCTGTCAACCTGAATATTAGAGTAAACCTGAGAGTAAACTTCATTGTGTCCTTGTTCTTCTACACACACACACACACACACGCACGAAAGCACACATGCAATCACGCACACATCACGTGCCTTTCTGTCCTTAGGTTCTGTCCCAGGATTTATGTGCACTCATGATGCAGTCAGTTTCTGATGTGTTGGGTCTAATCTGGGGTAGGTTTTCAAAAGAGCCCCCCAAAAAATTGTACCCCACACCCCAACATTTTTGACCCGGAGCTGTTTTTTGAGGTAGATATTGGAGCTGCTCAGATGTTTCTAATAAGATGACCTGTGATGTAGGACTCCTAGGCTGCAAGCAAGAAACTGAGTTGTCGAGTTTGACAGTTTGTAGGAGATGCAGGTGCACAAGCACTGAAAAATCCAATTTAATCTCGGTTAATGTTTTGTAAAAATACTTAATTTATTTTGGTTTGTTTTAATAAACTTAGATTCTTTGATATTATTTTATGGTGAACGAGTTAGGTTGTTGTCATCGCACGTTTATCTTTTATAACTAAACAACATTCCAAGTGTAACTCATGTTCCTCAATTTGTCACTTTGAATTTACATTATATTGTGGCCAAGTTGTCATTGACACCGTGATAAAAATGCTCAAGTATTTAAAGAACATATCCTTGTCAATCACACAAAGATGAGTAACAGGGTAAGTCTTGTAGCTTGTTATATGTGTAACATGTCTGTAGGGGACTCTCATCCTGGGATCTGAAGCCCAGGAAATAACATGTAACTGCCCACAAAGTCTGGATTTCTGCTTCAAAGAGTTAACCATTAAAACTCCATAGCAGTTTTCCTTTCATTGCTGTATTATCTGCTCAAGACCTTGAATAATCTTTTTTTTTTTTTTGGAGCAACCAAACAGCCATACCATAAAAGAACACATTTCACTGACAAAAATGCCACAACTGGAAATAATATGATAACACAAAACAAGGTATTACACAACTCATATTCCATTTTAGTGTAAATTTCCACACACAATGGTTGGGAACATTGGGAACATTGAGAACTGCTCTGACTAATACACATATATTCCTTTTGTGCAGTTATGTAGAATCAAAACTTTCTCCAACTTTGAGAATGTATCTTGTGTTGTGTGTGTGTGTGTGTGTGTGTGTGTCAAAGTGTCCTTCATTTTCTCTGTCTGTTTTTCTCTTCATCAGGCTTTGAGTAACAGCTCTGCTGACCCGTACACTGGCTGCTCGGTGGCCACAAATGGAGCTTATCAAGAGCTCAGGAGCCGCGAGTTCATCTGGTGCACTAAGAGTGTGCTTGTGCTACACTTTGGCATGGTTGTGGTTGTGTCTGTGTGTGTGTGGTGTGTGCATGCGCAAGGGCGCATTCATGTGTGCCTGAGTTCACAGGATCTCTAGGCTCTAATGGAGATATCCATGCGTCACACTGTTTAGTGAGGAAGTGTGTGGTGTGAATCATACGCAATTGTGTGGGACTATTGTCATTATAATCCATTTGGTCCCTCTAGTTAGTGTGGAGCGAGATGGTGTGGCCTGGTTCTGAGAAATGGGTTCTGTTAACACTCCCTAATTTTCTTTCTCTTCCCTCTGTTCCTGGATCCCTGATGCTGAAGGTCAAAGAACTCACTGCAGATGGTCCCTCTTGCATGTTTTTCTATCAGTTATTTGTGAAAGAGTGGGGGACGGGGGTCCGCCTGTTGAATAATGCAGTTGCAGCTATGGTTGGTCAAAACTGCCTGGAAAATACTTGCTTTTACATCTGATTTATTGTGATTTATTCATCAGTTGTTCACATTTTGTCTCCAAAAGTTAGGTAGCTGCGGCAGGTGGTCTCAGAGGGAGTGAAACAATGCGTCACTCTCACTATCTGAAGCGTCTGCACATGTTAATCTCCAGGTTATTTTTGCAAACACACACAGGGGCATTTAAACAGCTGGTTTCCACCCAAGCTCACATGTCCTATTACAGCCTCCATGTTCACAATAGTCCCAGCCTCAAACACCGGAGGCTGGATTCTGGGTATGAAGAACTTGTTCTGAAGGGTTAAAAGAGCCACTAATTCAGGGTCTGCAGGTACACATTAAGCTGCATCATCGTCTCTCTGTGTGGATCAGACATTCTGCTGGAGTGTTTAAACACTATGTCCACTCACTGTCCACTCCTAGCCAGTTGCTCAACCTTGTAGGTGTAAAGTCAGAGACAGAAGCTCATCTGTTTGTGTTGGTCATCCTCTAGACCTTCATCAGGATGCTGTTGGCTGCAGTGCTGAGAATGACCCACCACCCACATAAAACCTGCTCTGTGGTGGTCATGTGGGGTCCTGACCATTAAAGATGAGGGTAAAATGAGGCTAACTCCAAAATCTGAACTTTACAGCAGAGGAAAATCTTCTTTTCTTTCACTGGAAGACAAAAAAAAATATTTATACCGTGGTGGAATGGATAACACCACTTCAATGGTGCCAGTAAGCTCCCACACTGTGTCTGAGACTGGGGTGACTCCCCAGTCTGGGTGACCATGTTATACTCTAACAAGGATCCTTAGATGAGACCCCTAACATGACGTTGGCCCACATTTGTATTATAAGTAAGTGGCTCCATATTAGAGCATCAGCTAAACGCTCTACATGTAACTGTACTGTTTATATTCAGAGTCTTTTTGGAAAGCTTCTATTGGTCCATTCACCATTATCATACGTTGATACAATATTGGCAGAGGTGCCAGGATTATGTGTTAAAATCAATATTTGGAATTGGTTTTTAAGAGATACTGTACCAGTCACTTGCTTGGACACTGGCGATGATGATGTTGGGGATTTGTGTGTTTATTTATTTATTTATTTATTTATTTATTTATTTAATATTGATATTAAAATCATGAATATCAGCTAATAACGTATACTGTATTCTCAGAAGCACTGGGACACCTGCAAGGTTAAAAAAAGAAGTTGATCCTGCTTTGTTGGGGTATCTGTCTCCACTGTCCAGGGAGGGCTGGAGCTCTTCTCTGAGGATCTGAGCTGAAGTGTTGAGCTGCATTCAGGCCCTGAGGACGGGAAACATCAGTATGTTTATATCCAGCACTATTAACATATCCTGCATAAACCAAAATACTTTATTTATAACTAAAAACAGACCAAATCCAAAGGTTGCAGAGTGTAGGTCTGTCCAAACTGTATATTTACTGTTGATATCTGGATTTGATAATATCTGATATATCTGTAATTAATAATAGTTGGTAAAATGTGTGTAATTTTCCCTAATAGATACTGTATTTAGAATTTAAATGAATTTAAAGGTTTTTATTATTGATATCAACTGATATTTATAATGAGCCTTAACTGGTAAATTACATGTGAAGTTGATATTACAGTCACAAATGGTGTTGCACTCAAGCTCTCTCTCGTCCTTTTGTCCTGAGTTTGGACATCCAGGCTCACTGGCTGATCCTGCGTCCCTCAGGGAGAACAAAAGCCGTCTGTTCCATTTTTAAATAGACCTCTGATTGGTCACTGGTCAGGTGGGAGGCAGGATTGAGGTCACCGATTGGTGGGGGTTTGCAAGGTCAAACAGTTTATGAGGGTAGCGTGCATGATGTTCCACATTCTTTCATTCACATTCCATCTCGTCCATATTGTTTCATTGCAGGTCTGATGGTGAACAGTTCACAGTACATCTGGAAACTGTTTAAATGCACCACTGAGGGATTTTGGATCAGTGGTGTGACTGTGTTCATCCTGCTGATGGACATACTGTGTATTAATTCTGTCTCAGTGTTTGTCTGTCTGCTGAAAACCCTGTGATGATCTACTCGGCTCCTACAGGTCCTAACAGTAGATAAGGAGAACCAAATCAAACAAACAAGACAAAAAAAACACAGGATTATTAATTAACTGAGGAAAATGATCCAATGTTGCATACCTGTGACCCCCTAGTGCAGCAATAACTGGAACAAAATGTTTCAGGTAACTGTTTGCTGGGTTTCCTCCCATGAACTGCTTGCTTCAGATCCTTTCTTTCTATCCATTTCTATTGGATTAAGGGCAGGACATGATCATTCCAAAACATGAACTTGAATCTTCTTTAATGCAGGATTTAAACTCTAAACCTAAACTTAAATCTCTAAACTTGCAGATACTCTACCACTGAGCCATAAGAGCACTCACACCAAAAGATTGATTTCAAAGATATTATTTGTTAGTGGACACTGTGGGCCGAGCACAAGCGTGATTAATGTGTTGGTAACAATGCAATCAAGTAACCAGATACTGTACATCTAAATTAAACTGACACTTACCATGAATTGCAAACCAAATTTCCAAAGGCAAGAATACATGCAGCTCTTCTCGAGAACTGAAGGGGTAAATAGATACCTAACACTCTTTTGGCAACTAGTTTTAAACCTTTTATCTAAAGGAAAAGAGACGCACCCTCCCTTGAAACTGCTTTGGTGACTTGCCATTTTTGCACTACAACTCGCTTGTTGGAGAAAGACAAGAATAAGATAAGAATTTAAAAAAGACGCAAACTTTGGCAGCACAGGTTGTGATTGAACTCTCACAATTCATATCTGAAAGCGAGTGCTTTAGCGTTTAAGGTCTTAAATAAGGTGCACATAGACCCACTGTGTTGCACACAGGACAATTTGTCCTCTACATTTAACCCATCCACACACAGAGATACACACTAGTGAAGTCAAACACTGGAGCAGCAGCTGCAGAGTTAAATACCAAGGGTATTTCAGTCATTTCAGTCATGCCCTGCCAGTTCAGGGATTCAAACCTGCAACCTTCCAGTCACAAGGCTGGTTCTAGAAGATTTTATGAACAGAAATAGAAAAGCTACAATGCCACTAAAGAGAATAGCTAGATTGGTATTCTGAATTTTAATTCTGTGAAAATGTCCAATGAGAGCACGATTAACCCATCAGAGGGATGGCAAGAGCAAAGGGTGGACTGCCCGCAATCCAAAGCCTACCACCTCATCTGTGAAACGTGGAGGTGGGGTTTCATGGCTTGGGCATATAAAGCTGCATTAATGGATCCATTATTGCCCAAAAATGATGAGGCCCTGAAATCTGATTAAAAAAACGTGGTGAAACCAAACTGTGTTCAAACATGAATTCAGGCATGTACTAGCTCCAGTCACATGTTTTAAAAACTCCAGATCATCTGCTGATCCCCGATCAGCATGATGCCCGATCATCTTATACGAGCACAACCCATTAACACACCACCATGTCAGTGTGACTGCAGTGCTGAGAATGACCCACCACCCACATAACAGCTGCTCTGTGGTGGTCCTGTGGGGTCCTGATCATTGAAGATCAGTGTGAAAGGAGGAGAATAAAGTCTGCAGAGAAACAGATGAACTACATTCTGGAATTATAGAACCACAAAGTGCTCGTGTGTGGTCAGAGGAGTTTACTAAAATGTATAGAAAGTGTAGGAGGTCGTCAGTGTCTGTAAATACTGATTCAACATTACTTTGTTAAGGTTTTCATCATTTTTGATCATATAATCTCCATTTCTCTTAAGAATATAGAGAGATCAGTTTTTCAGTCCTGGTGCCCAGCCTGTGTAGAGTGTTGCCTTGGCTGTTATTGCAAGGCCTTCTGAAAACACACTTGGGGCACTAGCACTTACGTAATATGCACACCTTATTGCGCAATCCCCCTGCAAGCCTCAGCATGGTTAAGACTGGAGGATGTCCTAAATTTATGCACACCCTGTTCCTCACTCACTCTTTTGTCTGTTTTAAAGCTGGTCCTAAACGCCGCCCTGCCCACAGCTCGGATGTCTTGCAACAATTACCCTTCTTGCGTCTTATTGGACGCACTAGTAGGTGGAACCGAGGCCCGATTGGCCACTTCTTCCACATTTGTTATAAAGTTGTGTGGAGGTAGTGGGAGGGTAATGTGGCATGTTGCTTAGGTGACTCAGCACTAGAGCCACAGAGGCTTCCAGCCTTTCAAAGGGTTTGTGGAAGAGAAGTGAATGTCTCCATTATGGTCTATTGAGGTCGTGCACGTTTCCTCAAATTACTGAATTTAGAATTTGAAAGCTACCAGAAGCAAGAAGCATTAGATTAGTGTCACATATGCAGCCACGTTTGTTTGCTTAAGTTGTTGAAGACCTGGTCGTGTTATTCAAACAGTGTTGATTCAAAGCCCACGTTTACCCAGGCATTCAACAAACAGACGCTTTCTCAGTCCACAAATAGGTCATGGCTGTCTGGCACCCTGACACCTTGACCATCTGAACTGCCTTCACTTCACACTTTCATCTAATGCAATGAAAGTGTGGGTTGGATGGTCATGGTGGAACCTAAAAAATGCACTTTCCCCTAACCTTCTGTCCGTGCATCTGTTCCAGCATTTGTCTCCTACAAACCCTGTTTTGTGTTCTTCCCCCAACACACACACCACCTTCATTTTCAGAACATTAGTCTCAGAATATAATAGCTGGTAAGAGAACGTTTCTTAAATGTAGTCTTGATACAGTGGTGGTTCTCAAACCTTTTAGACTGTGTACCACCCATGATCATACTAAAACCACCTCCAAACATCATGTCTACATGTCATCTCTAGTCAGGGTGTTTTCCACACTTGGTGGATCATGTCCACTTTTGCTGTCTGCAAGCTGCCGTGGTAGGATGTTTGATTATTGGAAAGCTTGAGGCAACAACAGGAGTAGTGTAGTTAACTATGGAGTCTACGTGGCATCTTCTTGGACCCCAGGTTAATTATTTAGATATTAAGCCGAATGCAGACAGTACTGTGAATTTCTCAGTAACCGGTTGGTTTAGTATATGTTGTGGAGTTCCACAGGGTTCTACTATAGGGCCTTTAAAACTGATGCATGTCTATAGTACTGACGTTCAGAGAGAGAACTAGTAGAACTGAAGCGTGGGCTTTAATGAGTTATGGATATATACATACAATACCTATAAATAAATTCAAGCAAATGTAATGTTATGAAAATTACAGGTGAAAATTCACTTTCAGTCCTTATTGTTTAATATATGCAGCAGATTTTCTTAGTTCTTTTGGAGTACCACTTTGGGATGCTTAGGGTACCACAGTTTGGGAACCTCTGCTACAAAGAACATTTCTTATTGGGGCCTGTTCATATAAATTGGCCAGTTGTGATTTAAATTTTCTAACATGACATGTCTTTATACAGTATATCATTATATCTGAAGCCCTATTTTCACACTAGTACATGCTGTGCCTCATAGGCATCGTTGAACATCTGTTTGGGAACAGTGTGATCAGTTTTCGTTAAACTTAATGACCTTTAGTTTTCTGAGACACTGATTCAGATAATCCTTTAACCAAAGTACACTGGGAAGGTGTTTTTACAGAGCAAACAAATTTAAGTGCAGGAAAGGGTATCCAAACCTTTTTTTTTTTTGCTTAAGGAGGGCAAAGTGCAATGTTTGTAGTGGGTCGAAGATCAAGAATACCACAAATATACCAAAAAAGTCAAAACAAAAAGCAAAATCTCCCCTACTTTTTCTTTGTTCTCCATTTCTGACTAATGATCTGATTATCTATCAGTGACATCTAAAACATTCAGATGCTTTTTCTCACAAAATTTGTCCCAACCCTGAAACATCTCAGAGTTAAGAGCCTCTTAACTGGCAGAGAGTGTGCAGTGAGAGCCTTACATGTCATTTGTTTGTGCTGCAATAACTTCAGTAAACTCTAAAACATGAGTTGATTCCTCAGTTAAGGGTTCTGTTTAATGAAGCTGGGTCATCTGAAATGTAAGGTCTTCAGTCCAGCTCCTGGAATCCAATCCAAATCCAATGTTCTAACCAACTTATTTGGCTCTGTTTACTTGCACCACCAGGGACAGGGAAAAGTGGACCTGCGTTCCTGGGGCCCAGCGATGTTGGAGGTACCCTGCAAAGTATAGAAGAGGACCCTAATGGATCAGTCGCAGAGGGACACACCTCCACCCCAGGCAAACAGGCAATTATTATTTGCTTGAATAATTTAACCCCAACAAAACTAAAAAGCATTTAAATACAAGCGCAATTCTGTTGCATAAAAATGGATTTATTGGTTCCCCAATTTACAGTGTTATGCAATACTGTGTTTCCAGAATGTGTAAAATAAGCTTAAACAGAAGGTAATATGAAGTATATAAGGATACAAATTGTATAGAATTAAGAATTATAATAGGCCACACTTGTCAACCCTGGTCCCGGTCCTTGTGGCTTTCTTTGCTCCCAAGACACCTGATGCAACTAATCAGCTCATTAACAAGCCTTTTTAGAGTAGGCGCCTCCAGGGTTGAGAAATACTGACCAGGGGTCACAAGCCCTGCTCCCGGAGAACTACCTTTTGGCTGAGCCCTCATCTAGACTTGAATGGGATTAAGCTCCTGGGAAGGTAAATGTATGAATCCTTTAGTTTAAGGTAGTGCACGTTCCTTAAGAAAGGTGTGAAAAAGCATTCCTGCAGCAGAGACGTTGCCCTTGCAACAAGATTACAAATTTCAATTCTAGCTCGTTTACCGAGTTGAAGGACAATGTAGTTTGGTAATCTGAAACAAACACCATTGATACTTTAATCTACTTTAATCCAGTATCTTGATTTTAAACCCTCTTGAATTCTGTATTTGCCACTAATTTACTGCCATAATCAAGAGAAGGGGGTCAACAACGGTTGAGGCCTGTTAGACATCAGATAAGTGATCAACACATTGACAGGCTGAGTAAACACCACCACCGATAACCAGTCAACCAAGTCGTAAAGGACTGTATTGCCCCATAATCCCATTATGCTTCTGTATCTGCATGACTGTAATGAGCATCAGTATCAGTGAAGGCAATAATAATTGATAGACCATGTTCTTCAGATCAAATGCAGATTTTTTACTGCTTAAACTTGCTTAAACCAGCTTGGATTTTAACTGGTCAGGGGGATGGATGTCCAGCTACACCAACTCAACTGGCCAGAACTGAATGACCATCTTAATCCAGCTGTTCAGAACTGGTCGACCAGTTGAAGCCATCTGGTTAGAACTGGCTGGTCAGCTTCACCTTAAGGAAACAGGTCACCAGCGCAGAGCGTCCCTGCTGCGGGGTTTAAGGTGGAACAGAATTTAAGGAGGCGGAGCAGGTTCCTCCTCTGTGTCCGTATTCTGCACCGCCGCTACGCAGCCGCGGCGGGGGCGGGGCGTCGCGCTGCGCGCTCTACGTAAGAGCCACGCGCAGTTTGCGTAGCCAGCCTCCTCTTCCTCCGTGTCAAAGTCACGCTGCCTCTGCCCCTTTCAGACCTGTCTCCACCACTCCACGGTACGTAAACCATCCGTTTGTCGCCGTTCGACGCGAGAAGCGCGTGTGTCAGCTTGTGTAGGAGCTCTGACTCTAATTAGAGCCAGAATAAAGGAGTCGGTGCAGTTTGGATGGAGGAAACGGGCCGGAAGGACAGATCTGAGTCTGAAGAGGCAGAGAGGCTTTACAGTGGAGCGGCCTGTCGCATCCGCTCAAGGACACGAGGACGGACAGCGATTTACTGCATATTCAGTCATTTATTATTATTTATATTGTTTATTAATATTTATTTATTATTTAAAGGCAGCGATTTCCTCTTTCCCTTCTGTGACGCATTTATTCACTTTTTAAAATATTTAATATTTATCCCTTTAGTGCATTTTTCTTTTGTTATTCTGTAAGTCACGAATTTTCCTTTATTTTGTGCATTTTCTAAAATTAATTTTATTTATTTTTGTTTTAAGACAGTGATGTTTTCCCTCTTTGGCATGTTTGTATTTATTCACTCGTCTTTTTTAAGGCAGTGGTGTTTAATTTTATGATTAAAAAGCTCCTTTGTGATCGGAATTTCGTTCTAAAGGTTAAACAGGTGTATTTTTATATTCATTACACAAAAAGTGATTTGTTTGGAGCCTTTCTTTTGTTTCACTGTTGATCGGTTTGGCTTAAAGCTCCAAACTAGAATCTCAATTTTATAAAAATTTAATTCAATTTTGAAAGGATTTAGTCACAGTATTGATTTTATAACAAAGTACTTCTACTGTAATGATTATAAAAAGTTGCATTTTAAACCCTGTGCACGTGTGCATCATTGGGCTCGGGCTCATTTGTGGCCTTGAGGTTAAGATGAACAGCCAAGTTCAGATCAACAGTGGATCCAAACACTTGGTGCAATTTCAAGGATATGTTTTATGCTTTTAGAAGAAAAAAATACAGCCTGTGATGCTTGATCTCACAGTTGGCTGTTTACCTACAATCAGGCTGAAATGAGCCGTGCCTTGTGCCTCATGCTGGCTGTGGTGTTTGTTGTCACCTGTGGCTCAATGTCAGATTATAGTACTCACAAACCAGGGCCTTGAAACGGAAGGGGAGGATTATTGTCCCGACATGGCATGTGCTACCCTTCAAGTTGGTTAGGCTTTAGATACAAGTCTTAAAACACAGACAACACTGGAACAATACCGTTACCAAGGTGTGTTTAGTTGTGCACTGGAGACTTAATGCAGGAACAACTCTGTAAGCATGTGGGCGGAGCATGTGCAGCGTGTGGCTTCTCACATTTGTGATGCAATGATGCAGAAACTACCCACAAGTTCAACCCACAAACTCTCTCTTTCGCTCTCTCTTGCAGATCATGGCATCAGTTGCTGAGAAACTAATCACTCCTCTGGCCAGTGCTGCCGAGCTGCCCACCAATAAGGTGACTGTGGTGGGCGTGGGGCAGGTGGGCATGGCCTGTGCAGTTAGCATCTTGCTCAGGGTAAGTCTTTTCCCCCGTTTGCACTGAATTTATCAGAACTTTGCACTGGATTTTAAATGTTGAAACCATTTTCTTAGTGCAACTCTCTCACCATCTCCCCACTTTCTCTCTAGGACCTGTGTGATGAGCTTGCCCTGGTTGATGTCATTGAAGACAAGCTGAAGGGAGAGATGATGGACCTGCAGCACGGCAGCCTCTTCCTCAAGACGCACAAAATTGTGGCCGATAAGGGTGTGACAGAAATGCATGATTTATATTTAACATATAGCGATTAGTAATCTGATTTCCGTTGCTCCTGAGTAAACTTCCATTTTAAAATGTGTGTGTGTTTGACAGACTACAAAGTGACCGCTAACTCTCGCATTGTGGTGGTCACTGCGGGAGTTCGTCAGCAGGAGGGTGAGAGCAGGCTCAACCTGGTGCAGAGGAATGTCAACATCTTCAAGCACATCATCCCTCAGATTGTCAAGTACAGCCCCAACTGCATCCTTGTTGTGGTGTCTAACCCAGGTGAGGGACAGTGTACACACACACACACACTTGTGATTATCTTTGAATGACCCGTGGCTGATGGTTAACCCTCCATTTCTCTGCTTCTGCAGTGGATGTCTTGACCTACGTGACCTGGAAGCTGAGTGGCCTTCCCAAGCACCGTGTCATTGGCAGTGGCACCAACTTGGACTCTGCCCGCTTCCGTTACATCATGGCTGAGAAGTTGGGCATCCATGCCAGCAGCTTCAACGGTTATATTTTGGGAGAGCATGGAGACTCCAGTGGTGAGACACTCGGGGACAGATCTTGTAGTAGGGGATTAGGTGTTGTGAATGTATTTGCAGAGTTGTAAATGTTTGGAAATGTAAGATCATATGGATCTGTTTTCATAGTGCCTGTATGGAGTGGAGCTAATGTTGCTGGAGTTAGCCTGCAGAAACTCAACCCTGCCATCGGCACCGATCAGGACAGCGAGAACTGGAAGGAGGCTCACAAGATGGTGGTGGACAGGTAGAGATGTCAATTTGTTTGTTCACAATAGGCAAAGGGCTGTTTTTAGGCCATGTACCACCCATGACCCTACTAAAACTAAGTACCACCTACGAGTGCCACATACTCGCACACGATAGGACCGAATGTTTGGAGCTTGCCAATGTGCCAGTCTGCAAGCCATTTTAGGATATTTAATTATTGTTTCTGGCAGTAGGCCTACTGACACCTGTCGGAAAGATCACGACAGACAAGAGGGCAGAACTGAACTATGGCGTCTACGTGCCAACCCCATGAACCCTTAATGATTCATCTATTAATCCTAATGCAGACACTCCGTACTGGTTGGTTTAGTATGTTGTGTTTTGTTCCACAGTGTTCTAACTTTTGTGTTAAGTCATAGTATAGTTGAGTGAAACACTATCGCGTAGTATATTGGAAATCAGATCAAAGACTCCAGGATAAGCCCAAATTCAATCCTGAATATTTTAGTGCATGCAGAGTTTCTGAGCTCATCTGGTTTACCACCATCTGGATGCTTTGCATACCACAATTTGAGAACCACTGCTCTAATGCATGCTGATTAAGTTTATGTTCATACATTCTGCTCTTTCTATAGTCTGAAGTATAACTAAACATCTATCCCATTACTTCAATTCAATTTATCTTGCAATGATGTTTTTTTTTTTTAAATATCACACAGTCCTAGAAGTTTAGAAATGCAGAGATTGTAGTCTATAGTCCACTGTTGCTTCCGCTACATGGATTAGTACTGGACATCTATTCATTGCTGCTGATGTATTTGTTCTGTTTATTTGTCTGACAGCCTCCTGCACATTTAAGCACAAGTTTGAATGTTCTTTCATTGCAGTGCCTATGAGGTGATCAAGCTGAAGGGCTACACTAACTGGGCCATCGGGCTGAGTGTGGCTGATCTGACTGAAACTCTTGTGAAGAACTTGAGCAGGGTCCACCCAGTCTCTACCATGGTGAAGGTGAGAGGAACGTGTGTACAGTGTGGTACAGAAAACTACTGGCCTCAGGAACGTGCCCTTCCATCATTCAGCTCATAGGATGCTGTTGGCTGAACGTTTGTGGTTGGACTACTTTAAATACTCCAGCAGCACTGCTGTCTCTGATCCACTTGTACCAGCACAACACACACTAACACACCACCACCCTGTTAGTGTCACTGCAGTACTGAGAATGACCCACCACCCACAGAATAGCTGCTCTGTGGTGGTCCTGTGGGGTCCTGATCACTGAGGATCAGGGTGAAAGGTTGAGGTTTGACTGAAATCAAGTGCCTGGGAGGTGTGGAGTCATGTTTAAATCATTGAATTAATAGATCTTCTTTGCTCCCCTTTGCAGGGTATGTACAGTATCACCGATGAAGTTTACCTGAGCCTGCCCTGCGTGCTGAACAGCAGTGGAGTGGCCAGCGTGGTCAACATGACCCTGACTGATGCTGAAGTTTCCCAGCTCAAGCAGAGTGCTGACACTCTCTGGGGCATTCAGAAGGACCTGAAAGACCTGTAAACCATTCTATAGGGGGCCACACACACACACACACACACACACTTCCAGCCTGCCATGCACACTCCCTCAAACATCACACACATTCGACATACACTCCTAACCCTCCATCTTCCCCTCTCATCCGAAGTATATTTTTAGATGTTGGTATTATATTTTTCTTGTCCTGGTGGTCCGTGTGAGTAGTATGGTCCAGTTAACTTTCGCTGGAACCTATGATCAAAGACCAATGTGGACTTTTTCCACATTTGCACTTAAACTTTCACTCCTTTTTGTGGAATACAGGAAAAGTATGGGGAGAATTTAAAGCTGTAGATCAAATAACTGTACAGGGTACAACGAGTTCTTCCAGAAATGCCAAGAATTGTCACCTTAAATGAACGTACTGGGAGTGACGTTGTTGAATGTGTATGAAATGAAAAGAGGAGAAAGTTAATAAACATCTAATCTCACTGATGTTTGTTTTTATGTCCTCATTGGTGTCAAGTGCATCTTGTCTCCCTCTTGTGGTTAATAGGTTGCACAGCAGCCATTCACTACTACAACAGTGGTTCTAAAACCTGGTCCTAGAGGATCGCTGCATCTAGTGCACATTTCATAGCAGATGGTGTTTATTGAATATTTCTAAAATGTCCAGCTGATCCAGGATCAGGTTTGAAAGATACAGGAGTTTAAAAACACCACCATTTATTTAGAAGGGGCGTCTTGGCCTTCCTCTCCCCCAGCTCTGTGGCTAATGTACAACAAAGCCAGATATCTTAAGTGTAGTCCTAGAGGGACCCCGGCCCTGTTTGATTAGCAGTAACACCCTCGTCAGCTTTGTAGAGATATGTAATGAGCTGATTTAGTGGAAGACAACACTGTCCCTGGAGTTCTTCACTCCTGTGCAGCTTTGCTCCTGCTAGAGCACGCCTGTTTCAACGCCCCTGTTAGTTTCCAGGTTTAGTAATTCTGTTGGAGCAGAGAAATCAGCAAACCGTGCAGGAAGCTGATCTTCCAGGACCAGGATTTCATTCCCCTGCTCTAAAATAGACAGGGTAGGGGTGCTTCCAAGACCAGGGTTGAGCAACACTAGGTTGTATTCTTATCTACAGGGTACTTAAGCTTTTACTTGTCTTCCGTATCAAGTAATCATATGATCTCAGCTAAGGGAATGTCCGGTGGTTTAAATTTGTTTTTGTTTTGTTTGGCTGCTCCTTCGCTTTCTAAAGTAACTAGTAAACTAATGAACTGTAGGCATTTCAGGAATTTATGGACGTGTAACCCAAATGCAACTTCTTGTGCATTGATAAACTGGTACTCATTACTCCCTATGCACTACCACGTTCCCTTCCCACATAACCAGATGAAGTTTACAAAATGCATTCTGGGTATTGTAATGAAAGGATCCCATATCATGGATTATGTCAGCCTGGTGTGACTGTGGGAGGTTGTTGTGGACATTAAATGAGATTTCAAGAAGGATTGCCCTTTAAAGTGCAATAAGAATTGCATTTCTAAATTGTTGTACAATACAAAATTGTTTATTGTACAAACACTGTACAATTACACCAATCAGAGAACATACAAATGTCAAAACAAACCTTTGGGCATTAAGCACCTGGTTGGATAAAGGGTGGATTCAGGTGTTCAAGTAAACTGGCAACATTACATTTGGGAAATAAAATGAAAAGAACAGAGGTGGCTGGATCAAAGAGTAGTGTGGCAGTCGGAACATAATCCTTGGACACTTTTGAAATTTCCCAGGTTCATACACACTTATCCGACTTTATGACCATCTTGTTTCTACTCCCACTGTCCATTCTATCAGCTCCTCTGACCACACAGGAGCACTTTGTAGTTCTATAATTCCATACTGTAGTTCATCTGTTTCTCTGCATACTTTATTCTCCTCCTTTCACCCTGATCTTCAGTGATCAGGACCCCACAGGACCACCACAGAGCAGCTGTTATGTGGGTGGTGGGTCATTCTCAGCACTGCAGTCACACTTCCATGGTGGTGGTGTGTTGCGCTGGTATAAGTGGATTAGATGCAGCAGGGCTGCTGGAGTGTTTAAACACTGTCCACTCCATTAGACACTCCTACCTAGTTGCTCCACCTTGAGGGACAGAAGCTCATCTGTTTCTGCACAGTTTGTGTTTATAATCCTCTAGTCCCTCATCAGTGCTCACAGGATGCTGGATATTTCTGGTTGGTGGACTGTTCTAAGTCTGGGACACTGAGGGGTTTAAAGACTCCAGCAGCTCTGCTGTGCACAACACACACCAACACCCACATAATACCTGCTCTTTGGTGGTCATGGGGGTCTTGACCACTATAGAACAGGGTGAAAAGAGGTGGTCACTATAGCTGGTGTCTCACCTGAATCCACCCTAGTTTAACAGGTAAGAGTACTTTTACATAAACAAGGTGCTCATGAAGCCTCATCCAATAGCAGCAGGACAGGCATCAGTCTCCCTCTCCTCAACCTCCCGCCTCGCTTTCCAAACCGCAGCCCAAACGGGTTGTAGTTGAACTTGCTGCGTAAGTTGAGTCGGTGTCTGCAGGACAGTGGACTGTCCACATCTTTCTCCTTCAGCAACAAGCAGAGACTGGGGTCTTCTGGATCCTCAGCGCCCCTCTGCTCCACTGAGGGTTCTCTCCTGAACCTCCAAGGTGAGAAATCTGAAACAACACCAAACCTTCTGCTGAGAGCCTACAGGAACCTTCAGATACTTAATTAAACAGACTTATTAAGTTCCAGGTGGTGTGTGTGTGTGTGTGTGTGTGTGTGTGTGTGTGTGTGTGTGTGTGTGTGTGTTTGTGTGTAGGTAGACAGACAGACAGACAGACAGATTAAAAGATAGATGGATGTATGAATGGATCCTTATGGATGGATGGATGGATAGATAGAGAGAGGGTCCCTCAGGGAAATTAAGATTCCATCAGCAGCATCATTACAATACAGAGAAAAAATAATAAATAAATATAATAACATAGGAAAAATACAGAATGTATAATATAAAGAATATATGGAAAGTGTGTGTGTGTGTGTGTGTGTGTGTGTGTGTGTGTTACCTGCAGTGCTGATGTGCTCGGACTGTGCTGTGTCTGGTCTGGGGGCTGGCAGAGCTGCGTGCTGGACAGTCATCGCTGAGATGAAGAGGAGGAGTGCGTGGACCTTCATACTGCTGCAGCTGCCTCTCCTCCACACACCCTCCAACTGATGATCTGATACCTGATCTACACCCATATATACACACACACACACATATATATCAACCTTCCACTGACTGCTCCTTACTTTATACTCCCCCCCTTTACTCTTTCTGACTCTCTCTCTCTCTCTCTCTCTCTCTCTCTCTCTCTCTCTCTCTCTCTGTTCTTGGAAATGGTTTGTAGGTGAAAGTAGTGTGATAATTTAAATGCTGTATTTCAGAGGGAACAGTAAATAGCAGAGGGATGTTATATTAGGGAGGAGGCACTTTTGGTATTTTGGTATTTTGGTGTATGTGTGTGTGTGTGTGTGTGTGTGGGGGGGGGGGGGGGTTATCAGATCTGAAACTAGACTATAAACTCTCCTGTTTACAGTATAAGTGTATATACCTGTTCAGTAACTATGCTACAAAGCCCACAGGCATTCCACAGATGCCGAATTCGTTTCCACAAAGGAAAGGTAAGCTGGCTGTAATTTGAATATATTACTTGCATTAAACTGTCCCATTAAAGCAAGATATTTCAAATATGTAACAACTTTATGCTGGAATAATGATGATAGTCCTGAAATATAGTCCTAAATTAATCCAGAAACAGTATCTAACCCTTGTGGATAAAGAATTGCACATCACTATCGTAAACGTATTAAAACTATTTTAAAGTGGACTATATATTCCTAGTATTGGAATATCTTAATCTGACAGTGTAAGATTGCCCTTTTAAACAGAGCTCTTTTAACAGGCTCCTCAGCGGGTGCTTCCCTAAGCAGGGGAATGGACCTGTAATGGATTGTTTCTGACCATATAAAACTACATTACTGCTGCTGTCCCCTTCAAAACTAATAATCTCCTGATGACCTAACTTACAGGTGTGATAAACAGTGCAGAGAAACAGTTGAGTGAGCCTGTCTGCTCTACGTCCTCCCGCAGTACTGTGGACTCTCGTGACGCAATAGCCTCAACTCATTATAAATAAACAGGTGACGCTGGCAGCATTTAACACGCGTATGAGTGCTGCGTCACCCCTCTGTTTATTTTCCTTCAGAGAGCTTGAGGGAGTCTTTTTCTTTTTTCCCCTTCTGCACAAATTAATTCACAGCTGAAAGATTATGATTAATCATTAAATCTGAAATTAAATCAGAAGTGTGGACCACCCCAGTGAGCTCAGATAAGAGCTCTCAGACATTCCAATGAAGCAGTGCTGCCTCCTCAAAATCTATCTATCTATCTATCTATCTATCTATCTATCTATCTATCTATCTATCTATCTATCTATCTATCTATCTATCTATCTATGTCTATATATATATATATATATATATATATATATATATAGAGAGAGAGAGAGAGAGAGAGAGAGAGAGAGAGAGAGAAGAATCACCTGAGTAAACCCCCCGTCCGGAAATGAGGAGAAGTCCTTAATATTATAGTTAATTGATGTACATACAACATACAATTCATATAAATTAATATACACTATTGTACTAAAGAACTAAATAAGGGAACAAGTCTCTAAATACTTTTGAATCTATTTTAGTTATAGGTCATTTGAAAGCTTTTTCAGAGTGCTGACTGCTCAGGCAACACACTGGAGCCAGAAAGTGTAAGTTTACTCTATGGACTATGGGGGGCGTGTATGTGTGACTTGTGTTTGGGGGGCAAGGGCCAAGGGGGCACTTCAGTGATTATAAGAGCAGCAGGGAGATTTCACTGTGGCAGCTTTACCATCAGATCTGAGAGCAAGCGAGTGAGTGTGTGAAGAAAAGGAGGCCTGTCTCAACCAGATAGCAGCCATGCCTCTGTCAGATCACTGTCCATGAGGCTCCTTAGCGTACTGCATTGTGGGACCAGGAGGAACTCCCCGTAGATGAGCTGCTGCTGTTTGAAATAGCCTCGGAAGTAACCAACAAAGGTGAGTGTGTGAAAATGAGTGCGTTCGAGTAGTTTAAGCATCAAAGAGCAAATTCTTAGTTAAAAAATGACATAATTTTAACAGTGCAAATAGCAACCAGAGGTCACAATGTCTACTGTCCATTTGATCCCAATCCATCAATAATGATGATGAGTTTTTAAATAGTGATGATTAAATTCTGGGACTGTTTTGCCTTTTCATTCAGAAACTTTTAGGGTTTTTTTTAATTAAAAAAAATCATCAGATCGATATCAGTAATCAGCCAATACTCAAAATGTCAGTACTGATAGTGGCACTGAAGGATAAAATGTAACCATCAGTTCTGGAAACCAGAGTTTCTGTATTCACTGTCCATTTAATCAGCTCATCTTTGCGCACAGGAGCATTTATATGTTTATAATTAGACCTGAGAACAGTCCACCAATCACAAATATTCAGACATCAGTGTCCTGTAGGTTGAACAATACAAACTGTGCAGAAACAGATAACCAGGTATGTCTAATAAAGTGGACAGTTAATGGACAGGGTTTAAACACTCCAGCAGCACTGCTGTGTCTGATCCTCTCGTACCAGTGCAACACACACTAACACACCACCACCGTGTCAGTATGAGAATGACCCACCACCCACATCATAGCTGCTCTGTGGTGGTCTGTAGAACCCCTGATCATTGAAGATCAGGGTGAAAGGAGGAGAATAAGGTCTGCAGAGAAACAGATGAACTACAGTCTGGAATTATAGAACTACAAAGTGCTGCTGTGTGGTCAGAGGAGCTTATAGAATGGACAGTGAGAGTAGAAACAAATATGCACATATAATCTGTGTGTGTGTGTGCGTGTGCGTGTGTGTGTGTGTGTGTGAGAGAGAGAGAGAGAGAGAGAGAGAGAGAGAGAGAGAGAGAGAGAGCAGGGTTCATTTCTGGCTGGATTATGGTTCAAGAGGCTTTGCCTGCTAGACAAATATTGAAAGGCATGAATGGAGTCTCTTTAGTTAAATATTAAACGCAGGCAGAACTGGTGCAACCTTTCATTTGTTACTGTGTGGAAAAAAGAATCTTGAGTGCCATCAAGACTAATTATTCTGACACACTTCCCACACAGTGTGAAATGTGTATTTACAGTAAACAATTAACAGGACAATAGACCATTTCAATGGCCTTTGGGTAAATGTTGACTTATAGATCACAGGGCCCAGCCTTCATATACAGTGATTTGATCCTTCCCCAGCCCACCTGGATTAACTAGTGCAGCATGATGAACCAAACCACTGTGTGATAAACTAAACTTAGACAACCATAAATGCATTCGCTCCATACAAGTTCTGAGAATTCACTCATGTAAGAGATAATGTTTCATCCATTCTTGGCGAAGAGATTCATGCAGTACTTCTTCTTTCAGCTGCTCCTTTAGGGGTCACCACAACAGATCATCTGCCTCCATCTTTTCTCCTGCCTCCTCTGTAACACACCAACCATCTCCATGTCCACCTTCACTACATCCATAAACCTTCTCTGAGGTCTTCCTCTTCTCCTTCTGCCTGGCAGCTCCATCTCCAACATTCTTTGTCAAATATATCCACTGTTCCTCCTCCACACATGTCCTAATTCATGCAGATACAATACTTAAATGCCTTTTGATCAGTATGGCTTATAGCTCATTAAAATAGATGAATTTAGATATAGAAGAGGACTTGGCACTGTGAGCGTGTTCTAAGTCCTAAAAATGAATATGAATGTAAGACTTGTGAGCTTTATGGAGATGCTGGATCTCCTGGTAGATGCTGTGTTGACTCTGGACTTGATAAAGCACAGTGGACCAACACCAGCAGATGACATGGCCCACTAAACCATCACTGACTGAGAAACCCTGGATTCTGTGCCCCTCCACTCTTTCTCCAGACTCTACACGAGCTTGAGTTTAGACTTTCTGACTCTTCATATTCAATGAAATGCAGTTGGCTACAGAGGCAATAGGCATAAGCAGCAGTCCAATTTCTCTTTCTACCCTCCCCAAGTGATTCTTTAGTTATCTTGCTAGTGGGACCAAATGCTGCAATTCTCTTGCTACAGGGTGTCATGATCTCAGCACTGGCCCCAGCCTCAGTCCACGTCTCTCCCAAGTTCTTGAATCCACTTTTCTTGACAGTCCTCTCAAGGATTCATTCATCTCTTTTGCCATGCCTTTCTCACCACACATTTCCCCCAATTTGAGTCAACTTTTTATCAATATGCTTTGATACAGTCAGCAATGGCCTTCTGTAGCTGACCTAAGAAGATCCTCTTCTTAATTACTGTCAGGTCAGTCATCTTCTGTATGATTGGGGTTGTATGTGATGTACTAGACACAAGTATTCCTGCCTGAATAATAATTTACTTAACATAAATTTGAAATACTGGGTTTCTATATATCTATAGGTCATTTTCTTGAGCAAATAAATAATAAAATAAAATGATTATATATTTGTATATCCCTAGCTCCTGTCACCATTCTAAGTAATGAAGTTTAACCCCCCTTTCTGTTCTTTCATACAAGTTGGTGGAATGTCACCTGTCATCCAGACCAAGGCCAAGATCACAGTGGACGAATGGGGGGAGAACTTCTTCATGGTCGGCCCTTACTATGAGCACAACTTCAAAACCCAGGTGGAGCAGTGTGACCCCCCCAACGCAATAACAAAAGCAGCCATGAACTCCCATAAAAACAGCAGCTGTCAGGTGAGCTGCTGTGCAGAGCTGGAGAACTGAGGAAAGATCTGGGTTAAATGTTTGTTTATGAGTTCTGGTAACCCGTTCTCATCACTCTGAACTTCACCTAGGGTTTGATTCCCTGTCCCACACAATGCTACACCAATATAGTCATATCTGATATTCTGGGTTGTAGTTACAGTTGTTTTCTGGTGTTTTCTGAGGGACAGTGTCTCCATTGCACCTTTGTTTAAGAAACTTCTACATCTCTGCTCGCGTCTATGTTGTCTTTAACTGATAACGTTTAATTTGTCTCAAATTACTTCTGATATCTTATTAATAAGTATTTCTATTAATGTTTATATAATAATAATCCGATGAATTTCCCTCTAAGGGATCAATAAAGTATATATCTATCTATAATTTTTAAAGTTTTATAGTGCTTCCATGTGGCACTGAAGTCTCAGGCCCACTGGTTGAAAAACCCTGATATAGAGAAGCCCAAATTATTCTCTTGGACAGTTTCAAGTACTCACACATCATTAGCACATCCTGGAAAAACCTCCAGGGCTGTGGGCCAGTTCTGACCATGGAACAATTTATTGTCAAAGGACACATCAATGCAGTCATTAAGCCTTATCAGCATTTTCAGTAGTGACCAGTAGTTAACTGGCTACCAGGTTAAATAGGTTAACTGAGTTTTGCACACAAGGGTGAGTGGAGTATTTTAACTCCACAATGAAGTCAATTATCCTTAATTTAGTTACATTTTGACACAATTAGTGCCTTTCCAAAATTTTGTTTAAATCCAGTTTTAAGAGGAATCAGACTGATTCATAAAACTTATAAAGCATGTAAATTACTCACAGTGAGAGCTGGCCAGACTAAACTATAGCCCCATCCTGTGGCGAACAGCATTAGTTAAACCTCCAAGGATTTCCTCTGAGCGACAGTTTTTAGTTTTATCATAACCCCGTCTATGATTAATTAAATATGCTAAATACAATGGAATAAATAAAATATACTGTGACTTTTTTTGGTTAAAGCGATATTTTCATCTTTTCACTAATTATTATTTAGTAGAAGGTATTTTGTATTTATGGTGTTAAATTGTATTTATATTAATTATTCAATAGTATGATTTATTAAGAAGACATCAACACCTATTCAGGTTCAAAATTAACACATATAGTTATGATGTAGGCAGTGAGGTTAGTGAGTCTTGATATATCATTATTATTATTATTATTATTATTATTATTATTATTATTATTATTGTATTATTATTATTATTATCTATTTATTTTGTTGTTGTGATGTATTAGGGTCCTAGTAAAATATTTACTTTCAATTCATTTTTATTTTGCCAGCAGATGGAAATTATAGCTTTGCATGTTTAACACTAGAGAAGTCAGAACCTCACAAACAACAAAGGTTCTCTCTCTCTCTCTCTCTCTCTCTCTCTCTCTCTCTCAATATATATATATATATATATATATATATATATATATATATATATATATATATATATATATATATATATATATATATTGTTCATGTCCAATCCCTTTATTTCACCAAGTACAAAAATAAAATAGAGAATAGAATAATAAAGAGCTGGTGATGTTGTAGAAGTATATTACAGAGCTCTTACTATACAGAATGGTATAGACAGTGCAGATAAACAATATACGGAGTCAGTGCAATGGTGAGATCAGAGGTTTCAAGGGATACAGTTCAGAAGTACAGTTCAGTTAAGGTGCAGTATGACCACTATGGTGACCCCTGTGTTTGTGGAGAGCTACAGCTCTGGGGAAGAAGCTGCTGGCACATTCTGTTGTGCTGATCTTGATGGACCTGAGTCTTCTTCTTCTACCAGAGGGAAGTGTCTGGAAGAGGTGATGTCCAGGATGAGAGGGGCCAGCTGTAATTTTGGTGGCACGCTTCCTCACCCTGCTGGTGTAGATGTCCTGAAAGCGTTGGCCAGGTTACATCTATGATCCTCTCTGCTGCCCTGATTATGTACACACACACACACACACACACACACACACACACACACACACACACACACACACACACACACACTATACTATAGTGGTATAAAGCCCCTCAGCATTGAGGAGCAGTGGAACTCTGGAATGATGGAGCTCCAGGAGGAGTTGGGGAGCTGGGGATGAAGTAGGCTGGTGATTATCCAACATCCAGACCTCATTACCATTCTTGTCACTGAATGCATTCAAATCCTCACAGCAATTCTGCAACATCTAGTCGAAAGCCTTCCCTGAACACCCTGTTCTTCAATGGTCAGGACCCCACAGGTCCACCACAGAGCAGGTATTATGTGGGTGGAAAGGAGGAGAATGCTGAGAAACAGATATACTACAGTCTGTAATTATAGAACTACAAAGTGCTCCTGTATGGTCAGCGGAGCTGATCAAAGGTGTTCATAATGTTATGGTTGATCAGTGTATGTGTGTTTTTGTGTGTGTTTATATGGGTGTGTAGGTGCATTTTGGCCGTTGGCTCATAGAGGGAAGTCCTTATGTGATTCTCTTTGATATTGGAGCAGCTGCATGGAACCTGGACCGCTGGAAAGGAGACCTGTGGAACACCTGTAGCATTGGTCTGCCATACCATGATCGAGAGGCCAATGACTCCCTAATTTTCGGCTCACTCGTTGCCTGGTTCTTCAAGGAGGTGAGAAATCAGTGGTTTCTTTTATATGTGCCTACATAACGCCAAGAATAGATCCACAATTTTACCCAAAATCATAATACTACCACAAAGGATGTTGGAGTATTCCTCTTTTGTATTTGCTTTAAGATTACAGATGGTGGGGTGGGGTGGGGTGGGGGGGCAGCAGTGTGAAATATTACAGGGGGGAGCAATCAATGAAGGTACTGAAGGTGCTGAAGGTACTTAAGGCTCTCTCTGTCTGTAGTTAACAGATAGGCTTCAGGACAAGCCCAACGTAGTTGCCCACTTCCATGAGTGGCAGGCAGGGGTGGGGCTTGTGCTGATCCGGTCCCGTAAACTGCCCATGGCAACCGTCTTTACTACACATGCTACCCTCCTGGGCCGTTACCTGTGTGCCGGAAATGTGGATTTCTACAATAACCTGGATAAGGTGAGTAATTCCCCAGGTGCTCCCTGGCTGCCATGGATAGGGCTGCCCACTGCTCTGGGCAAGTGTGCCCACTACCCCTAGTGTGTGAATTCACTAGTGTGTATGTATGTATATCACTGTGTGTGGATGGGTTAAATGTGGGCAGCACAGCGGGTCTATGAACAACTTTACCTTTTATTTAATTGCCAGTTAAAACAACGAGTCATTCATTCATTCATTCATTCATTTGCCATTTTAAGAGTTGAATGATTTTTGAGCATACATTTTTTGACTCAGATCAAGCTCCATCTACTGTATAGTGCTTTTTACAACTGATGCCATGCAACTTTACAGAGATCAAAACGAGAAAATGATCCACAACATATGAAACATAAAGGATAAAAACATCACCACTCATAATAAAAACCCAATATTCCCTGCATTTCCATACGAACAGTTCAGTGATTCACATATTTTCCTTAATGGAAACGAATCACATAATACACTATATGGACAAAAGTATTGGGACACAGACTGCATATCTGAATTTGGATGTGGTTCTGTAACTGTTCTGATGTGGTTCTGTAAAAGTTTATGAAAAACAGAGTTCAGTACTTGAAGTTACAGAGCGTGGTCACCAAACGCTGACTCACTCTGCTGACTCAATAACTGCACAGTTCCAAACCTACACTGGCATTAACATCAGCACCAAAAGCAGATGCTTGCAAGCCAAACATCACCAAGCACAATGCAGTGCATTGGATGAAGTTGGGTAAAACCCACCGCCACCGGACTCTGGAGCCGTGGAAACATATGCTTTGAGAGACAAATCACACTTTTTTATCTGTCAGTCTGATGAACAAGACTGAATTTGGTGAATGCCCCTTAGTTATGTGCCAGCATGCCTATGTGCCAGGGCACAAAGTAAGACATTTGTGAGTGAGTTTGGTGTGACCACAGAGACAGTGTCTGTCACTCTCTTTTGGATGTGATTTTTTGGACGAATGGCAAAACTTCAACAGACACTTGCAGAAATCCTTCCTAGAGGAGTGGAGGTTGTGAAAGCTACACCATTGTAATGTTGTTGGATTGAGAATGGGATGTCATAAAAGCTGCTGTAGGCATAATGTGTACGTGTCCCACTACTTTTGTCCATATAGTGTCAATAATTGAGATGTATGGAGATTAACAGCCAACAGCAAAGAGTTCAGACATCACCCAAAATCAATTCTTCCCAACATTCATGACATTTATTCAACTGTCTTAAATAGGGCAGATACCTTTGGGTTATTACTCTGGGAAAAATGAGAGTACAGTACTTGTGTATGCTGTGATAATTGGGTCTAGTTTATGCTGCATAAGGTCATATGGTCCTAAAGGCCAAGTGTAATTGACAGCATCTTATGATTGTGAGGCAGATCCTTCAGCTTACTGGCACAACAGATTATCCTTTATACAGTATATGAGCTTATAGGAGGATGGGAAGATCCACATAATGCAGGTCTGCATATCCTCCTGCCATTAAAGGAGTAGATAGAAAAAACCATCTAACAAGGCTAAAAGAGAATAACTCATTTTATTGCTTAATGTGATATTTCTAAAATTCTAGGGGATTTGGCCAATTTATTTTAAATATTTGAAAGCCCTTATCAGACCCAAAGTATACAAATGTTCAAACATTTTGCATTTATGGCCAAACTTGTGTAAGATTCAGAGGTAAACAATATACTTATTGAATATAAAAAATAGTGGGTAGCAGCCCGTGACCCTACAGGAGAACTGTGTAGTTCTTTCCTTCCACACTGTAGTCCATCTGTTTCCTACAGATGTTTCCTACCTGTTTCCTGATCTTCAATGGTCAGGACCCCAACGGGTCATTCTCAGCACTGCAGTCACACTGACATGGTGGTGGTGTGTTTGTGTGTTTTCCGCTGGTACAAGTGAATCAGACACAGCAGTGCTGCTGGAAATCCAACATCCAACAGCGTCCTGTGGGCAGCGTCCTGTGAGCACTGATGAAGGACTAGAGGACGACCAACACAAACTGGGCAGAAACAGATGAGCTTCTGTCTCTGACTTTACATCTACAAGGTGGAGCAATTAAATATTAGTGTCTAATGGAGTGGACAGTGTTTAAACACTCCAGCAACACTGTTGTGTCTGATCCACTCGTACCAGTCCAACACACACTAACACACCACCACCTGAGAATGACCCACCACCCACATAATAGCTGCTCTGTGGTGGTCCCGTGGGGTCCTGATCATTGAAGATCAGGGTGAAAGGAAGAGAATAAAGTCTGCAGAGAAACAGATGAACTACAGTCTGGAATTATAGAACTTCTAAGTGCTCCTGTATAGAGTTGATAAAACAGGTTGTGAGTATAGAGACAAGGAGGTGGTCTTAATGCTGCAGCTGATCGGTGTAGATCAAATGTGTACTATGTCTCGACTCGTCTTGTATTTTGCCTATATGTCCCAGTTCGACATAGACCGGGAGGCAGGAGAGAGGCAGATTTACCACCGCTACTGTTTGGAAAGAGCTGCAGTGCACTGCTCACACGTCTTCACTACAGTCTCCCAAATCACTGCAGTGGAGGCAGATCACATGCTCCACAGAAATCCAGGTGGGCCTGAATGGAATTTGCCCTGCTGCTATGTATTAACCATGTATTAACTTACAATATATGCTTCCAAAACTACAGCTGCACTACTTTACATTAGAACTTTAGGTTCTAATGACTGGCCTTAATGCCGCTGATGGACAGAGTTACATATCCTTGGCTTAAACAGAGACGTGGATTTACATAATGTCTACAGAAAATTGTGTTGTCAATGAAATAATTTAACTTGGGAAAATATGTACAGTACCAGTCAAACGTTGCAGGTGTCTCAATATAGTATATATTGTTATTAGTGGATACTCAAGATTTTAATATTAATTAAAAAGAACAACAACAAACTGTACATTCACTTCAGTACATTCACTTCAGTACAGTGGGTCAGAACCTTTGACTGGCACATGAACTGGGAATTTTCTGACCAACATTGTTACGGCCACATCTAGGGGACCAAGTATTAGAATTCTAGATCTTTAAATGATATGTAACATCTTAGCAACCATGTAATATACCATAGCAACCTTAAAGCAACGCCTTAGCAACCACCTGGAATACCATATCAGACCAGCATTAAGACGTGTCATTTGTTATTTTAACTTTTATACTAATTTATTTCAAGCTCATTTGTCCCCATGTTCATGCACATGTTCCAAAGTTATCTCACTATGTTGCTGTGAAAGGCTGCTGGTGTTCTTAAGAGTGGCTCCTCTTTGCAGATGTGGTTACACCAAATGGCCTAAATGTAAAAAAGTTCTCAGCTATGCATGAGTTCCAAAACCTGCATTCCATGAACAAAATGAAGATCCAGGAGTTCGTAAGGGGACACTTTTATGGGTAAGGTCTTCTCTGCACCGTATGTACACAGCAATAATAAAGCAAGGCATGTCCACAAACCTAAATAATGTGCAACTGTTGTTGCCCAGCTTTAATCCCCAGCATATTAATAATAACATCATTGATCTTAAAAATGTTGCTTTTGTATTATAATGCTGATTTCTATAATGTATCCCTTCTCGTTGACAGCCATCTGGACTTCAATCTGGAGAAAACCCTTTTCTTCTTTATCGCAGGCCGATATGAGTTCTCCAACAAGGGAGCCGACATCTTTTTGGAGTCACTGTCGAGACTGAACTACCTCCTCAGGGTATTTTTCCTCTCCAGGATTCACACCCTACAAACGTTTCATTGCATGAATGGGTTCAATACGGAGGACAAATTCCCCTGTGTGCACCAATGCTGTTTCATAATATAGATATATAAATAAAAAATAATGGCTACCTTGGTACAAAACATCTCAATATATAAATCACTGCACCGAGCTGATTAATTTAGCATTTCATATAGTTCCACTCACTGACAGAGAAACGAACCACTACCAAATGCTTCGATTGCAGGATGTGGTAAACTTCAATTAACACTCTAACCATCGTAACTGCAAGATAATACGATAAACATGAGATAAAGTGCTAACCATGAGCTACAATCATGTACAATTTGAAACCCAAAATTAATAATCATAATATATTAATGTCTGATTTTTGGATGTCCTTCTGTTTGTCAGGTACATAAGAGTGACGTGACAGTGGTGGTGTTCTTCATCATGCCAGCAAAGACTAACAACTTCAACGTGGAATCCCTGAAAGGGCAGGCCGTGCGCAAGCAGCTGTGGTGCGTAGTTTCACGACAATGCAGAAGATGCTGATTTCTACAGCGTTATGTTCTACAGCCCAGGGCACACTGTGTGCTCTATGGCTGCTTTCTCAGGCCTATAGGCCTGGACTGAAATGTGCACTTGCACTGTGAAAGGTTCTCCATTAGAGGCCCTTTAGTGTGTGAACATTGAAGCCAAAAAAACATAGTATACTTCAATTGCTCAGTTTTGTACTTTTGTTATGTTATTTTGGAACTTCTCGTTTGTACTAAACCACTACTAAATCACTAGTGTGTCTCAGGACATTGACGTGAAGCTCATAGTTCTTAATACCTCAATTACTTTATAATACTTGAGGGAACCAAACAGAATTCAGATGGTTTGAAGGGTTGAATTGACCCTCTGGTAACTTTGAGAATAAAATCTTTGCTGCAGTGCATTTCACATATCCAGAGTCCTCTACAGTCCAAATTTCCAAATGTTCAAAAGTTCCCTCTAAATATGAAAACCTGCCAAATCTGCAGGGGCTTGAATACTACTTGGTGGCACTGTATTCCTGAAGCCTTAACTCTCATTCATACAGGGACACTGCTCAGTCTGTAAAGGAGAAGTTTGGCAAGAGGCTGTACGAGGCCTTGCTGAGGTGAGAGATTCTTCCAGAAGAACTGTGACAGTATCATCCATGAATGTGTAATGGAGGTGTGAGATGAAACTGCTGGTGTGGCTTTATGACCTCTGTGTAAATGTTAGTGTTGATGTTTCAGACATGTGTTAATGGATGTGATGATGGGAAGGAGCTGCACTTCCTTTCTGGATTGGTAGTTAAGAAATTTATGTTGGCATAGTGTGATGTCAGTGAGTCACTGAAGGCCAGGTCCTGAGGCTCAGTAAGGTCACTGAAAGGTTGAATGTGTGTGTGTCTGTGTCTCACAGAACTACTGTGTTTGCAGGGGCGAGATCCCTGACATGAACAAGATCCTAGATAGAGACGACTTCACCATAATGAAGAGGGCCATTTTCGCAACGCAGGTCAGACTGACATTCCTACATGCTCCTCTATTAACTTCATTTATCTTAATGAAACAGTGAATCCAGCACTGTAACCTTTACCCTTTCACCAGAACAGCCCGCACTGTGGGATCCAGACCACAGAGAGTGCTTTTGAACTGAAAAAGTTCTTTGAAATTTTTAGATTGACAAGGATATTTATAAGTTCTTCATAAAACTTAACAGTGGTCCAAACAAAATGCTAAAAACCCTGTTCTTTATTATTTTTGTTGTTTATGTGTGTATCAATATTATTCCTTCTCAGGACTTTTATTCTGAAATTTGCACGAGCAAAGAAAAAGAGCAAACAGTCCCTCCCATCTAATTTTTCTCTGTAATCCAATATCTGGGTCAGTGGCGTAATTAGCCCCGCCCCCTCTTGCTGATCAGTCAGAGTCTGCATGCAGGTTGAGCATGTACATGTGGACAGAGCAGTAAACATTCACTTGATGGCTGCTTTGGCATTTAAAAGCCAGATATAGAAGCCTAGAAAACAGCATGATCTAGGGTTCTAAGAGTTAAAGCAAGTGTTCTCAACATTTTTCTTTATGCAAAATGTCTTTTCTTTTTAATGTGAGACATTGGGCCTGAATAAGGGCTTAGAAATAGCATGTTTTGTGAAATACCAAATGTAATTCAGTGAAGATGTGTTGCTAAGATCATTTGAACATGATTCATCTCTTGATGTTTGCTTATATTAAATAATTTTGTAACATAGACTTTTTATAATTTAAATCCTCATTAATGGCCCACTATGGACTTTGTTGGGAGTCCACCTGCTTCTGGCATTGCAGCATATCTCATTTCATAGAATGTAACAGTCTTCACTCTACAATAGTATTCATAGGATTAAAGCCTGGGGTTGTTTTGTGCAATAAAGAACCTGCAAATTGAAGTTTAATGTGGATGACTCAGTATTCTGGGATGGAAAGTGTGGAGGCTCATGTTTTTCCCATCCATTCATTCACCTGCATCTCTTTTTTATGAATGAGCAGCTGCCAAAGGTCAGTTTCGGGGCATAGTGAGAGATGATTTGTGATTCCTTTCAGAACGTGTGACGGAATCCCTTGAGCCATCCCCACGCGGCTCCTCTCCCCCCGGACTGTGACTAATTTAACTCAGTTAGCTCTCAAACACGAGTCAATAGATTGAATGTGTTACTTTTGATATATATCACCTCTGCTTAATAGCAATGCTGCGAGCAAAGGGCCAATATACCACCACTTCATTTAGATTTATTTTTACATCAATATTTTTGGGTGTTAAAGACGGTGGTTTATTGCAAGTGCTGGCGTATGAAGGGATGCACTTCTAAGAAGGAGGTTAATAAATGAGCCTAACCAAGCCAATGGTCATATTTCTCATGGCTAAACTTGGCCCTGCCATAGCTCGTGTTGATACATCACCTCAAATATGCTGCTATTGCAAATAATAAATGACAGAGTATAGGAGCCAGTTAGGTTTGCTTTGTTTGCAGTAGTGTGCACTAGTTTACAGCCTTATTCAGATGTGCCACATCTGTACCATACAGCTGACATATAAGTATAAGACACATTACTCTGGACTTGTATTTATATGACTATACCTCTACACTGACATGCCAAAAGTCATGGGATAGCAGTTTGCAGATTATGAAGTAGTGATACTTCAGGGGCAGTTCAGAGTGAGTGAGTGAGTGAGTGAGTGAGTGAGTGAGTGAGTGAGTGAGTGAGTGAATGAGTGTGTGTCAGTGAGTGAGTGAGTGAGTGAGTGAGTGAGTGAGTGAGCTTGAACACTGTCTTAAGTTGTGTAAGCATTGTAAATATTTAAATTCACAGTGTCATATGTTTACTAGGAACACCTTATAGAAGGCATTACCTCCCAAAGTGGGCAGTGCAGTAGTTGCCCATGGGTGCTTAATGATCTGGAATGATGGCTAAAATTGTCCAAGTGAACCTCTAACTGGACCCTAGGGGACTGCCAACACATGGCAAAGCCCAATTGGTCATGGTGCCTATTGTTTCAGGCTGATGGTAGGGCTTGTTTGTGGTGCAGATCACATGAAGCCATAGACCCTAGTTGTCATCAAGGCACTGTGCAGACTAGTGATGGTTCCATACTGGTGTGGTGTGTATTCTCATGGTGTAGGCTGGGTCCCCTGGTACACCTAAATCGGTCATTGACCAGTGATCACTACATTTCACTGCTTGTCAATTTGCATGTGCAATTGCAGATGTGGAATGTCCCATCCATCTGTTACCCACTATCATACCTTGTTCAAACTCTGATAAGGAACGCTGCCTTGCCATGAGCACACTTACTCACAAAGAAAGCACTGTGATGATTTCATAAGGTTGTATTTCACTGTACAGACATTCATACATTTTTCTCATTACAGATAGCAAGTGATTATGCACCAAATGTAAGCCAATTACAGCACTCGTGGGCTAGTTATGCCAATGGCAAGTGTACTGGCCAGGATGTGGCCCAAATACAACCCTCCATGTGAAATATTTGTATTTATAGGTTGAAAGAGGCCCAAATGTAGTCAACTGTGGTTATTTATGCCACCAAGATTTGGACACATGGAGTCTTCATCATCATTCCATGTCAGTTTAGGCTGCATAGAAGCACTATGTGTGAAAAATATAAATATAAATGCTGTATGGGCATTTTACATGTAATAATAAGTCAGTTATACTGTGTGGTTAACACAGCATACTATATTTTAAATGTGCTGGATGTGTACGCCATATTGAGGGTCCACTTTGAGAATTGACTGGCAGTAAACAACTCTTTGTCCATTACCTCATTACCTGGTCAGCAGATTTTCAGATATCTGAACCCACAAATCACGATTTAGCAGAACCTCATGTCTGCATGTGTCGATGAAGGGTTTCTCAAACAGGTTCTTATATGTAATCCCTCTCTTCATGTCAGTGATAGGATGGTGATTCATGATTCATGGATCAGTGACTTTATTGATTGGAGATATTAACCTCAATATGTTCTTGTTTCTCTCACACACACACACACACACACACACACACATACAGAGACACAGCCTCCCTCCAGTGACCACTCACAACATGCTGGACGATTCCGCAGACCCAATCCTGAGCAATGTTCGCCGCATCGGTCTCTTCAACTCCCGCAATGACAGAGTCAAGGTACACTATTCATTCATTCAAAAAAACCAAAACAACAACTTATCTTTATGGTCTTAGGTCTTAATTTTGTCTTAATCCCATGTTTTTGCAGCTCTAATTTCAATTAACATAGTGCAGAATAGACCACAAAATGTCATATGTCATCATAATACCTTTGTTGATTGTTTTCCTGTCGACCAGATCATATTCCACCCAGAATTCCTCTCCTCCACCAGCCCGCTGCTGCCCATGGACTATGAGGAGTTTGTTCGCGGCTGCCACTTAGGAGTGTTTCCCTCCTATTATGAACCCTGGGGCTACACACCAGGTCACGCACACTCATATCTCACATGTACATGTTGCCTGTTGAGCTGTCACCATTGATTGTATCAGAAATCAATTAATTCCCTGACTATTTAAAGCAGCATTATGTATAGTCTTTAAAACAACAGCTTCAATATCATGTTGATGATCCACTGACCTGTAATAGGGATAGTCATGCCACGACTGTTGCTACTCTGGACTCTGAAACTGCAGCCCTACAGTGTCATGCTGCATAACTCAAGATATACATATTTGCCACATTCTGTAACATTACTCTCCCATATCAGTCCACATGCTTCTTTGACTTTCAGATACTGGTTCTGTATCTCTCAGCTGGTAAAATGCATGTGTATAGGGTGTATCTTAAAGCACAAATTCCACTTCCTTACCGTAAGGCAATCCCAGGAGCGAGAAAAGACATTTCTTGTATAATACTGCTTGAATAACTCATCAGGTAATCTCTATATTCAGGTGAATGCACAGTGATGGGTATTCCAAGTGTAACGACTAACCTGTCCGGGTTTGGCTGCTTCATGGAAGAGCACATATCCGACCCCTCTGCCTATGGTGAGTCACTGACCAAGTAACTTTTGTTCTTATAGATTTATATAACAAAGTTCTGAGCTCCATATAGTTTCTAAGCAAAAACAAATGCTTTCAGCAGTTCTCAGTCAATACATACCCTTTCAGTGAGGACAGACTGGGCAGTTGGAACCTCATAACCACAAGTGAGGTTCTCATACAAAGCTTCAGCTTCAGCTGAGGTACTGAATGTATACTGTATGATGAAAAGCATGTGGACACCTGACCAAGGCATCTATAAGTGCTTATTCTATTCCAAAAGCAGAGGCTTTATTATGGTATTCGCAATGGTTTCTGTGTTTCTCAAACCTGCTCCCAACACACCTGGTTCAACTAATCCAATATTTTATTGTATATCGCCATTCAGCGAAAATAGATCAGGATGTGATATTTTTATTTCTTATTTGACATACATTTATCTACCTAAAAAATAGAAAAGTAAGACAGTCACACGTCAGGAGATCTTAAGCTACTTAAATTTGTCTTCCTTTATTAGAATCCAGAATTTATGTATTTTTATATACATAATATTAACAGAATTCAAATATTTGATCATGTTTTCATAAAAAAATATACTTAATTCCTAAATTTGTTTGTATTTTTTGCTTATAAGGACTAAAAATCTCCCACACACTGTTATTTATTGATCATCCACTGTGTTTTGGAGCTCAAAATGCAAACATTTTGATGAGTTATGTGCAATGATTAACAAAGATTAAAAATGGTATTTTTATTAATGTATCAGCGTTAGGACTTTACAAAACAGCCCCTCCCTTCTCATTTTCCTCTAAAACCCAATATCTGGTGACATCAGCGATGTCATCAGCCCTGACCCATCTCGGAGAACAGTTGGAGTTGCCACAAAGTTGTCTTAAATATCTTAGTGTGTTCAACTCCAGAAGAAATCCCAGTTTCTGTGGAAAAGTGTACTGATCTCAGTTATTAAACCCTGATCTATGGTACTTGTTGCATTGCCTACAACACAAAATCATTGCAGAAATTAAATACATTGCTATGGTAACATCCCATCAAGCCTAAAGGCCAGAGACCACCGGCTAAACACCAACACCATTGACAGTTTGGGGAATCCTGGATTCCATTTACACAACTGTGCAGTAGAGTCACTTCATAATTCATATCTACAGAGTATTGGGATGCTGCATGGTCTACAGTTTCATGGCTGAGTTGTTGTCATAGCTATGTTATTTCACAGTAACAGCACACTCGGTTGACTGGGGCAGCCCTACCAAGACAGAAATTTCTTGTGAAAAAGGTGGAATCCTATGAACAGTGCCACACTGAAGTGTAATCGAAACACGTGAACTATAGCTAGGAGGGGTATGTCGGTTTGGCCTATAGATGTGGTCAGAGTATTATAATGCCTGTTCCCTCTCTACACAGGGATCTACATTGTGGACCGTCGGTTCCGCTCGGCAGACGAGTCATGTAACCAGCTGACCCAGTTCATGTTCTCCTTCTGCCAGCAGTCCCGTCGGCAGCGCATTGTCCAGCGGAACCGCACTGAAAGGCTGTCAGACTTACTGGACTGGAGATACCTTGGCCGGGTGAGGAGAAATAACCCATTCCTCCAAATTCCATTTGAAGGATTTTAGAGCCAGGACCCCACAGGACCACCACAGAGCAGGTATTAGAGTGTGTTAGAGTGTGTTGTGTTGGTACGAGTGGATCAGACACAACGGTGCAGCTTGAGTGTTTAAACACCTCAGTGTCACTGCTGGTCTGAGAACAGTCCATCAACCAGAAATATCCATCCAACAGCGTCCTGTGGGCACTGATGAAGGACTAGATGATGACCAACACACACTGTGCAGAAACACATGAGCTTCTCTCTCTGTCTCTACAAGGTGGAGCAACTAGGTAGATGTGTCTAAGTGGACAGATAGTGGACACAGTGATTAGAAACCAGCACAACACACACTAACACACCACCATATTACCTGCTCTGTGGTGGACCTGTGGGGTCATGGACATTGAAGGACAGGGTGAATGGAGGCTAACAAAGTCTGAAAAAAGTGAAATATTACACAATAATCACAGATCTGTTATTATAATAAGTTTATTTTTGCACCTGTACGTGTATGTTTAAGCCATGTGAGTATGATACGAATAGATTAAGGTATCTCTACTGAGAGCTGTATCCGTATTAAAAATAAGAAATGCTTTTCCATCTCCAGATCAGTTGTCTGCTTGTTTAGTTCTTGTAGTTGACTCACTTGAGCTTCAATTTGTTGTCTTATTATTGTCACTTTCCCCATCAGTTCTACATTCATGCTAGACACCTGGCCCTCAGCAGAGCCTTTCCTGAACGATTCAAAATGGACACTCTGGCACCTCCACCGGTGAGTACACTACATACTCCCCATCATACATACCCAGCACACCAACCGTGCTATTAACATTAGTGTACCGGCACTGCATTTACACTATAAAACAGATCATTCCATTTCTACAGTGATTTACAAATAAATCCAGTGTATTTATTTCCATGTATCAGTGAAATTTTCACTTAATGTATAAATATTCTTATTTTACTGGTAACAGCAACATGTTGAGTTGCTGAATGACAGTGTATGAACGTTTCATCTTTTTTAATATGATGGATGTGGTAGCTGATATTGATCAGTGATAATGAGGATTGAATTTTATATATTGTTCATTGACTAGGATAGTCTCTTTCTCCTCAACAGTGGTTTAATTGAGAGCTTTTCCAATTACTGGCATTTATTGAATTTCACTCTACTGGCCTGACTGTGTCACATTCATCAGTCGATTATTTGAAAAATTAGCCTACTTTTGTTGTGAGTGTTAAATTAAGGTATCCGATAGAAAATAAGGGGAACAAAGAAGCCTCAACAATTGATAACACGAGGGGATAAACATTACAGGTAAAACAATCGTTTATTATTACTAATATAATTTGTGAGATGTTTTTTTTAGTTTGAGGTACTTTTATTCACCAATAAATTAGAAAAGTATTTATAGGAGTCACATTTGTCACATTATGTTTTTCCTTGGCTACTTAATTTTGTCTTCATTTGAGATGTAAACATTAACAGAAATTTTTAGACTTTTATGTGCAACTCAGAAACATACTTGCAAAATGCGTGATGAGTTCTTCAAAGGAACCTGAATGTTTTTTATTTATGTATCAGCACTATCTCTTCTCAGGACTTTTACTCAGAAATATGAGCACTGTGAGCAAAACAAAAACAAAACAAAACAAAAAAAACAATAAAGAACCCCTCCCTGTTATTTTATAAGCTAATATTTGGATCAGTGACACCTTCAGCCCCGCCCCCTCTCTCTGATCAGTCAGAGTCTGTATGCAGGTTGAGCATCAGCCCCGCCCCCTCTCTCTGATCAGTCAGAGTCTGTATGCAGGTTGATCATCAGCCCCGCCCCCTCTCTCTGATCAGTCAGAGTCTGTATTCAGGTTGATCATGTTCACGTGGCCAGAGCAGTAAATGTGCACTGGAAGCTCCTTTAGTATTTAAACTTGGATTTAATTCAGTTAGAAACGAGTGAATTTTAGCTGTTTTCTGATTTCGATTAATAGCTGATCATTCATCAAACATCTCGGTATGGAGTTGTAGAGATTCCTTATGGTGTCCTGTGATAATCCATCCCACGCAGCTTGAATATTGGCAAACAGAGCAGTCCTGTGTATTCAGTGACTAAATGTATGACTTTCAACTTTTGATTTTTATTGCATTAATTCTGTGTCATTCAAGTGGACATGATGAGCATATAACTTTTCTAGTACAATTGTTTTTGCATCTTGAGTGAAGACCATGAAAATGTGAGAATTATCGGCTGAACGATCGCTTAAAAAATTCATGTCTTCATGAAAACATCTGTCCCACACAAACCAAAAAAGAGCATGAAAGATGCTAAAACCACTTTGCTTTACTTCACCTTAGATATGTTTTAGGTAGACTTTTATGATTTAAAGGAGCTTTATCAGCCCAATATGGGCCTGCACACCACTAGAGGGTGCTTCATGGCCCAATGGTGGCCCTCAGCCCAAAGGTCAAGAAGCCCTGTATTAGAAATTCCACCAAAGCAGGGACCCTGAGGACTGGTTTGAGAATGCCTTGTGTAGGTGAATTCATGTATAATGGACGAGCAGGTACTGGGATGTGGTCACTTTATGAAGGCATTACTTTATTTACTTCTCAATAGCAGTTATTTTTACAGCATTGCCATTAGCTCTCTAGTAAACGTCTGCAGGGAATGGAATAAACAAGTGTTTATATTCCCTGCTGATCTACTGCTGCTTAAAGCAACACTCCAGTTTTTAGATTAAATTTCCATAAACAGTCATTTCTCTAACCTTAAGCAATAAGACAGAAACTTCTGATGCTTTAAAACAATGTCTTTGATTATTGCTTTGTTTTTGACCTCCGTGTTTGGGTCAGCAAAGTTGTCCCTGGTAACATTTTGTCCCTGGTAATTGATTGTATGCCATGAAATAATCAGGACCCCAGAGGACCACCACTGAGTAGGTATTATTTCAGTGCTGGGTTGTTCTTAAACACTGTGTCCACTCCAGCTCATCTGTTTCTGCACGACTTATGTTGGTCATCCTTTAGTCCATCATCAGTGCTCAAAGGACGCTGCTCACTGGATGCTGTTGGCTGGACATTTCTGGTTGGTGGACTGTCCTCAGTCCAGTAGTGACACTGAGGGGTTTAAACACTCCGGCAGCACTGCTGTATCTGATCCACTTGTATCAGCATAACACACACTAACACACCACCACCATTTATTTAATTTCTATTTTTTAATTTCTTTTTTTTAACAGAAATTTTTATTTTCATTTTAGACACTCAGTCAGCTTGAGCTAAGCTTAGCAGTGCATGTTGAAGTGGCAGAAGTACTGTTGCTCATGCCAGCCACCGCTCATCCCTTCCTTTGTTTCCCCAACATCTTCACGATGCCCTCCTTGTGCGCATGAACCTGTTTTGAACTGGTTTCCAGATATTTACTGCCAGCAGTGTGATGCACTTTGACTGCCCGAATCATCTAAAATCTCCACCTATCTTTCCAGACTCAAGGATTCCGCTACCCCAGGCCTTCCTCTGTACCGCCCTCTCCCTCAGCCTCCCTTCATTCCACCCCCCACCACAGTGATGTAGAGGACGAAGACGATAACGAGCCATATGATGAAGACGAGGAGGAGGAGAGAGACAGGCTGAACATTAAAGTGCCCTTCAGTCTAGGTGTTGTGAAGGAGGGTAAGAAGAAGCAGCCAGGCGAGTATGGGAATTAAAAGCTGCCTCCCGCTTCCTGTCAGTAAACCCAAGGACAACAGCATTCACTAGAGCTACAATACAAACCAACTCAACTCTTCTGTTGGACAAGCTTTTATGGTGTGGTTGTGCCTCGTGCAGCCAAGTCCAATTTTTTAATTTGTAATTTTTCCTCTGTACACCATCCCAAGGAATCTGAAGTGAGGCAATCGAGGTGTGTTTGCATTATATATGACATTAAATGTCATAACAAATTAAAGATCTATGATCTAAGGTGTGTGTGTGTGTGTGTGTGTGTGTGTGTGTGTGTGTGTGTGTGTGTGTGTGTGAAAGCAACAGATCGGTACATTCGTAAAACGAAGGAATGAAACCTGACACACCTGGAAGACCATGGAGGTTTTCCAGTCAAATAAAAAAAATCTCTCAGTGAAGTCACTGATATTATGGAAGTCTACTATCAAGCGATTCCCTCATGAAAGGAATTACAAAGGATTTACTTCAAGATGCAAAGATGCATTATAAAACAGACAACCGACAATGTTCAAAATATTCAAGATTGAAATCAAGGTTAATTTGAATATAAAAAGCCATCTGTCAAACATGGTGAAGGCAGTATTATGGCATGATCGGGTTTGGCTTCCAGTGGTGTTTATGAGATGCCTGCTTTAATTATTTAAGTATCTAAAGTGTACTGAGCTATGTTTTATGTTTATAATAATAAGATTTAGATGACACTCAGAGCTTTTTTATCATTGCAGGGTAGGCAAATGTAGTTTTACAAGTTCAAAAAGTGGTGCCCAAAGAGGTGCATCAAGGTGCTTGTTCAAATGCAGTGAAACCGATGGGATGGTGCTTCACACTACGGATGATATGGTCTTATAGGAGTCAGTTTTCTTGACCTCAGCCTACTTAAGCCCACCTTTCACTTGTTAAAGACATAAACTGAAAGCAGAAAACTACACAAAGTTGCAACTGAAGACCATTGATGCAAAAGGCAGATGATCATCGAAGATCAGGGTGAAAAGTGGAGACTAAAGCATGCAGGGAAACAGATGAACTGCAGTCTGCAATCACATAAAGGAAAGGGAGATGGGGAGTCATAATGTTATGGCAATTCAGTTTATGTTAGTGTATAATTTCTATTTAAACCACATTTTTGTTAAATCCTTGCTTTAAAGCTGAATGTCTGCACTTCAATCATTTATTGACACGTTTGTAGTTCATCGAGGCAACATAAAGAGGCAAAACTCTCTTTTCATCACTGCGTGTTCTGCTCTACAATGTTTCAGACATGAGTTCTAAAGCTAAGGTAGGTTCAATAATCCAATAAATGTCCCATATGTTGTCATAACTGAGATCACGAGTAAATGATACAGCACACTACAGCAGCTATGAATGCAAATTTATTTTTGATTGATTCCACAAACCGTCAGGCATTCGCTCGAGGGACAGCAATTCAAAAGTCATGTTGTATTGTACATTGCATTAAATACGGAGGGATTGTTTAAGAAGACAGAGTGAAAAGAAAGAAAAAAACTGTACAGTTCAGCTATGTTACACAGAGCCTCAGAAGTAGTCTCTTTTCCAGGTTGGTATGTCTTGAAAAAACAATCCGTTATCTTCTTCTGAAATTGAATTACACAGGAAAGAACAAGAATTAGGTTTGCTTTGTAAATCAATAAGAATCGCATCACACTGAGTGAGCATCAGAGTGTGATCTGCAGTGGGCTGTGTTTTGAGAAAAAGAGGCTTAACTTTCTGCTGAAGTTAAGAGAGCAGTGTTAAAAACACAACAGCAAGAATAATAACAGTAATAATAATAATAATAATAATAATAATAATAATAATAATGTAAAAATAACAATTACTAACTAGTTAAGTAGTAGAACTAGTTAGAATAATCAATGTGATGCCCAGTGATAGTAGAATTGAGCATAACGCAGATGTTTAGATGTTTGATGATGTATTTCTTGATTTCCAAAATATGTAATGTTTCTATGATCCCAGGTAACTGTGCTAACATACACTATATGGACAAAAGTATTGGGACACATTAATTGTTTCTTCTGAAATCAAGGTCATTAAAAAGAGATTGTCCTCCTTTTGTGCAGTGAGGATTTGATTGCATGCAGTGATGAGTGATAGTGAAGTCGTCACATCACTATTCACAACATATATATAACATATATATATATATGTTCATTATTCATGTAGTCTACTTATGTATATCTAAATATGAGAATAGAATCAATCCTGGATCCAACATTTGATAACATTTCTGAATTCACATATTCAGAGTGGCCTACAAATCCCATATCAATGCACTCCAAACAATCACAGGTTTAACTTGAACATTTTAGAGGAATGAGGGGTGTTCAAATATATAATAATAAGCATAGATTTCTGTATAACCAATTATTTAGTACAGTGTTTCTCAAACCTGGTCCTGGAGGCACCCCTGCCCTGTGCATTTTAGCTTTAATAACCTTTGAAGGGTTTGTTAACGAGCTATTAATTGTGGTAGGAAACAGGGAAAGCTCTAAATATGCAGGGTAGGGGTGCCTCCAGGACTAGAGTTGAGAAACATTGTTTTAATAGGTCCAGCTGTGCCTTAGTCAAACTGTAAGCTATCGGATCGATGCTAAGAACAATCCCCTTGCATCCCCTCAGAAACTGAAACCTACTAAACACCCATACGGTTAAAAAAACGTTAGAAGTGAACAGTCCTGATACTGACCTTCTTCTTTGACCTGTTGGAGGAAGTTGAGCAGGACTGTGGCAGCCTTGGACACACTCAGGTTCTCTGTGTTTTGACTCCTTGATTCTGCAAAGGAACCGAGATACAGGTTTGCAAGGACAGCCACAAGAGAGACAGCTCGGTGCCAAAACACAGCGAAGACAGACCCAAAGCTGTAACTGTACCTAAATGCACAGAGTCATAAACATCCCCCTCATTCCTGTCCTCTGACACGAAGCGGCGACCCTCTGTAAACACACAAGACATTCCCACACTCGTCAGATGAGCAGACCTATCAGATAGACCTTATCAGATTGACTGTGTTCAGATTGATGGCTGGAGTTGGAAAGAGTGCTTGTGCCAGTGCAACACTCTCTCCAGTCTCCAGATATGAGCTGAGCAGGTACATACGTGTGCCTTTCAGGTACAGCATGGCTTGAGGGGTCCAGTTCCTACGCTGGAAAGCAGCCTGAAATGGAGAAGACAGGGTTTGAGCAGAGCAGTAGGTTTCAGTGGGACCATTGCTGAAGCGTCCCGTTACCTTTGGCGCACTGCACGCGTAGGAGACGAAGGTCGCCAGCAGCAGGAGCGCAAGCGCATAAGCCGCGAGAGCCTTTAGACCCTGGAGAAAAGCCAGGGAAGAGGGGATGGGTCAGTATTCAGAATGCAAAGGGCATCACCAACCAGTCCTGGGCTCAGGTAGCAGCAGGGGAAGGACCTGGTTTGTCTCAGAAAGCTGTGAAGGTTCTGGGACCTCAGTGCGCAATTTTGCGCGTAAAAGCGCATCAAACTGGGAACAAGCCGCCCAGCACACAGATCATGGGAGCTTCTGCAAACAGCATTAAACTACTTCACAGGCATTCATGGGTTGAAGAGGACCAGTATGAATTTCAGTGCGCAAAGCTGATGGATTTCTGAGTAAGAAAGGTTAAAAAAAAAAAGCCTCTTGCCCTACTTTCATTGCTGGTGCCGTCCTCTTCAGCTGAGTGCTTCTTAATGCAGAGGTGAGAGAAGCTGTGGAGACAGATCTCCTCGGCTTTTTATAACAGCAGGGTGGAGGAACCCCTTCCCAGCCGACGTGGAGAGTTTAATGAGGGGAGTCGGCAATAGGTCAGGGGGAATTGATGAATACCCAGGGGATGCGCCCCCAAATCAAACGTGTTAACCCCTCCATTTGGAAGGCTATTAACCAAACCTCTTGGATGTAAACACCTTTGGCTCCCAGGAGCCTTTTCCGACTGGGCCCGCGGTGTTAATGGTTAATAAATGTAAAAGATGAGCGTGTTGACGCAGTGCGCAGCGGAGCGTCTCCAAAGCCGCTTTTATGAATGAGCGCCTGCCAGCCTCAGTGTCGGGCTGAGTGCTCTCCCCCCTGAGCACATCAACCACCCTCTCTCCTGCCCAATGTATTGATGAGCTCTTTATTAATGGCCCCATATGATTTCCTTTTTCATTTTTTTCAGATCATCACAATCAATATTAATAATTGCAGGGCGCTGTGATGGGCTGCATGAAAAATGACATGTCAATTTTGAGTCACATGTGTGTGATCTGTTGAATATGGTTGATGGTTGTTTAAGATGGCTTGATTATTCGTACAAGTTATAGAAAAGAGCAAGTTTAAAGTCTATCTATCTATCTATCTATCTATCTATCTATCTATCTATCTATCTATCTATCTATGTGCGTGCGTGCGTGCGTGCGTGCGTGCGTGCGTGTTTTCATAATTTTATACAAAAGGTTTCAGGTTTTATTTTCATTTTTTTTAAGTGTTTAAGTGACTTTATTTTCCAAATCAGAAATCCAGAATCTCATATTACAAGAATATTTCATTTCAAGTTTGACAGACAGTATCATCATATAAAAGGAAGCTTGAATATATCACTTTAAATGTAAGGAATATAAGACGTGACAGTTTAACTTGTTGAATTAAATTGCAAAAACTAGACAAAGAATTTTCCACAGTATTCACATTTTACGAGACGCACTAGTGACCTGTGCACAATTGCACTTCAGTAGTTTATTATGATAACATTTACATTTGTGGCATTTAGCCCTTCTCTAGAGTGACTTACAAAAGTGCTTTGCTGTTCACTCAGATATCCTTCGCTAGCTGGAGTCTGTAGTTCTATAAAATTATTGCACACATTGTTAGCCTCCTTTCACTGTTCTTCAATGGTCAGGACCCCACAGGACCACCACAGAGCAGGTATTTTCTGTGTGGAGAGTCATGCTCAGCAGTATAGTGACACTGGTGTGGTGGTGTTAGTGTGGGTTGTGCTGGTACGAGTGCAAGTTGGCTGTGCTGAAGCTCTCTCGTGGAATCCACCATCTTTCTTAACATGGAATTGTGTATATTGGCCTTCAGTGAGGTGAGGCCTGCAAGTCATTAGTTTGGGATCTTTTGCCAACTCCTGGATGAGTTGTTGATGCATTCTTGATTAAAATCTTGGAAGGCTGGACACTCCTGAGAAGGGTTCACCACTGTCCCACGTTCTCAGAGTCATGATACAGTGATACATTTACCCCATTTTAATACTGGTGGAAACATAGTTTGTGAGGTAAAGACCACGTTCACTGTGATCCAAGGCAAGAAAGGTCAATTCAATTGGAACCTTTGGGGAATGGCTTCAGGCCTAATCGGATAAAGCTGCCCATAACTTCAGGCTTTCAAGGGTATCAAGAACCTCTTTCTTCCTCTGCTCACAGTAAACATGTTCCTCATTACACAAAATGGAGTTTTGAAATAATTAAAACTTGGGAGAAGGACAACTCCTTTCCCCTGGCCTTTTTCTGATGGAACTCCTTGAACTCCTTTCCAACTGTTTAGCACTGGGATAATCTATCATGCTTTTGGCTTGAGTTGCAGCCAGTGGCAAAGGGAACGTTTCCATAGTAAAGAGAAGAATGAACCCAATTAAATACCATCCAATTCTAGAAGCAAACATCACATAATCTGAAAAAACCTGAAGATGAAAAGATGATGGTTTCTTCAGCAGAATAAACACACATCAAAGTGGACTCTCTCAAGAGGCACAAGCATGGTTTTACCATGGCCCTCAGAATCTCCAGACCTAAACATCAATGAAAATCTGTACAGACCTTGAATGAGCAGAGCAAAGCAGCTCAAAACAGTGTCAGAGGAATAGAAGGAAGAACGGAAAAATCCCTGAAATAAGAACTGAAAGGCTCTTCGCTGGTTTTACAAGCTGCGATATTTACGGTGTACCAAGTTCTGACCTATTGAACTATTTTCTTTGTCTCCTTTTTGTTATTTTGAAACTGTAATATGAAATGAAATCTGTCATCTATAATTATATGTATTTTCACGTCTTTTACTCCCTACTATAAACAATAAAATACTTTGACAGGGGTGCTGAAAGTTTTGCATGCCATTGGATAACAACCTTTGTACATTTTATAACAATATATTTTATTAGGCAGATGAACAGTCATAAAGAACGTGCAAAATTGCACACACCGTCATTTAGAATATGAACAGAACTTTTCATTTGAGCTGGGGTCCAACCTTTCCGCTCCTTTTCTACATTCACTGTCCACTCTATCAGCTCCTCTGAGCACACAGGAGCTCTTTGTAGTTCTATAATTACAGACTGTAGCTCATCTCTGTATACTTTATCCTCCTTTCACCCTGATCTTCAATGGTCAGCAGCACTGCTCTGTCTGATCCACTTGTCAGTGTCACTGCAGTGCTGAGATACTTAATAGCTGCTCTGTGGTGGTCCGGTGGGGTCCTGATCACTGAAGATCAGGGTGAAAGGAGGAGAATAACGTCTGCAGAGAAACAGATGAACTACAGTCTGTAATTATAGAACCACAAAGTTCTCCTGTGTGGTCAGAGGATCTGATAGAATGGACAGTAAATATAGAAACAAGGTGGCTCCCAATTTCAGATTCAGAATAATGTCATTGCTAATTAACTGTATGTGATTAAAGACACAAATCCATTTTTCTTCTCCTTTTTATTTTGTATTTACAAACTGTTGTGCAGTTGAACCATTACTCAATAGCAGCTCAACCTATCAAAAGAACAACTGTTTGAAAGTACTGAATAACCAGCTCACTCGGAGATATGTGCTGTACCTGCCACATCTGGAGCACAGTGTCTACAAGCCCTTCATGACAACGGGTGCAACTCGCTTGACTTCACAAACAGATCCAAAGCACAGCGGTGCAACAGGACCATCAACATGAATCCAGGCTCTGCTTCAGAAATCAGTCAAGAGCATTAACCAGGTCACTTCGTGTACTTTTGACAGAATGTCCCACAGAGTACTTCCTCCACTGAAATGAAGAAGGTTACAGTGAGCTTTCAGACTTTTTTTTTGGTGGTGGTGGGAGGGGGGGGGGTAAAGCAATGTCAGACCTCCTAATGCAGCATCACAAGTTGCCTTGTCCAGGAAGTCCCACACACAGTTCATCTGGCCATGTGTCAAGGGAAAAAATGAGCATACAAATGGATATTTCCCTTTAACCGGAACAACATCCGTATGGAATACTTCCGTATCATCATGTTTAAAAGAGACATTGGTTGACCATTTTGGAGTTAAAGCTATTATAGAAGATCCATCATAAATAAAAGTAAGTGCAGTTCCCATTATACCATGTTGTTGCTCTCTTCCACTTTGTCCACGTACTGAAAAACAGGAAGAAAAGAAGCAATGTTTAGAATCTGATTGGATTTAGTCTACAAGAACAAAGGGATTTGACACTAATGTGAACAATGTTATGCTATAATGCAACACTTTCTTTAAAATACCTCCATTATATATTTTACTGATCCTGCCCACATGTGCAGAGAAACGGAATGTGCCGCCCCATATCAGATACACTGAACACGGTCTTAATCATCACATACCATCACACGTAAACAGAGCAGAGGTAGCCATTCATACAGATTCAGATCATGCTCACATGCAAGCAGGGAGAAAGCAGCAGTGACTGACCAAGTTTCCTGACTGTCCTCTCAGCCTTACGAAGGCTTGAAGGAAACAAAGACACATTCAAAAGACAGACACTTGCATACTTAGAAAGGAGGTTCATCAAGGGTTCCACAGTAAGGCAACAGTTATATACAGAACTACAATAAGGACTGGATTTGAATAGCAGCCCAGAATAATGGTTAGATCATTAGTAGTACAAGTCGTAGTTGGTAGTAGTAGCAGTAGTGGTGGGAGTGGCAGCAGGTGTGGTGGTAGTGGAGGTAGTAGTAGTAGAAGTGGAAGTGACAGTAATTGTGGTAATTAAAGTAGTAGCAGTTATAGTGGTAATAGTAGTAGTGGCGGTAGTGATAGTGGTGGTAGAAGTAGTAGCAGTAGTAGTAGGGGTAATAGTAGCAGTAGAAGTAGTAGTAGCAGTAATAATATTAGAAGTATTACTACTACTGCTGCTACTACTACTACCACTAAGAGACATGCTTCAGTCTGTGACTGAGCTTTGATGAGCCAACCAAATTCAGCTGTCCATTTCAGAACAGTGTGGTCCAGCAGCTCTTACTCAGGGATTATGAGGTGAAAAATAATGTTAACAATTCTCAGCTGGAACTAATAAAGCCATTAGAAGCTGCCTCACAACAACACTGCTGCCGCCTTACAGCACACAACACAGCACTGTCTCTTTTGGGAGAAAACGGAGAACAGCTAAAACTGATTTGACACATTTTGTAATGAAAAGTGTGCAAACCCCTAATTTTCTTATATTCTAGCTAATCCAGTGCTTAAACCTGTTATTATAAGTGAAATATTCCTAAATGAATCAACAAAGAATCAAATTGAATTGGGAACTGAATCAAACTGGAACCGAAATCAGTGGTGGTACCCAGCTCCTGCTATATTATAAAGAACGTTGTCTGAGTACGGCTCTAAAGCCTCACACAATCGGAAAAATAGTGGTCTGTGTTTTCTGTAGTTGTGGTCAGAATGTGTTGCTGGTCAGTACAGTTACTATTGTGTTGTTTAGAAGAACACAGGCTTTGGTTGCTGATTTCTCTCCACTTCAGTTCTGACTGCATGGATTTCGTCGGTTTCACCAGCAGCACCAACAGCTCGCCTGCTTTACTTTATGAAGGATCACTTAGATAAACTAGGTAGTGGATGGTCTTCATAAAAATGTTTGGAAATGATGAATTGAACACACCCTTTGTATTTTAAAAAGATAATTATTTGTAAATTATTTCATCATTAGTGCTACTGTTTTTTAATTTAATAACCTTTTGAAAAACAGTGACATGCAAACTCAAAAATGTTGGTGCTGTATTACCTCACAGCACTTTGCACATTGCTACATAGAACAAATTTTTCCAAGACTACGAGCTACCCTCAGTCGTTCAATCATAAACTGCCTCAGCAAAATTCGAACACTTCATTTAATGAAGATTTTTTTTATTACTATTTTAAAACCTCATTATAAAGTTATTAGTTATTGACAACTTGGTAAACCATTTTACCCCTTTGAGTCTAAAGATTAACTACAAGAAACCTGGGACAGCTGTTCAACAACTTTTATGTTCTCATACCTTTCAGAATCAAACAGGCTGCTTGTCACTGTGACTAAGGTGAATAGAAGGTTAATGAGCTCTGTTCTGACTGGCTGTTCTGTACTTTGCTTCCTTCAAAAAAGGACTCCGAGCTGAAACACTCCTGAGAACTGCAATAAGAGTAGATGGGATGGTAAGACGTGGTATGCTGAATAGGCAGAAGTTTGTTCTTGTGATGCTGGATAAACAGATTTCAGAAGAGGCTGATTTTGCAGTACGACTGGACAATATGACAAAAAAAAAATTATATCTCGATACGTTTATGAGAAATGATATACGATACAATATGATGAAAACCTGAACAGAGTATAATATTAAAATATCAGTATCTGTGACAGTACAAACACAGTCTCTTAAATTCTGATGTTTAATAATCTGAGTGTTGTCCCTCCAGAAACCAAACCACCTCCACCCAAACGACCCATTTATGCTCTTTTTTGGGAATTAAATCATACTCAGATTGTAACTGTGCAGCATGTGGACATATAAATATGATTTTCCATATATTTATATATACACACACATAATATACATAGAATATAATAGTACACACACATATAATATTATGATATGGTCATATTTTATATCTTGTCCAAAATACATCTTGATATACCATATATCTTATGATATATCATCCAGCCCTATTTTGAAGCTTAAGTTTCCATATAAGAACTGTTTGGACTGGAGAGTCAATTGTACATTCTGAAACTTGACCAGTTTTAGCATCTAAAACCATTTTCTTTCTCTTTCACTCTTACATGTGTGGAGTACCTGAGTGAGGAACTGAAACATGAATGAAATTTGTGTTTTATAATAAGGGTCCATTAAAGTTCAAATGTAAAATGTGTAAAAAAATGACTGTCCACCTAACTGACTGATTTCTTTTAAATCAGTGTTATGCTTTATTATTCTTCTAAATGAAACACCTCACACTTCACCATGTCTTTCACTTACCCCGCTAATGAAGGGCAGGTTCAACAAGGAGCCTAGGATGGGTATCCTTCTGATGAAGCCAATAACCACTGGAAGGAAACCCCTTCACACAAAGAGAAAAACGAAATAAAACAGGTGTACAGGCAGAACTTCATACTCCAGTCTAACATTATGCCAGCCAAACCCATTCCTTTAGTAAAGGAAGAGGACCAAGTGCACCAAGGTTGTTCAGAACTAGAACATGACCTACTGATCTTGCTATTAAACTTGATTTCTATGCATTGTATGATCATAGGTCTGAAATTACCAACTAGAGTTCAAAGAATAATATCTCCACCTGAATAAAAGGAAAAAGCCATAAAACTCTAGAACCACTCCAACGATGGGCCATCCGATCAGCACTATGAAGACTCCTCCAAGGAAGAAGCAGGTGGCTTTCATCTTGTGCTTCTGGAAGAAGAATCTGAAAGTCCTCTCCAGGCCAATGACAAATGCTAGGCCCACCACAAACAGGATCTGCAGTACAGACAAATCTGCATTGTTTCATAAAGTTACAACAGTGCAATATGGTGTCATGAAATTCAAACAGGAGCCAATGATGTTCCCAGGCCAATATATACAAAATAAGACTTTTTTTATCTTATTATTGATCTTTCTAAGGTGCTGAGGTGAGCACTATGTAAGAAGCAGCATGTCAGAACCATAAGACATTAATGTCTCTGGCTCTTATTGATTAGGCTTGGCGATGGTGCACCATTGGATTATGGCCGTCATGATTAATTGATTAAAACTGATGAATTTTTAAAGATCTATAAACAAATACACTCTTGCAGTCTGTGTGATGGTAATGCACTTAAATCTGTCTTACAGTAGGAAACACAGTAGTGGAAACACCCTTCACACATATATGGGATGCACCCATACAGGAATTCCAGATAGATACATAATACAGATAGATAGATAGATAGATAGATGGATAGATGGATAGATGGATAAATACTTTAGAAAGAGCATCAGGACGGGAACAAAATTGGGAATAAATAAATTGATTAAATAAATGGAAAACCTCTGTCTGTACGAAAACTAAAAAAGTGTGTGTGTGTGTGTCTGTGTGTGTGTGTCTGTGTGTGTGTGGGTGATGGACATACATGTATGTACCAGGGTCACTGAACAGCTGCATGTTTCTCAGTGAGACTACTGGCAAATATGTAACACTGGCTCAGTCATTTTTACACTCACTCACACTGTTTTCATCACATAACCACACCCTGTCAGGATGAAAAAGCAAAGGCACTTACGTTGCCGATAGCGAGGAGTGCTTTGTCGAAAAACAGAATCATTCCAAAGAACAGGAAAAACACCCCGAAACCTGTTAAACCCATCCCAATTTCTGTGGAGTGAAAGAAAGTGAATCATGACCCAGTTCAGCAAATTCACAGTGTCTCTGCTCATCTATTCTCCGTCATATGATGCACACAACTGTGTTTACTCTTCAGACAACATACTACTCTACACACACTCTAATCACTAACGTGCTGGAGTATATATTCACTTACAATCTTCATGCACGGCCAAACAAAGGCTCACAAACAGCATAAACCTAAACATGTACTATCAGTCCAAAAGTATCCAGACGCCTCTTTTATTCATTAGTTTAAACCCTATCATGCATGAACTAGGACAACCTGAATCAGAATTTGAAGTCAAATGGAAATTTTACTGATGTTGAACAAATATTACGCTTTAACGTGCACTGATATGGTTCTGAGTTGAATGAACGAATGAAAATAAGTCTCCAGAAACATCTTCGGACAAAATTAAAAAAAAAAAAAAAAAAAAAAAAAAAAAAAAAAAAAAAAAGCAAACATAGTAGGGCTGGGTGATGGGGACAAAAAAAAATCATATCCTGATATATTTTAGCTGAATGGAGACATGCATGTGGAAAAACAGGACACCAAATGAAATCCCTTGACTTTTTTAAACATATTAAACTGTGATCTCTGTTTCTTCCATATAAATACTAAGTGCCAGAGCTCTTTTATGACCCCCTCCATGATGAGTCTGTGAGAATACAAGTGGGGGAAGAGGAGAGGAGAGGAGAGCAGGCGGTGGAGCAGAGCGACGGAGCAAAAAAATGAAGATTGAAACAGAAAGTTATTTAAAAACTTTCAAATTTGATATAAATGAAATGGTTTGAGCCCATATCCCGCTCTGTTTATATTCCGATATAGAAATATCTCCCATCCCTGAAACATAGAAAACAGTGTATTTTAAAGAGTAGTGATGTAGTGAGCATCATGCATGAAAGGGCTCAATTCAACTTTATGGCTGTATATACACCAATCAGCCATAACATTATGTCCACTTCACTGTCCTCCCTATCAGCTCCTCTGACCACACAGGAGGACTTTGTAGTTCTATAATCACAGACTGTAGTTCATCTGTTTCTCTGCATACTTTATTCTCCTCCTTTCACCCTGATCTTCAATGATCGGGACCCCACAGGACCACCACAGAGCAGCTATTATGTGGGTGGTGGGTCATTCTCAGCACTGCAGTCACACTGACACAGCAGGGCTGCTGGAGTGTTTAAACCCCTCAGTGTCACTTCTGGACTGGGCTAATGAAGGACTGGAGGATGACCAACACAGGCTTGTGTCTCAGACTGTGTAAGCTGGTCTGTTACTGGTATGAGACCAGGCTGAGAGGGAGGTAACTGGTTTGGTCCTGATTCTAATCTTGGTCATTAGGTTCTGTTTACATTCTGACAGCAGATATAAACACACTGCTCCTTCTTGATGACACAGCTAATAAACGTAATTTACAGGAGAAACATTTAGACCAGATGTTCATCTTACTCTGGGAGTCGGTGAAAGAGATCATGGTGGAATCGTTTCACTCCACAATCGCTGAAAAACCAGACAATCTTCTTCCCTACAGCAGCAGCTGGAGCAGCAGCGGCCACGTCGTGCGCTCAGTGCGCATGCGCACAACACAACTTTTTTTGGACCCGTAAAAGTCCCTTTGGCCGCGTCCTAATCTGAGCAGTAGACCCCTAATAGTAGTGCAGGTATTAATGCAGGGTGTAGTCGTGTGATTTCGGACGCCGCCAAAATACGATCCGATATATTAAGCAGTTTAACTGAGTTGCGCCTTTTTTGCTTTTTCTCTGTTAATGTAAAATAAAAGTCCAGCGAATGAAAATGTTTATGGAAATAAATCAATATTTATTTATTTATAAACAAATGAGTTTGTTTGGCTTTTTCTCTGTGGATGTAAAGTACTGACAATCTTAATTAAATTAATCAATATTTATTTCATTTATAAATGAGTTTATATTGCTCTGTTTGGCTTTTTCTCTGTGGATATAAATTAAAAGTCCAGCAAATGAAAATGTTTATGGAAAAAAAACAATATTTATTTATTTATAACTTTATGTCTAATACATAAAATTAAGACACTAGAATATATATACAGTGCCCTCCATAATTATTGGCACCCCTGGTTAAGACGTGTTCTTCGGCCACGTGTTGATCAGAGTATGTAGGAACATTTAATTAGTAACTCACAACTTCCTGTTTCCCTGGGGTATAAATAAGTCGTGACACAGAGACCATTACGCTTTAACATGGGAAAGACAAAGGAACGTTCCATTCAACAAAGGCAGATGTGTGTTGAACTTCACAAGTCAGGCAATGGCTACAAGAAAATAGCCACTCGCCTACACCTGTCCATATCTACTGTCAGAGGAATTATTAATAAATTTAAAACAACTGGAACAGTGTTAAACTGTGGAGTTTGCTAAGCAGTACTGGAACTTCAACCGTGTGCTTTGGTCAGATGAAACAAAGTGTGGTGTTTTGTTGGCAAAAGGGGGTTGTACAAAGTATTAACATCAGGGTTGCTAATAATTGTGGCACACATGATTTGATGTTAAACAATTATTTCTTAATGTGGGATTTTTTTCCTGCACTTGAGTTAAAGGTAGAATTTTACAGGTTTTTTTTTCACTGTGATCCTATATTATTTAGAAAAAAACTCAATTTATTAGAAGCTAAAGAACACATCTTAACCAGGGCTGACAATAATGATGGAAGGCACTGTGTGTGTGTGTGTGTGTGTATATATATATATATATGATTAAAATGTAAGCATTAATTGATTCAGGGTGGTTCATTCAGGGGTCTGTTTCTGTTCTCCAACACAAATTTAATTCTGTAAGTTTCAATACAGAATCCTTTTATTATCATGTGTTGTATATATATATATATATATATATATATATTTATATATATATATACCCAGATGGCAATGAATATGTAGCTTGATTGCGAGCTGTAAGTGCCAAAAGTGGCCCAGTGCCAAGTGCTTTGGGCTTAACATTGTTGCACGTAACATTGTTCAGAATCTTCATCTTTTAAGTGGTTAATCATCAGAGGATAAAAGACACCGTTTAAACTATGTTCCAAATGTTCCAAACTGGTCTTTTTTATTGATAAGTATTGCATGGTCACATGTTCTTTGTTTCCATTTTCTTTCTAGTGCTAACAATAAATCAATAATGTATATTTATCACATCATAACAGAAAGTGTAGATTCGGCCAAGACTTGGGTCTAAATTCCAGTTAAGAGGATAAACTCATTCAAGAACTTGATAATGTCCTTAGCTGTACTGGGCATTTCACTTGGAGCATAAAGGGATATAGAATAGAGTACATTTCTGCATTAGACGACACAGTGTGAGTAGAACATGCATACAAATAATTACAGGCCGAATATGTTCTTGGGGAAGCAAATAATTTAAAATATAATTTCTAGACAAAGAGAGCTTCTTTGGAGCGATTATTTGGACACAAAACTGTACTCCTAGACTTTGGCTGCTTTCAAGGTAGAGGCTTGATTTCTATCTCCAAAAACAAAAATATTGGCAAACAAATAATTTTTCATCAAAATCTATTGTTTAATCTAGACAAATGAGCTCCTTTAATAACGTAACAAATTATAAAGGTCATGTCCAACACTTCTGTAACAATAAAAGTGCTAAAGTATACTGCAAAATATATAAACCCTCAAATCTCCATATTATTAGGCACTGTTTGACAATCTGTCTGTAGTGAGATTAAAACCCTAAGCTTCCTAAACACAGAACATTGTCAGCAGCTAGGTTCTAAAATGTGTGCTGTTTATTCCAAATATGTCCATATTTCCAATTGCAGAGCCTAATTTATTCCTGTTTTCCCAGCCCATCACCATCTTCACTCTGGAGGCTTTTTCTTAGCTTCTACGTCCTTTTTGAAGGCCTCTATTTTCTTTGCAATGTTTGGGACCTTTGGTGGAGACAGAAATACATTATTAGACAATTTAAATCTCACCAAACTATTACGTTGCTGGCATGCACTGAAGTCTAATGGGGAAAGTAATTAAGATAAAGCTTGTACATCTGAGTAAATCCAACAAAGAATATGTACACAGGTTTAAACAGCAAAGCACTTTTGTAAGTCGCTCTGGATATGGGCGTCTGCTAAATGCCATAAATGTAAATATAAAAATGTAATGTGTCCTTCCCATAAGGACATGGGTTTTCATTACTATACCATTACTATTAGTTATATTGTTAATTCAGCTTTTCCTTAAATATATTACACAGCTTACTCTAATACTTGTTAAGCAAAATTATAGTGTTACAAGATTACACAACAAAAAAATATAAGAGAACATTATGAATAGTTTTTCTCTACATATTTTCTGAAAGGTGATTTAGGCCAGGGTTTCTCAACCTGTGGGCCAGGGACCACAAGTGGGCCGTGAACCACTCCCCAGTGCAGTGTTTCTCAATCCTGCTCCTGGAGGCACCCCTACCCTGCATGTTTTAGAGCTTTCCCTGGTCCCACCACAGCTGATTCAAATAATCAGCTGATTAACAAGGCATTTCATCCTCAAGGGGGGCAGAAGTCCATAGTGGACCTCAGATCAATTGTGTCTAAACTATAAACATTATATAAGCACAAGTATCATATCACAGATATGAAACATTATCAGTTTGAGACAATGCAGCAGCGGCACCTGATGCAGACATTTAGTGAACTAGGGATGTAGACATTTCATAAACAAAGAAAGAATGATGGTACTGTTCCTCAGGATACTGGAGAGGACACTGTTCCTGGGTACAACCAGTCAGACAGGCCGAAAGCATAAGTAGATTGATTGTCAACATGGGGTAAGACATACAGAGACAACTTTCAGACAAAGTTAAAGTCCATATTGTCCCCTATAAAGTTCTACCAGACATTTTTATCAAAATGTAGTTATTCACATATTCTTATTCTGTGATGTCTTAACATTATGTGAGGTGTGTCTTTATCTAGAACAGAAAAAATTGTCCATATGTCTCAATGTCACTATAAAGGCTTTAAGGCACAATATTTCACAACTGCTCAGAATGCAGACAGAACCCTACAGTAGCAAGGGGACGACGTGTCCTTTGATTTTAGTAACACATCTTTCCTGATCATGTTTGTGAGGGACATCTGGGACAAAAATGAACTCATTGTGGGCAGTCACATGCTGTTTTTTAGGCTTCATATCAGGATCAGAGCAACCTACACACAATACATATTTCATATCAAAATACAATTTGATAGAATAGAACTTTATTGATCTCTTGGGAGGGTTCCCTCAGGGAAATTAAGGAATTTAGACCGCAATGGTAAAAATAAATAAAGACCGCAATGGTTTGATCATTGTGTCATGAATTATCAGAGTAATTCAGCTCGGAAAACAGCTTAAAAAGAATTGAATTAAATCCCAGTTCCCAGTTTTCCCAGTTTAAATACCAAAGCAGCTTCCAGTGAATGTTTCTGCTCTATCCACGTTTACATGCTCAACCTGCATACAGACTCTGACTAATCAGAGAGAGGGGCGGGGTTAAAGACATCACCGTCCCAGATATTGGGTTATAGAGGAAAATAAGAAATAAGATGGTGTTTGCTCCCTTTCTTTGCTCAGTGTTCAATTTTCAGAATAAAAGTCCTGAGAAGGGATAATACTGATCAGTAAATAAATAACAATAATAAAGGATATCAAGCTTATCATTATAAACACTTGTCAATAAAATCATTACACAAAACTCTTTGAAACTCAAAAATAACTGAAAAATGTTTGAGCAAAACATAGTATGCTGTATGTGTGACTGTCTCCTGTAAATACTTTCCTGATTGTTGGTGAATAAAACATTCCACACATTTGGTGAACTGTTGTAAAGGTTTGGGGAAAAACGTGTTTACATAAAAAGCTGAATTGTGTCTTGTGGTGAGCTGCTATAAAGAGGTGGAACACGTGGAGAAGCCCTGCTTTTGGCCATCATGGCCAGGACTAGGTACTTCAGTAGAATTAAAGTGGTTTGTTAGTTCTAGCAAACCTCATAATTCTGGGCCAGATACATCCCAAGCACGTTCCCCAAAGTGAATCCAACCTGCAAAACAAGTGAGAGTGAACATTTCACTGAGTTCTGACTGTAAACCTGAGTATATCTGCACACATCAGCGCATATTATTACATTATTATATTAAATATTAATTCTAAAATTAAAAACACTCAAATAAACACTCAAACACTGTAAAAAAATACTCACTATGAACTGCATCATCATTAAAACCTGCCTGTGAGACACTAACACAGCTGCAATGAGCTCCTAGTCACCAGTGCAATAAAAACAACCTGGTTCACAACTGTTGTGGTCAGCCACCGACGTGATGTTTCAAAATAAAAGTCTCAGTGGTGGCTGCGAGCGGAAGTTCGAGTGAGGTCTGGAAACACCGGCCTCGCGCATGCGCACTAAACTGCACTAAATGTTTCTGGTAGGGGACCTCTAGAGTGAATAAATTAGGACACACTAAAAATGCAATATTGAATTATATATATATAATTTTTCTTCATCATCTTATTATTATTATTATTATTATTATTATTATTATTATTATTATTATTAGTAGTAGTAGTAGTAGTAGTAGTAGTAGTAGTAGTTTAAGGTATAAAACATAATTTATAACAGTTAAATCTAAGAGTAAAAATCCAACCATAGAAACTTCAAAAATAATCAATAAGCAAAGACAAAGTTAATAAATAAATACATGAATCTTGGAAACATAAATCATAAAATATTGTTGGTTAATAATTAATTATAATAGCTAACTGTCTACCATGATTGAGATCATATATTCAGTTGTGAGAATAAAAAATGTTGCCAGAAAAGTTACAAAAATTGTTGTACGATCATTTAAGATTTAGATTAAACGTCATTAGAACCAAAAGTCATAACATTTCAGAAAGCAGAGAGCTTTAGGAACAATATAGACTTAAGCTTATCAGTTCAGTTTGTACGGATACGTTTTGTTAGAAAAGAAAAGATGCATGAACTAAAAGCCCATTCTGTTGCCATCTGGTGGATGAAACAAGACACTGCAGGTGGTTTCTCTGTTTTATAAGATCCCAGGACTGCAACATCATATCTGACTGCATTATGATTCAGAGCCATATCCTATATACTCAAGTAGTTCCATCAGCATTTTATATTGTCAACTGAATGTCAATCAGATTTCAGTACAATTATAATTCATTGTATATCTTCTTTTTCTTTTGGCTGCTCTCTTTAGGGGTCGCCACAGCGGATCATCATATTTATGATCCGCATTATAGTTTTGGCCCAATTTTACACCGGATGCCCTTCCTGACACAACCTTCACCATTTACCTGACACCACTTCACCACTTGGGACCACCAGAAGTGCACAAACTACACCCCTAATATTTTCTCATTCCATTCAAATTTAAACAAAACAAGGATTCCTCCGGATCATGGATCACGGATTGACTGGGACAGCTTCCTCCATGACCTCTTGCGCAAGAGTGAAATCCAGGCTGTATATCAGGAACTTCTACTTAACTGAATTCCGTTGTGCCTGTTTAGTGTGAAGATTTACTTTATCAGAAAAGAATGTAAACTCTGTTGGCGAGAACTCAGCCTCCAGAGTACTTCATTACACAAGGCCTCTGCTTTTCTCAGGCCCCTCTTTTCTCCTCACAAGATGTTCCGTGTGCCTTTTGTGACCCACTTGATAGAACAACGTTCAGTTTTATTTAAAACATTGTTTGTCACATTGAAGATCATCTCAATGTGGTTCATTGGAGTTTAAGAGTTTATATAAATGCATTTCTTATTTCTTTGATCGCAGGTTGTGCTGGCCAGATAGCAATGAATGTTTGGCCCAGATTCTTCTTGTTTTATATGAAATCCTGTTCAATGATTTAAAATAAATAAATAATATGGAAATAAAACAATCCAGTATTCAGATCAATGCCAAAGTGTTTTAACTGTATCTGAAAATGTGCTTTTCTTGTAGAACTTCTGTTCTGCTGGCTTACATCTACATTTATGGCATTTACGTAGCAGATGCTCTTATTCAGAGCAACTTACAAGGTTAATCACATTACAGAGGAGTTCCAGAGTAGTGTTAGGCATCTCGCCCAAGGACTCTCATTGGTGTAGTACAGCATAGTTGCCCAGACTGGGACCCCAAGTCTCCCACATGGATTGCTGGTGGTGTTTGTGGCACCACACACACTTGGCTTGATAAGGTCAGCTGACTGCTTGTTTGCCAATGCTGGTCCACCTTTGGACTAGTAGGACATCGTCCTGTGTTTAAAATCAACCAATTTTTAATCTCATAAAAACAGAGACATTTATTTTAGAAAACAAACTAATGACTAAGTCTGATATAGAACATTTATTTGAAATATCTGGATGAAAATGATTCACTAAACTAATTTATGATAGAAAATGCAGATTAATGAATAAATGAGTCTCGCCCAGAAAACAGCAACATGCCAGTGGACCACAAACTTGGGCATCAGCAGACCGACGGTGCTGAGTAATGAAATGCTTCCAGGTCTAGTGATGTAGTAAAATTCCAGCACGGGCGTTTTCTACATTCATTTCTGTTCAGTGTAAAGTTTCACCCATCAAATAAAGCCATGTTTATTGAATTCTTTAGCTGGACTGAGTTACTCACCCCCTGACTCACCTCCAGCAGGTAAATTGAACTGTAGCCTCTTTATCTTGGCAGGTCTCAGATAAATGGCAGGTAATTGCAATAAATTCACTTTTTATTATTCTAATCATAATAAATATGATAACACCATAAATGGTGTCAATACACAACACACATTTCTATAGAGATTTTACTGCCTTAAAGTCTTAACAGTTGTACCAACTTCGTGCAACCAATGTCCACCTTTCATCATTCCACTGACAGTCAGTATAGAAGTTCACATAGAGTTCACTTTTCCTAAATGCAGGCTTTAGTGGAAGCTCCTCCCTTCCACTCAAAGCTTGGGTCAGTTCAAGGCAAGACCAATCACTCTTTCTGTGGGGAGTTGCCTGTCTTACATAACAGACCAGCCTCCAGTGGGATCACAGCTGTGAACCTACTTCACTGTAGAGCCTCTTGGTAAAAGAAGAGCTGCTTTATCATGGCATCTACTATCACTCTCAATAATGGAGCAAAAATGCCCATCGTAGGGTTGGGGACATGGAAGGTAAGACTTTAAAATTACAGTTATTGTGCAACTGAACGACATCCTGCTTTTCCAGGGCAGCCGTGGCTGGGGGTTAGGGACCCAGCCTTGTGCCTGGAAGGTTGCTTGTTCAAGTCCCTGGCATGACTTAAGTGCCCAGCAAGGCACTTTACTCTCTAGCTCTTCACCAGGCTGCCCACTGCTGTGTGGGTTGAGTGTGGAGGACAAATGCTCCTGTGTGCTGCACAGTGGGTCTATGTGCATCTTTCCTTACCTTCTTAAAATATTAATTAATTAATTATTTTTGTTTGTCTGCATAAATCACGATCTTTCACTCCTGCTCTATTACTCTTTTTTATTTCTTAAGTGTAAATTAAGATGAGTTGAATAAACCCAGTTTGTCATGTTGAATTGCTGAACCACTTTTTATAGTGTGACCGAACAACACAGAAAACCTGAAAACTGATTGGTTTGATTGTTGGTGCAGCAAGGACAGTCTAGGGCGGCTTGACAACCTTGGACTTTGCCACAGATAGACCCACCACAACCAGCCCACATACACACAGCCCCTAACAGGGTTGTCACGAGTATCTGAACTACCCGTCAGTTGCATTCAGAATAGCATAATCAGCATATAACAGCAGCACTGATGATAACTACAAGCTGAATTTACAGCTTTCATATAGTTGCAAAACGAATCAACGTAATTTATTACACACTGGGTTTCCATGCCTAAATGCAGTTCAACAGCAGTTCGTAAGTCATTGACTTTTGTCAATCTGACTTTCGTTTTCTTTCATATGGGTTCATTTGGCTCAAATGACATCACTTTAGAAAAAAAATCAATAATCAATCATTAATTTCAGTAAATGGAACAACCGGAATCTTAGCCTGAGCTTCACTGCTGCTGGCAGTGGCACTGTACCAAACATTGGTCAGGTTTTAGATTCTGAAACATCTCAGCTGATGCTTTTTCAACTTTTCCTGAATTCCTTATGTTTTCTGCTCACCATAACCACCAAAACAAAGATTGACAAAACACACTTAACTGTTGTTCAGTGAGTTTTGACCTATTTTATATAGTTAACAAATAGATGCCTCTGTGTTGTCTATTGTCATTTGTCAGCATGATCAGATTTTAAGATCGTCAATAAACAAGGCTACGAAGGTTACCAAATTTCAAATCCCCACCAGATTCCCATTTGTGCAATTCCCTTTGTGATTCCTGTAGTTTTTGTTAAAAGGGAATTCCCCAAGGCTCTGTTCTTGCCCCTTTTATTTTTATCCAAAAATCTATCATTAAAGCATAAAATTTCATTTACATCTTGTTGACAGTCCTGTCAATCTTTCCACCATTGCACAAAACCTTGTTGTCCTTGACCTCCATCTAACCACACATTGAACCGCACATTAAATCTTGGATTACATCATGATTTTCCATCTGCGTGATATTGCTTGATTGTGCCATATACTGATTTCTAAAGATGCTGAGATCTTGTGACATGCCATCATTACACTCAGGTTAGGCCAGCATTTCTCAACATCTGACCACAACAGGTGGGCTGTGAGGTGGACAAAGGCTGAAAAACTCTTTTTTATTGTGTTCAAAATTGGGTATTTCAGGTTTAGAACAGGTTTGGCCATGGGAAAAAAAATGACCTTCAAAGCCCTGCCTGGTCTGAACTTTTTCATCCATATTATCTCACAGATTGAGATCCTCTAATTCAGGTCTGTCCCCAGGTTCAGGCTGTCCACTATGCTGCTACATAAAACTGAAAGTGATTCTCCCCACAGTCCATCCCAGGGCAGGTAGAGGAAGCTGTAAAGGCAGCCATCCTGGCCGGATATCGTCACATTGATGGGGCTGTCGTCTATGAAAATGAAAAAGAAGTTGGGTCTGCTATCCGTGCCATGATTGACCAAGGAGTGGTGAAAAGAGAGGACCTTTTCGTAGTCACCAAGGTAAGCACTATGCATGAGTAACCTAACCTTCAACTGGAATAGTTTTGGTTCTAACTGATGATATTTTACATGTTAAAACCCTTCAGCTTTGGTGCACATGCCATCAGAGACATTTGGTTAGAGGAGCTTGTGAGAAGGCCCTGAGTGACCTAATGCTGGACTATGTGGATCTCTACCTAATGCATATGCCCATGGGCTTCACGGTACTGTGCATCAGTAGATAATTCAATGTAATGCATGTAAATAGCATTGGGTGTTCACAAGTCCTGATGGATTTAAATCTACAGCCTTCGGATGAGATTTTTCCTCTTGATGCTGACGGCCAAGCCATTCCTGATGACAGCAACTTTCTGGACACATGGGAGGTAATTAAACAATATGAAAAATGTAGAGTAAAGTATATCATTTTGAGCTGTCTGGTTGAACACTAAACATGTTAAAGTATAATGTGACCACTGTGCTTGTTAATCAGATGTTTACCATTTCCAAATTGATAGTCCCAAGGTGTAATTAAAATGAAAATAAATAAATAAATAAAACCCACAGCCAGTTCAGGTGGGTGGATCCTGGAGAACTCAGAAGACACCTCAACAGACATGTGGACAACACAGTCCTTACAGACAGAGACCCGAGTGGGAATCGAACCCACAAATCCAGATCCCTGGAGCTGTGTGCATTACTGCCACCATGCTTTAATTTACAGTATTTTAATTTGTAATGTGGTATATCACACATCTTCAAAATGGAAAATGAAAAAAAAATCCAGAGAAGGAAAAATAAACTTCAGAACAGAAACAGAAAACTATTATAAATATTATTTTGGAGCGTTCTGATCTGAGAAACAGCTCCATTTTCACCTTCTATGAAAAGAAACATTTTGGCAGTATGAAGAGTTAATTTGCAGAAACGGATAAAGGTGTAGTATTAATCTGTTAATTAACTCTTCATAAGCAATCAGGAGCTCAGAATAATATACTTACACTGTATTAGAAGAGTGGAGAAAATCACATATGACCAGCATACCCAGTATAGCTTAAGTGTACTTAACTTAAGTACAGACCAGCACAGTGTAACTATACTTTGTTTCTTACAATTATTAGGGATAATGTGAAAATTTGGATACATTCATTTTAATAATTCCAATTTTATCATAAAGGAAATGGAGAAGTTGGTGGATGATGGGCTGGTTAAGGCCATCGGCATCTCTAACTTTAACCATGAGCAGATCGAAACCATCCTCAACAAGCCAGGTCTCAAGTACAAACCTGCCAACCACCAGGTAACTTTTTTACTCTGTATTCTTTAGTTTATCATTAAAGCTTTAAAGAACTGGAATCTTTTTCCTCTCTTCTACAGATTGAGTGCCACCCCTACTTGACACAGGTAAAGCTGATCAACTACTGTCACTCTAAAGGCATCTCGGTAACTGCGTACAGTCCACTGGGGTCCCCTGACCGACCGTGGTGAGTAAAAATACCCTTATCTCTACAGATACCAACAAGAATGGGTGTTCCTATGTACACAAACACTGCTGTCATTACAAGGTTATTCATTCATTATCGCACCGACCACTGCAGAAACAAAACATGTGTCTTGTCTCTGAATGTCTCTTAACTCTACTAAGTACAGTTACTTTTTCACAGGGCAAAGCCTGGTGATCCATCCCTCCTGGAGGACCCAAAGATAAAGGCCATAGCTGCTAAGTATAATAAAACACCAGCACAGGTACCTTTGTTATTATTTTACCATCACATGTCCCTTTCACCCTGTTCTTCAGTGGTCAGGACCCCACAGGACCACCACAGAGCAGGCATTATGTGGGCATTATGTTGCTCTGGTATGAGTGGATCAGACACAGCAATGCAGTTGGAGTGTTTAAACACTGTGTCCACTCACTGTCCACTCTATTAGACACTCCTCCCCAGTTGCTCCACCTTGTAGATGTAAAGTCAGAGACTGAAGCTCATCTGTTTCTGCAAAGTTTGTGTTGGTCGTCCTCTAGTCCTTCATCAGAGCTCACAGGATACGGTTGCCTGGATGTTTCTGGTTGGTGGACTGCTCTCAGTCCAGCAGTGACACTGATGTCTGCATCAGCACTGTAATTTATTACACACAGCACTGCTGTGTCTGATCCACTCGTACCAGCACAACACACACTAACACACCACCACCATGTCAGTGTGACTTCAGTGCTGAGAATGACCCACCACCCACGTAATAGCTGCTCTCTGGTGGTCCTGTGGGGTCTTTTTATCCAAAAATGATGTGCTGAAGTACTGCAGTGAGTTCAGTATTTGTTTATTTGTCCAGAGTATAATGATGCAGGTGAGATTTACTTTATATACAAGCTCATGTGAAAACTTTAGACATGCATGTCAGGAAGTTTTGAGAGAGGTGGGGAGTGGGGAGAGTGGGGAGACAATCAGAGTCCAGTTCATTGCTTATTTGTTCTTCAAGCCACTAAAATTCCCGCTACTTTGATGTCACCCTGTATACCTTTTCATGTTTCATTGTTAATAATTAATAAATATTAATTATTCCTAATAACATCTTAGCAATTAGGCTGAGATCATGTTGTATAATCTTGTGGGGCACACCTGTCTGAGGATGATTACCTGTGGTTCTATGAACCTTGCACTTGACCATTATCTATGTAAGTCTTTGATAATTTTATTTTATGGTTGCAAATGAATATGTAAAAGTAGTTCTAGTTCTAGTTCTATAATCACAGACTGTAGTTCATCTGTTTCTCTGCAGACTTTATTCTCCTCCTTTCACCCTGATATTCAATGATCAGGACCCCACAGGACCACCACAGAGCAGCTATTATGTGGGTGGAGGGTCATTCTCAGCACTGCTTGTAGATGTAAAGTCAGAGACAGAAGCTCATCTGTTTCTGCGCAGTTTGTGTCTGTCATCCTCTAGTCCTTCATCAATGTTCACAGGATGTGGCCTACAAACCCACACCTTATATGGCAATGTGTAGATTTTATAGACCCTGTTAAGGAATGTAGGCTGTGAGGCCCCAAAGGTTCAGAGGTATACAACACTTCAATACACATTATCCTAATAAGGTTTCTTGGTGGTCTACGAGAGCCTACACATGCTGTCCATGTTTTCAAACAAATATTTGTTTATGTTTATAAATATGTTTACATATTTATTAGTACAAAGTCAGAAGATAGTAGGCTATGTGCGTAAATCAGAAGTGGATGTATATACAGATACTGTCCAGTTTGTCAGCTCCTCTGATCACACTTTGTAATTCTATAATTCCAGACAGTAATTCATCTGTTTTTCTGCATACTTTATTCTCCTCCTTTCACTCTGATCTTCAATGATCTGGACCCCACAGGACCATCACAGAGCGGCTATTATGTGGGTGGTGGGTCATTTTCAGCACTGTAGTGACAACGACATGGTGGTGGTGTGTTAGTGTGTGTTGAACTGGTATGAGTGGATCAGATACAGCAGAGCTGCTGGAGTGTTTAAACCCCTCAGTGTCGCTGCTGGACTGAGCAAAGTCCACCAACCAAAAACATCCAGCCAACAGCGTCCTGTTTTTGATTTTACGCCTATAAGGTGGAGCAACTATGGCTGATTGCTGTATATCAAACATCTGATTTTCTGAAGTGGTTTATTTTGTAAAGGAAACTACAGTGTTCTGACATGCTAATTAGAGAACCCTGCCACCAGGTCTTGATCCGGTTCCACATCGAGAGGAAAGTTGCAGCTATTCCCAAATCTGCCAATCCAGGTAGAATCAAAGAAAACCTACAGGTAAGTGTACTAGACTGGAGCAGGGCTAGAGCAGGCAAAGCATCACATCAAAGAGGGATCTACTAGATCATGCTGTGAATATTCTCTCTGCAGGTCTTTGACTTTAAGCTGAATGATGAAGAGATGAGCACCATTCTGAGCTTCAACAGGAACTGGAGAATACTTGCAATGGAGTGGTGAGTTAAGCAAGTATTGAGTATGACTATGAGTTTTTTGGGTGATCTGTGTAAGAATTCAGTAACACTTTTACTCTTTTATTTAGGGCTAACAAGCACAAGGACTTTCCTCTGAATGCAGAATACTGAGCTCCAGTCCTCACTCACAGTCAAAACATTCCTTTTGTGGCCCAGATATAGTCCGAATGTGTCTGCTATCTGGGACTCTTCTAGGCTAGAGGACACCACACTTACAAACTCTGATGCAATCATTGCTTGTTAAATATAACACATTATAAAATATAATTTTTTTACATTCCACTGAAAATCACTAAAGCAATCACTTCTTATGGCTGCTGAACATAAGTATTATTATTATTATTATTATTATTATTATTATTATTATTATTATTATTATTATTATTATTTTAAAATAACTGTTCCTTATTTTTGTTCCATCAAGTGTCAGACACTGTTGTGTTAATGTATTATGTTTGGTGTTTGTCATTTTATTGTTTTGTTGTTGTTGTTGTTGTTGTTTCTTTTTATCCCCTTTGTTTTTTGTGTTATTGGTCTGGCACTTGACAATTACAATATATAACTGATGCACTTTTCAATATGCAAAGCAAAGCATTAATACACAGTATTTGACCACAGGACAAAGGTAACATACTATACACTACAGCTAATGGAGATTAAACTCAATATAAACTTCATCTCTATTCTTATAAATATGCTCGTATAATTAATCCACTAATATGCTGATTTACAGACATTACTTCAGAGAGACTGAGAAAGGGGGACAGCAGACTGAAGTCAACCTACACTCATTTTTGCTTTTTCTTTCTCTTCTTCTCTGAATAAACATTAAATTGTTTGCAGCAGGTAGTAATGTTTCTTCCTCCATTTCTTTGCCTTGAAGGCAGAACAGCTACTGGGAAAAATGACCTCCATGTCCACGGTTGGCATTAGGTCAGCTAAACTTTTTAATTCCAACCATAAGTGTGATTTACATATCAAACTGCCCATATTAAAAAAATAATCTCTTATTATAGTCTAATTCAGAGATTCTTAACCTTTTTCACTGTGCGACCCCCTTTCAGGCTCCAGTAAAGTTCGCGACCCCCCCTACCCCCGGGAAAAAATGGTATCAATAACTTGTAAAATATTCCAAGTACTTTTCATTATATTTTCTCACGTTCTTTGTTTTTTTCTAGTGATGATACCCTTGAATCTGAAGCTTCGAGGCGTGTGTCGAAAAAACGCTATGCATTGGGTTTGAATCACTGTGCCAATGCTCGATTCGTTCTACATTGATATAGATGGATAGATATATTGTGAGGGAGAAGAGTGAGTGACAGAGGAGAAGACAGACAGAGACAGAGAGAATGTGAGACAGACAGACTGACAGATATATATATATATATATATATATATGTAATATATATATATATATATATATATAGAGAGAGAGAGAGAGAGAGAGAGGAAACAAAAAGTAACAATGTGCATTATATTTATAAATGTAGTTTCTCCAGTGTGTTTCAGCGCTGTGAAGTCTTGACGTAAAGGCAGGTAGTTACAAAGCAAGCATACACTTATAATCCAGGGCAGAATAAGTAAGAGCTCTAACATAAACAATACAAAACGGTCCTGGTACTCACATTAAAAATGATAGAACCTCATAAGTCATTAGGACATTAGCCTCTATTAATTTAACTGAGGGACAAACTGGACAAAGCCCCAGTGGAGTACAAGGGCTTGCCCAAGTGCAAGTTCCAACTGACACAGGCAACTACAACTGCAAATAATAAAAACATGGTTTTACATGAAGTTGTATACACATGTGTATTTTATGTAATCTACATACTATTCTATTATGAATGACAGTCCAAATCAAGGGTCCTATTTGGGCTCAAATAGAAAATCTGTATAATTTACAGAGTGGGCTGCACGTGGACCAGAGTTCCAATTTCATTACAAATCTTAAATGCTCCTACAGCTAGGCCACTGTACGCTACTTATTACACTGACTCATCGTCCCTAACTAAGGCCCAGTATGTGTACCTTTGGTGCACAATGGGTTTGAGATTCCACATGTATCTGTTGGTCAAGTAGGCTGACATCTTGTCTCTGTGTCATGACTGGGCAAGGAAGGGTAATGAGTCCTGCTCCAGGTGACTCACAGCATAAGACATTGACCTTGCTTATGCTCAAAAAAGTGCCAAGTCACTGATTAGCTGCAGAGGCCCACTGCTATCTCATGAACTCAGTGCTACTATGAACTGATCAAATAATGAATGAAGGTTTATATTAAAAGAACACAGGAAAACAGTCATCTCAAGGATGTAGGAGTGGTTTACAGTTTAACTGCAAGAGCTTAAAGGCCATTAAATAATAATATAAATATATTATAAATATATATATTATTAAAAATATATATATTATTAAATAATAATATAAGTATATATATATATATATATATATATATATATATATATATATATATATATATATATATATATATATATGGAATATAGTGCATATCTGTGTTTCTTCTGAAACATATTTACATTTTCTAATGTATGTCCACATTAGCAGTGAAGTACATAGTGACCACTTCATTGCCACATCTGCAGCCCCGCCCCTATACATCAGCATAAGTCCTTTTCACTGCAATCTTTTGCAAAACTCGTTGCAAACCCCTCCCTTTATGTATATGTGTGTAAGGGTTGGGTTTCCGACACGACCAGTCAAAATCAGATTTTTGTTTTGTGTCTGGAGGATCTGTTAAAAAGCAGGGCAAGTGCTGGTGCAATCACAACTGCAAGACTACATTGTAGGTGCAACTGCTTCTCCATGGCAACTTCTATCAAACTCAATACAGGGGCATGGATGCCAATTGTTGGGCTGGGAACATGGAAGGTAAGAGACTTTAAATGCATTTAAATCATTGTTTAACCTCAATGTTAGAATCCAGTTGTCATGCATAGTTTGGTAAAATCTCTAATGAAATAAATTGTATCCAGTACATAAAAAAAAAAACATGCACCAAAAAACATGCGAGTGTCTTCCCACAGTCCACTCCAGGGCAGGTAGAAGAAGCTGTAAAGGCAGCAATCCTGGTTGGTTACCGTCACATTGATGGGGCCTATGTTTATGAGAATGAGAAAGAGGTTGGGGCTGCTGTTCATGCCATGATTGATCAAGGCGTGGTGAAAAGAGAGGATCTTTTCATTGTTAGCAAGGTAAGCAGCCAGTTCAAAAAACTGCCAAATCATTGCAACTTGCATAATTTCTGCCTTTCTTTTCTGACCATGAAAGATCTATAATTGTTTGAGTTACCAGTAATTATGCCGTGCACAATCCAATACAAACAGAAGCTCTAAACATGATATTTTACAAATTTACATATCATATCTTTTCAGCTATGGTGCACGTTTCATGAGAGACATTTGGTTCGAGGAGCTTGTGAGAAGACCCTGAGTGACCTGAACCTACCCTACCTGGACCTCTACCTAATTCATTTGCCCGTGGGCTTTAAGGTATTATTAATAAACATACATTTACATTTGTAAATAGGGTTTATTCCATGGCAATGCCATTAAATATGCATGCACCCTGAGGCCTGGTTCTAATTCTGCAGCCAGGAGACAACATGTTCCCTTTTGATGAAGAGGGCCAAGCCATTCCAGATAACAGCAACTTTCTGGAGACGTGGGAGGTAATTAACTCCATACTGATTTCATAGTTTTTCCTTATTTTGTTGAAGATCAGGGATCTTTATTTTGTTGTGGTCAGTGGAACAAGGTAGTGGTCATATATATGAATGTAGATATCGTCACACATTTGTTCTCTATTATCTGTATGCCTAATAATGTAGATGACTTTTTCATAAAGGAAATGGAGAAGCTGGTGGATGCTGGGCTGGTCAAGAATATCGGTATCTCTAATTTCAACAGAGCGCAGATTGAAGCCATTCTGAATAAGCCAGGCCTCAAGTACAAGCCTTGCATAAACCAGGTAGCATTTTGCACACTGTATTGACTACTTTTTCTTTCAATTGAAAAAAGCTCATGCATTTTTTTCTTTTTTGTTCCAGATTGAGTGTCATCCCTACCTGACTCAGGTGAAGCTGATCAACTTATGTCAGTCTAAGGGCATCGCCGTAACTGCATTCAGTCCTCTGGGGTCCCCCGACAGACCTTGGTGACTAACAATGCATTCACAATGTGTCGTAATCAACTAAGTAATAAATCAATTCAGCCATCAGTGCAGAACTGATAGGAACACGTGTCTTTTTACAGGGCAAAGCCTGGTGATCCATCCCTCTTGCAGGATCCAAGCATCAAGGCCATAGCTGCGAAGCATAACAAAACACCAGCACAGGTATGTATGTACTGTAACGTCAGTGAAGAAGACAATAAAGGAATGTCCTTCTTGCTAAAGGGTTGCTCTTTATCGCACCTTAGAACAGCAAAGCCTTAACAAAGGCTCGAACAGACAACAAACAGAGATTAAAGGATGAGGGGGGGTTAAATATAGTGTCTCGGCCTGACTATTCTAGCCTATCAGCAGCCAGGGGCACTCCTGTCATCCGAGATGCCATGCAGATACTCATACATGCAAGGGGAGATGGCAGAGAAACAGCCATATAGGGAAAATCAGACTGACCAATGCAGTACAAGATCAGGTTAGAAAAATCACTCCTGCTGTAGACGGCGGCGGGCTTGAGTTCACATTACCTACACATTTATATCAAAAGGAGAATGTTATACAGAACCATGTCAAAATACGACATAAACGACTATTAGAATAATAGTGAGTAATAAAAATGACCAGCAGTACTGGTCATGGAATCACATGCTTGTAAAGGAGCTAATTGTCCTACAGTTCAATTATCCCATTTCATGGTAAGAGGGTTGTTACTACCATCTCAGATCTTCATAATTTACTAATCCGAAAACTCTACCACCAGGTCCTAATCCGGTTCCACATTGAGATGTTGTGGTGATTCCCAAATCTGCCAATCCAGGAAGAATCAAAGAAAATTTCCAGGTAATTATTTTACAGTGTGACCTTCTGCAAATTCCTGTACACCATCACAATAAAAAAACATAAACTATATTAACCTTTATAATCCCAGGTCAAATTTGTGGGATGATTTCATTGTTGTTATATTGTTATTTTCAGGAGAGGGTACATTCATATTATTATTTTTGTTATTTGTTTATGTATTTTTATTCTGAAACACTGTGTGAGCAAAGAAAGAGAGCGAACTTCCCCTCCTTTCTCATTTACCTCTATAACTCAAAGTCTGTGTCAGTGATGTCATTAGCTCCGCCCCTTCTCACTGATCAGTCAGAGTCTGTATGCATGTTGAGCATGTACTTGTGGACAGAGCTGTAAACATGCACTGGAAGCTATTTTGGGATTTAAACAGGGATTTAATTCAGTTGGAAACAGATTATTAATAATTATTCATTATAGCTGTTTGGATTACTTGCTGATAATTCATCAAAATATGAATATGTGTTCTTGTTCTAATTTTTATGTGCAGGTCTTTGATTTTAAGCTGAGTCAGGAAGAGGTCAACACCATTCTGAGCTTCAACAGGAACTGGAGAACATGTCCGTTTGAGTGGTAAGTCAAAAAATAAGATTAACCGAGAGAGATTAAGAAGAGAATGCGATGAAATATCTTCTTGTTTCTTCTGATGTTCTTTTAAAAACTCTTTCTCTCATTTAGGGCTACAAAACACAAGGACTACCCTCTGAATGCTGAGTACTGAGGTCACAGTAAAAATCTTCCTTCTGTCCTGCAGACTAATTCCTCCACTGTGTAATGTGATCATCTGGGTGGGCTGTATAAGCAGATATTAAGATAAACCCAGATGAGAGTTATGGGTCTGTAAAGGGTGTGTAAGGTTTAAAAGGTGTGTAAAGCTCCACATTTGCCTATGAATTCTTTAATCTCTGTTCTTTTCAGTGATTGTTTGATTTGCTTTGATTTATATACATTTTTGACTGTATATTGGATTTAAGGGGATAATCAAAGAGAAATAACTTTTTTTGCAATTGGCTTTTTCATTTATAAGAATTTGAATTCAAATAAGAATCAAGTTTATTGTCACATTACACAGGTTTAAGGAGGAATGAAAAACTTAGGTGCAAGCCCCTCACAATGCATAAAATACACAGCAGAAGAAAAAAAAAAAAAAAAAAAGTATATATTGAGAGTATATGTAATATAAACAGACTGTATACACATTAACTTACACTATACATACATATACATACATATTGCACTGAAACATACATTATTGTACTGTAGAGGTTTTATGTTTACAGCTATAATGTGCATTATATGTACATGCACTGGGTTTAGAATTAGATGCAGCTGTACAGAGAGAAGGCAGTGGGAGACAGTCTTTAGTTGGTGTGGGGAAAGACTTTATCAGAACCCGAGGTCACGAGGCTAGAATAGTGTATTATTCTCTATTTTAAAGCCTTTTAAAAGACATTTACGATTTAAATTTGGATTGTTTGGTTTCTCTTTATTCATTTTTGGAAAAAAAAAATGTTTTAATAAATCTGTCAAAAACAAGATATGGGTGTGGATGATTTTTGCACATTATTTTCTTAAACACTATGATACATCATATCAGTGTTGTTGAAACTGTGGTCAATTATACCTCAGTAGCACCTAACAGGATTGTGCATGCATTGTGTAGATGACTACTAGAGTTTGATTCCACACAACAATATGCAAAAATAAATATGGAACAGCCTTATAATGAGCATTACTTTAGTTGGTTGGGCACTTTTGTCATGTTACACGGAAGCTAAAGACACAGCACTTACCTGTGTGATGTGTGTGGGGTCTCCTGCTTTAAATGTACATATGATTCTTGCCAGAGTCACTTCAATTTAAGCCAGTCCTCAACAGGACTGATGGAGGTGAAGTCCTTCTTTTCAGTCCAACCTGAAAACACTTTGTTTCTTTTCCAGAGTGCTAGGCCACTGCTTAGAAGAACCCATGGGTGCTGTATTTTGGAACAAGGTTAGAGGATGCTGCGTATTTTTTAAGCTTTGAAATTTGCATCACCTGGCCTTTCCTAATGATGATTGTGAACAAGCAATAACCTTAACTGGCTACTTAAGTTCTGAGACCTTGGTCAAAGTTGTCTGAGAGCTCACATCTCCTAGGGTTCCAAACCAAACTAATACACTGGTATTGCTTAAAATGTTAAAAAGTATGTTTCATCATAAACTTTAGGAGATGATCTTCAACCTGCCTAACTGTTTACAGTAACATTCATTTTAAACAGGGATGTCCAAACATTTGGATACGATTAGAATGGTGATAGTCTAGTGTCTGTTAGAATCATCTACCTCCTTAACCTCCTCGTCCTGACTGCATCTAGAGTCATTCATAAATTATGTTTATACGTCAGCAGTAGATTTCCTGAAAACAGCGAAGGTCAGGCCGTTGAAAGCGGAAATGGGTGGACGGGTCTCTATAATAGCACACAGAACACGCTATCCTCGGGCCATATTTTATGGCGTCTAACAATGAAAGGCCATTAAGGATGTCACAGAGGCAGCAGAACCGGCCTCTGTACATGGCAGTGGATCAGGAAGGGTGAACTGTGGGCTGTGAGTGCTACTTGGACATACACTGGGGTCTGACCTGTTAATGTTTACAAAATCAATCAGAGGCCTCAGGTTTGAAGCATTATTTTAACTGGGGTTTGCAAACAACACACAACATTACCAGCCAGGATGCATGTATGAACAGCCCTGCTGTTGTCTTCATTTCATGGTAACTTGCTTTGTGTTCTTGGTCAAAATGGGCCACCCCTATTCCGAGAGGCTCAGCGGCCTAAACTGCCACCACTATAATCTAAGGATCGTGAGTTCGAATGCCAGGTCATGCTCCTTGCCATTGACAGCCGGATTTATAGAGAGAGTGCATTTGAGCTGCTCTCCCTCTCTTAGTGGGGATATCACACTTAATGTGATGCTGTTCTGCACAGGCATCTGTTAGCTAGTGCAGCTTAGCTGGGGACCTGGTGCTTCCCTCTGAACGCATTAGAAAGTCATGAAACCTCACCTTTTAAACTGAAAATTATCCCTGTTAGTACAGAATTGCTGAATTATGAATTAGTAGCTCATTATTACACAACTATAACAGCTATAAATGCTATACAAAAATCATAAGAATTATTTTAATAGACTTATATAGTGATGAAATTTCTGTTCAACTGCTCAAAATGCTTTAGAGACAAAATATATTTTTCATATTTTTACTGACCTTACTGAGACGGAAACTTAAACGAAGAGAACAGAAGAAATAAGATGGATATATTAATAGAAATTAAATATACACTTAACTAAGGCTAAATTACCAAGATATGTTTTAAAATATTTTAAACACACAAATATTAATGTTGATTTTCTAATATGTAGAATTGAGTTCCACAGCTAGAAGCACGAAAAGGGAATAAGGAAAGATGGAGAGGTTGCTCCACTTTTCCTGTCATTAAATCAGGAATTTGGAATATTTGCAAGCATAAGATGATGACAGCCAACACGATACACATATACTACAGCATTTTGAGCTGTAAAATATCCAGTACAGTGTCAAGTAGAGTCTCTTAAAATAAGGCTGATGTCTTCTTTACTGTTATTTTCTTACCAAATATCTGCAGCTGCCCCCAAGCTGAGGATCTACTGTTTTCTTAGAAAATCCATGTGTTTACATGCGAGATAAACCTGAGCTCAAAGGTGCACCTGTATTTCAGGTGTGGTAAATGAAACAAAGGAGCTTAGGTTCTGACAAAGCATATTCTCAGAATTTTCATACCATTAATCAATATTTCAGTGTTTCAATAGTCAATGGCTTTCAATGGGTTGTGTGTGCTTTGCAGGAGGAGCTAAAATGCCTTTGTAAAAAGTTTGAACGGTTCGGAGCAAGTCCCAGTAGAGTAAAAGGTATGTTGGTAGAAAACTTTAGCCCAAAAGCTGCCTTAAATTGCTGCCAAACAGGTTCAGCTGAAAATACTTTAGTTGATAACACACCGTTTTTTCTTACGATCAACAGAATGTCCATGGATATTTGGGACGGCTACTGGTTCAGCAGTATAACCATGGCTTTGTGGAGTGCGTCTGTAGTCACAGGTTTGAGATTCCACAAGAAGGATAACACGTTTATGGAATCTGTGCCTGTCAAAGCATGTCTACTGGATACACAACTGTCAAGTTGTCCCATGAAGAAAACTACAATGACTATTGTCCACGTGCATCTGAAGTGTAGCACTCCAGAAAGAGCTAAACCTTCTGCATTCTATTAAGAGTAACTTTTTATGTAACATGGTTACCAGCAAATAAAAATAGTCATGAGTCAAAAATAGTTCAATCATGGCATCTGAAAATGTATGAGGTATGTATGTAAAAGATGTGACCACACTGGAGGCAGCAGGTCTTGGTCATGTGTTTTGTGGCTGTAACGTCATTGCATCACCATCTTCATGGTAACCTAGCAGTGATCTGCACTTATACTTTGTAATCTTTGGTGGCATTTAAAGCAATTAAACTGATAAAGCTGAAACAAAATGAGGAGATATGATACAGATTTTTGGATAAATGATCAATTAACAGCACTGATCCTAAAGACCTTATTTTGTAGACCTTCAATTATTATTTTTATTATTATTATTATTATTATTATTATCATTATTATTATTATTATTATTATTATTATTATTATTATTATTAATAATAATAATAATAATAATAATAATAATAATAAAAATAATAATAATGTATTTATTTATTTATTTATTTTGGTAGATATGGCACAATCAGGTTGAGTTACGTTCAACACCTTGTTCAATCAGATATAGTGACTCAAACTGTGCTCCACCAAAACGTTGAGCAGAACATTATGAAGTTCCAACTTTCCCTTTTGTCCTCCAAAACAAGCTCTGGATAAACTGATCTACTGATACATGTTTGTATTGCTGCTTATCTGTGTTTCACTCTCAATTTTAATCAATAGTCTTCATGCAAAGACTGGTGGAAAAACAGTGGTTAATTCAGCTGTGACCCCCTCCCTCTTCAGTAACACTGAAAGACATACAGAGATGTTTGGAGACCATACGTGAAGTTCTGCTTAGACTGATTGTTCTATAAATAGTTCATATCAGTAAACATGCAGTGGACTGCCGCAATGTTTCACATGATGATGAGACTCTGAAGGGTAATATGGTAAGTCTTGTAGTTTTGGATATGAGTACAGACTAAACAGCCTGTAGCCGTGAAATATGCAGGGTAGGGGTGCCTCCAGGACCAGTGAGACACTGCTTTAGAGAACATTTTTTAAATCATTGCGCCACAGGCAGTGTTTCTCAACTCTCAATGAATTCACTGCTTTAACACACCACCTGCAGCCCTGAAGGTTTGTTAAAGAGCTGATTAGTTGAATCAGGTGTGGTGGGAGCAGGGAAAACTCTGAAATATGTAGGCTATGGTCTCCTTTCATTGTCAGCAAGGTGAATATAAGCATAATATTAAAAAAAAGCCAAGTCATTGGCAACATGCATAATTTTTACCTTTGCCCTCTACACCTGCCTTACGGGGTGTGATCACTGACTGACTGGGTGAGTCACCAGTAAGTAAACTGTACCAAATACAATGATGTATGGTAGAGATGGAAGAAAATATTAATAATATTGTAGTATCGCAATTATTATTATTATTATTATTATTATTATTATTATTATTATTATTATTATTATTATTATTATTTGCAATATTGAATCAATTCTCAAAAACTGTTCTTCACATAACTACAGTAATATAGTTATACATGTGTTTTAAAGGCCCTAAAACAGAGCCATGTGGAACTCCACAACATACACTAAACCAACCAATTCCAGAGTAAAAGTTTCTGCATTAGAAGGTTATGAATATGGGCTCAACGGAAGGCCATGTAGACGTTATAGTTCACTACACTGTACTCCTGTTGTTTTCCAAGATGTCCCAGTAGATCTGCTGACCAGAAACAATAATCAAGCATCCTACCATGCCAGTTTACAGGCTGCAAAAGTGGGCAAGATCACATAATCTGTGAAAAATCAGGTGGCAATAAATGATGTCCAATGTGTGGAGGTCACATCTAGCCTACCTTAAAAGTGTGTGTGGCACGTGTTCCTGTGAAATGACTTGTATGTGGTACATGATCTGAAAAGTTTGAGAACCAATTAAACCATGACATTAATAGTTTGTGTTGGGTTGGTCTGTGCAGAGACACGTGGCTTGACCGAGTGTGGGTGGGTAGATTGTGCCCATGTCATTCTTGTTCTATCAGCGTAAAGTGGGGGTCATTTTAAGTTCTTTTCAGGGTCACTGCTAATCAGATCATCAACTGGGTGGGAGACGGTCTGATGTTATAAAGTTCGGGACTCTGTAAAAGCCCAGGCCAGACCCAGTTTAATGTAGTACTGTCTTCAGATGCCACTGTTCTGACTGTATAACAAGCTAATACTGAGATATTATGCACATTATATCTCAGTATATAATGTTTATTATATAATGTTTATTATATATAGTATATAGTATATTTGGATCGGATGTGTGTGAACATCAGTCAATTGTCCACATAAATGTGATATGCACTGTATCAATGAAAAATCCTGGACCTTAAGGCACCCGTCCTGCAAGTTTTTGTGGATTCCCTGTTTTAACACACACCGGGACTCTGAAAGGGCTTGTTGAGCTGATCAATTGAATCAGGTGTGTTGGGGGCAGGGGGGTCTCAAGGACCTGGGATGGCAGTCCTGTACTATAACATGCTCTAAACATACTTTTAATGCCTGTGTTTGATTTTGACCAACATGACAATTGTTGACATTGACATTTCTTAGTTGTGTTGAGCAACGTCAAACCATTGGAGCACATTTACTCGTCCATGTTTTCTTCTGAGGGTGTTTATTAGTGAGGAGTACAATTTTTATTATTAATGTCTAAAAATAATGTAGAATTGGGATGGAATTTCAAAACCAACTTCAAAGATCATATGTAATTAAAATGGCGAACCTTGATTGCATAGTCACATGAGCTCATGTGCAGTTACTCGAAACAGTTCTGAAGGCAGCGCTGCCTCTGAGGCAGAACATACGCAACTGCTAAGAATAAACAATTAAAATAACCAGGGGCTTTAGTAATATATCTGCTCCTCAGACCTTTATATGTGGATGCATGAAATCTGTGCAATTCAGTTTGGATTTTATTGATTTGGTTTAATATATAAAAATGTTTAATATCAGACCCAGTCATTATATGGTTGCTCACAGTTGTTTGTAGTATTTGTTCTTATTTAATTTTCTAAAATAAGTCTCTATGCATTTAAAATCTATTTTTAGGAGATTAAAAACGTGTGTTGACCTAATTGCCAAATAAATTTCATTTATGACCAATGAGCGATTTGAGTTTGTACATTTTTAAAATTGTAATAGAATTTCTAATAAAATATGCTGACATTTTTAACTCCGGTTTAAAAATTGAGCTTTCAAATTAAAAAATTATTAAAATTCAAATAATTTTTTTTAAAATCTTATGTCCCAGCAGTGTGGCTCTTAGTCTAAGGGCTTAGCAGGGACAATTCACATTTAGCAAGATTAAGCGTTAATGATTCAGGCGGTAAGCATGTTGTTTTATTGGTTTGTTAGTGGTAACCTGAATGTCATGATTCAACACAGATGTGTTGAAAAGGCACATCTGTAAAAAGGGAAGGAAAACTACAGATGAGTTCTATAAGGTCCTGACTTTGGGACTTATGTAGGTGAGCTAACACAGTGGGCAAGTTCTGCAATACCTCAGAGTTGGAAAGTCCACAGGCAGCTTGAGGAGACTTGGGTAATAACTCTAGCCCATCTATTGCATCAGTCACAGAACTTGTAGTTTTTGTAACAACAGAACCACTGTTTTGGCAAGTGTCGTAAGACCACGGGTATGGTAAAGTTTTAGCATATTTATATGACAAACCCGCTTCTTACGTTTACGGTCAGACGTATGAATAATGTAATCTGTGGAACTCAGTCGTTTTTCCACAGCATAAAGGCTAGAAAATTTTGCTGAAAGAGACGGGCCAGAGACACTGGTAATAAAACCAAGACTTTGTCTCCTGACTGAAACTATCTAGAATCTGCACGTTTGTCATAGGTATGTTTCATCTTGTCCTGAGAAAAACCTAGAGTGTCACAAGCAAGAGCACAAGCTTTGTGCAAACGTTCACGGAAGGTCTAATCTAAAATATTCTGTGGCTTACTGTTTTCTTCCAACAAAGTCACTTTAAGGACTTTCATTGGACCACGTACAGAGTGAGCAAACACAAGCTGGGCAGGACTAAAACCCAAAGAATCATTGCCTCATGAGCAGCGAAGAGAACAAGGGGCACACCTTCATCCCAGTCTTTTCCACTATCTAAGCAATACTTGTGCAACATAGACTTCAGGGTCTGGTGAAATCTCTCTAAGGCACCTTGTGATTCTGGGTGATACGGACTGGAATCTTGATGTCGGATTTTCAAAGTTGCCATCACCTGCGAAAACAGTTTGGACAAAACGTTTGTACCCTGATCAGTTTGGACACATTTTGGGAGACCAAATGTGGCAAAGTACTTAATCAAAGCCTTCATGATAATGGGACTGGTTATCCTACACAAAGGAATGGCTTCTGGAAAACGTGTAGCTGCACACATCATAGTCAATAGGTACTGATTTCCAGAGTGAGTTTTTGGGAAAGGACCCACACAATCTAAAAGTACTCTTTCAAAGGGCTCCCCGGTCACCGGAATAGGACAAAGAGGAGCAGGGGGAATAACCTGATTTGGCTTTCCTATACACTGACAAACATGACAAGATCGACAAAAATTCACTACATCTTTCTTAAGAGCAGGCCAAAAGAAATGAGCAAGTATACGAGCACAAGTCTTAGAAATGCCTAGATCTCCAGACCAAGGGTGATCATGGGCTAAACTAAGCACGTGCTGTCGTAATACTTCAGGCACCACAATCTGATACACGGAAACGGCTCCTGCAGCTGCACGTGGTGACCATTTTCTCATCAAAAGCTCTTTATCTAAAAAAAATCCAACCTGTTTGTCTTCCAAGTTTCCTACATGATCCACCATGGAAAAACATTTTTTTAAACTGGGATCAGTTGTCTGATGAGTAATTCTTTATCCCGACTAATAGTTAAGGTTTCCAGCGGACTGTCTACAGTCATATTTGGAACCAAGTTTTTAGGATGGTCTACTGGACACCAGGAGACCTCAAGGGAAGAAGAGTCATCTTTACTCAAAATTGAGTCTGATAAGTTGACTACATACTCAAACAGTTGTGCTCTTGCACGTGTAACCACACAAGTAGGGAAAACAGTAGGAAGGCCTTCAACCATTTCAGACAATGCAGCTAAAGTATTCTCAGTGGAAAAAATTTAAAACTGGAGTTTAAAAATGTTTGCTCTTTTTATAAAAAAAAAAAAAAAAAAAAAATATTGATGAAATACACCATTAAAAATCATTTGGCACATTTTAAATGCCATAGCCCTCTGCCCATTTTCACATACTAAAAACCAAAATGCTGACTGAAACATGCTTTATTTGTACACCATAGAAAACACACTGAATTTCATATCTTAACACACAATCAGGCCACAAATATTTGCTCACAGTTTGCAAAGAAGTTGAAAGAAAACATGGAGTGTTCAGAAACTTTTAAACACACATTCCTCTAAAGATATATTTCATATGTATTAAAGGAAATGTGCACAATTTCAATTCATTACACGTCAAATTCGGTCAGTGCTTCCTCACTGTCCAGTTGCCGGTCTGACTGCACACTAGAACAAAGTTTGTAAATGGAGTAAAAACAGAAGTATCTCGACCAGACTATTCCAGCAGGGGACGTTCCTGCTCATGCACAGGTGGAAAAAGAGCATAGTGACACAAAAGTAGAGATGACAGAGAAACAGCCGCAAAGGAAAAAGTCTGACCACTTTTACTTTACAAATACTCTTAACACTAAATGAGTGAAAGTGTTCATCTATATATTACCTAGAACAATATTCTCGGTCACTCATTTGTTTCACTTAGGCCACATCATTCATTGCATTTAATTAAAGCTCTTGTTCCCTTTTGTTGGAATCCCTGACATTTTTCATTTAGGAATGCTTTTTCCAGTCACTGATTTTATTTTTACATTATTCTAACTATAAAATGAGATGATTAGATTAGGAATCCATTAGAAAATATCAGATTTAATCATAGAACTCATATCTGAAAGGAAACTCCTACATGTGAATATGTAAATAGGAATTAAGTGATAGCAGAAAATGCAGAGGTTTATTACAGTAGAAAATGAATGAAATCTTAATACATGTCAGTAAATCTTAATACACAGGAATGTAACGATACTTGTGCACCATTCAACCACAACATTATGATCACCTCTGTGTTAATTTTGTTTTGTTAACATTTCAATTCCAGCAACAGACGCAAGTACTATGGTTCAGTAAGTGCATTTCTGTGTTTCCCTAAAACATACTTTAACAGCCATTAGCATGTAATCAGAGCTTGGTTCAGTACACCTTGTTTCTTCATTCACACTCCATTTTATCAGCTCCTCTGTCCATACAGGAGCACTATGTAGTTCTAAAATTCAGACTCCACAGGACCACCACAGAACCACAGAACAGCTATCATGAGGGTGGTGGGTCATTCTCGGCACTGCAGTGATACTGACATGGTGGTCAGGTTAGTGTGTGTTGGGCTGGTATGAGTGGATCAGACACTGCAGTGCTGCAGGTGTGTTTAAACCCCTCAGTGACATTGCAGGACTGAGAACAGTCCACCAACTAGAAATATTCAGCCAACTGTGTACTGTTGGCCGCATCCTGTGAGAAGTGGTGAGAAACTAGGGGATGACCAACACAACCTCAGAAACGCATGAGAGGACAGTGTTTCAATACTCCAGCAGCACTTCTGCATCTGATCCACTCCTACCTGTAAACCACACACCAGTTCCTGCTCTGTGGGGTCCTGACCATTGAAGATCAGGGTGAAAGGAGGAAAACAAAGTCTGCAGAGAAACAGATGAACTACAGTCTGTAATTATAGAACTACAAAGTGCTCCTGTATGAGCAGAAGAGCTGATAAAGTGGACAGTGAGTGTAGAAACAAGCAGTCATGGTGTTATAGTTGATCTTTGTATGAGACCAACCTACTGACCCTGGCTCAGTTCCACCTTCAATTTCCTTTGTTTTGTGAAAGACATTCACAAAAATGTAAATCAAACAGAGAGCGCTACATTTGAAGCTTTAAAAAGCAGCACTTTGAATGAGGACTTTTAGTATTCAGCATTAAACGGATAGTCTCTGTGCTTCACACTCCTGCAAAACAAACAAAATGGGAAAATTAGCTACACAAAGAAACAAGCTGATGATATTCAAGCAGTATCTAATGAAACTAAACCCATCTAGAGAAAGATTACATATGCACTCCATGGCCAAAAGTAAATGGACAGCTTTTTTTCAACAACAAAAAAAAAAGCCTAGTTTACAATTTTGTTTACTTTCCCAAAGAGTGAAAGAGAGCAGAAGTAGAGACTGTCTTCAGACAGTCCACAGAGAGGAGGAAAATGGTAAACTGTGGGACACAGGTCAGGTAATAATACTAAAGTCAGCAGTTATAATCAGCTGGATTTTCCTTCATTTATTGAAATAACACCCCAACACCTTTACATGCCTGCTCCCTGAAGTGATTTTATATCATGATTATCATCACAATCCACTTTCAGCCACTGGGTGGGGTCATTTGTCTCCTTTGACAGAGACATGCTGAAAGGACACTCTGCACCTATTCCTGTAATAAGTACCCAGATGTGTTGCTCTTGTCTATAACTGAGAAGAGAGCATGAATTGCTTTCTGAAGAGAAACCTGTCTTACTGTCTGCCAAACGAAAATGTGTATGTAAATTTAAACTGGAAGCTGCCGCAGCAATCCTCCTTGGTTTTAACAGAAGACATTCCATGAGCATTTACAGACATGTTCACATACCTGTGGCCAACTTATCTATTAACCAGTATTTCTTGATTTTTAATGTCATGAATGGAAAACACACGGTAAACTCACCACTGCATGGGGCACACCCTGAAGTTCCTATTGAAGCCTAAAATAGTCTTCAACTCTTCATCAGTGAGTGTGAAGTCAAAGACCTTCAGATATGAATAAAATTAATGGAAATTAAATTAATCGTAACTGTCCAGCTTTTTATATCCTTCACCTAGAACTTCACTGTTCTGTAATATGTGCTCACCTGAATGTTCTCCTGGATGCGTGAGGGAGTGATAGACTTGGGTATGGCAATGACATTTCTCTGGATCTGGAACCGTAACAGGACCTGAAAGTTGTTTATTGTGGAACAAAAAATTTTACATTATTGGATTTGCCAAAGAATGCATTACATGGGGCAGCCATGTCCTGGTGATAAGGAAACCAACTTTGTGACTGGAAGGTTGCTGGTTTGAATCCTTGAACCGGGAGAGTACGACTGCGTCCAGCTGCTCCTCAGGCACCATAGCAGAATAGGGCAGCCCAACCCATGGGCACGCATGCTCACTGCCCTCTAGTGTGTAAATTCACTAATGTGTATGTGTGTGCATCACTGTGTGTGGGTGGGTGGATTAAATGTGGAGGACAAATTGAGGGAGATGTGGGTGTTTCAATTGATGACCTAGACTGATGGAAGGTACAGATTCATGTCATGGAAATATCTATCTGCAATAAAACCAATAAAACAAAGTCTACTCAGTTTAAACCCCTGCTCTCAAAAATAGATGAATATTAAAGTGTCTCCATTATGTAAATCTGAGTTGTGTGTAATTTTTGAAGTTCTGATGTGCCTCATTGGCTTCTCAGATGTTCATCCTGTCCTATCCTATCCACTGGCTCACTCAAAAACAACAGATTAGGACGGACAAACAATTTCACAACATGGTATATGGTTCTCAATTTTTAAAAACTAAAACTAAATCAGAGGCTGAAATTAGTCTGCCTACCTGAGCAGTGGTCTTATTGTACTTCTCAGCAATGGCCTTGATGCTTGGTTCTTCTAGCAATGAAGGGTCCTCGGGTTTGGCCCTGGCGTGAGAAAAGTAGATGGTTTGCATTACTTCTGTCTGGCAAAATGTTTTGCACAAAAGATTTATAACTTATCACTATCACTATGCAAACGTTTATTCACACTAGTAACAATTATTTATCCCATTAAAATGAGGCAGTTGTGGGCCGTGAACACCTTTCCTTTGATATTTGATAATCATTTTTTGATTCTTTTTTAAACCCAATGCTAATGTCCCCCACCCTGCGAGTGACAATGTGCTTATGCATATGGAGAATTCAATAGGACTTAACAGGTTAGTTAAATATTGTAACAACAACAACAACAACAACAACAACAACAACAACAACAACAACAACAACAACAACAACAACAACAACAACAACAACAACAACTAGTAGTAGTATTAGCATGAATACAGAACTTTCTGTGCATTAATAAAAAAAAGGTCTTAGGCTACATTTAACAAACAGCCTTTATGACATATTGTATAAACAGCCATGTTGTTTTAGTTTCCAAATTGAACTGTCCTGAATGAATTGCTTATTCTGAGCCTGTGCATCTTGATTCTAATTCCAGTTTCTGCTGCGTTTTCCCATTTCGACTGTTTCTGCTTTCTGGATTGTCACATTAACCTTGTGTTGGCTGTGCTCTGCTTTTTAACTTACAATTACTGTAAATGTCCTTATAGACAAACTGTGCATCACACATTTTTGATAGGGCTGATGTCAGGACCTTCTTTATCTTTTCAACAAGTCTGTTTAATAGGTGTCTAAATTTCAACTGTCTAGCTGATGGTATGATGATAAGTATACTGTGGTTATTCATCATTACATCCTTCTTTGTCCAATTTACCAATTCCACTGACAGTAAAACAGCCCCACAACACGATGCTACCTCGATCATGTCTAACAGCTGTTAAAGAGTGTTCTCACTGTCTCTGGGGTTTCTTTGTTTGAAGACAGTCTCTCAGTCCACAGTCTTGTAGAACTCAATGACCACAGGCACTGACCCTAGTGTTTCTGTAGTTCTTTGGTTGTTCCTGACCATCTCAACCAATTTCTTCTCAGCTGAGGGTGACAGTTACTTACAGGCCTGGGTAAAGTGGCTACAACTCCCAGTAACTGATGTATTATAAAATTATAAAAAAGATTTAAAGTGATGATCTCTGAGTCTGTAGTTATTTCATAATACCTGTTAGTAAAGTAAACGTTATCCTAACCTTTCTATCTCTATTTAGAGATTTAGACCCACCATGGTCGGTCAGGAGAGCCAAGTGGGCTATATGCAGTCACTGAGATTCCCTTGGACTGACAGAAGCTGATGAGTTTCTCTTGAGTCAGATAGGGATGGCACTCAATCTGAAAATAAATAAATAAATAAAATAAATAAATAAACAGGGCATAGCAGGTATATAATCAATGCTGATCCATTGCTACCAGACTGAAACTTCATTTAAACAACATGAACAACTATTCTCCCATGTACCTGGCAGGTACTACAGACACAAAATCACAGTACATGGTGGAGAAGGATGAAGGTTAAAGCCAGCAATTATAGAAATTTGTCAATTATAACAGGGAACTGTTATAATAGGGAGTCTAGACATTTTGTTGGATACATTCCCTGCCAATACAGACCAGTGACAGAGTTGCGCCAGGTCACAATAAGTGTCACCAGAAGGATGGCAAACAATAATTTGAGAGCCACAGCAGCCTTACAAGAAGAGCTCTGGTGGGAGAAGGTGCAGAAGTGGAGAATTACCGGACAAGTTATGGGCAAAATAAGCAAGACATTACATATTTATTGGGAGATAATTACGATTTCCTTCCAATTCTGCAAAACCTTGGACATTGGGAGGTGAAGATAAACGTAAATGGTGTTCAGGGAATGGGATTTTGAAACATTTTTTTTGGCATGCAAGGTTGGTTTGTCAATTGGTCACTATGCATAGTGTAGGCAAGGTAAGTTTATTTGTAAAGCACCTTTCATACACAGCGGCAAATTCAAATTCAAAGTGCTTTACATAAACCAAGATAAGATAAAAAAAAAAAATACATTAAATCAGTCTAATACAGTAAATAGTCTTGTCTAGTGGTTGTCGATGAGAAGGACACAGATAGATGATTGAATGTACAGCTGTAGCATGGTGGGTGCCTATCAGATGCCCCATGTGAAGAGCTTGTAAGATGTCCAGGGATTTAAAATAGAGGTGAAGGCTTTGGGCTGGGCCCCATGTATAAAACTCAATGATTAGGGGCAGGGTTTGTGTTTTATGCTGTGTAACTGGATAAAACTAAATTGACAGACTGCAGAATCTGTCTAAAATATCCATGCTTGTTCCACACAAAAGAAAGGACACTAAGGAAGAAACACGATTATAAGGCTTGCCTCGGGCAAAAGGCTGCTTATTAGGTGGAAGATGGCCTTTCTCTGTGGAGCTGTCTCAGTAAATAAGACTCAGCGTGTGATGTAACATGGTTAAAGTCAAGGTCGTTTCTAATGTCACTGACCTTTCAACTGCCTTTAAGTATATTTTCATGTAAAGCCATTTGTTTCAAATGGTATTCCCTGGTCTATGTTGATCAATAGTCAGCCAATTCTTGCACACCGACCTTCAAAAGGTTGAAATGCCACCATACTATATACTCCCTCTAGTATAAATTGCCAAGTTTACCAGTGTACTAGTTTCTCTTATCATAAATTGCTGCTGGAGACAGGCCTTCACACCAGTTATTCACAATATTCTTCACGGAATTGTTTTGATATACAGTCTCTTCATATTTTTCATATACTCATATCACTGAATGTAAATTACATTTACATTAAATACAGACTATGATACACCAACCCACATCTTATTTAAAGTAAATACCTGGTTGTTGGCAGGTTTATATTTGAGGCCTGGCTTATTCAGAACGGCTTCAATCTGCTCTCGGTTGAAGTTGGAGATGCCAATGGCCTTGACCAGTCCAGCATCCACCAACTCCTCCATACCCTGTAATATCAACAGCAATTTACAATGAGGTGTAGCAGACTCAAGCTTTTACATCAACAAACAAACAATAAGAAGTGGGGAATTTCTTCACCTCCCAGGTATCCAAGAATTTGGTATCATCGCTGATAGTTAACCCTTCACTATCCAGTGGGAACAGTTCTTTTCCAGCCTGTAAAAGGGTTATAAAATCCTCGTTATAAATGTACACAATAACACAAATTATGAACAAAAGAAACAAGGGAAACGGCACCTTGAGTGTGCTGTCTTTACTGTGTTACTGTGGCTTTTATTACTAAAGAGAAAAAATTAAATAGTTGTGCTTTTGTAAAGGAGCCTCTACGTAGCCTGGATCGTTAGTCCATATCAGTAGTTAAATTCGTTCTCACTTTTGTCTGTTATCTCAGTTACAGAGACTTACTTACGCTCTCAGCTCGTCAACATTTTAAATAAACTACTGTAAAAGCAGCATTATGTGACAATTGGCCTTTCTTGCTCCTGGGCGCCCTCTACAGTTAAAAAAATGGAACAGGCACCTTGAACCAAGCTTGACAAGGACATGCATGGATAAGCATGTGGACCGACATTGTAGAGTAATATTACTCAAGATACATTGTTACAATCACCTGAAAGCCCATTGGCCAGTGAACCAGGTACAAGTCCAGGTAATCCAGCTGCAGGTCACTTAAAGTCTTCTGACACGCCCCTTTTACTGCAGACTTCTCATGGAACGTGCACCAAAGCTGTGGAGAGATACGTTTTTACAGGTTTACTCTTTAACTGCAGTAGTTTTATGATTTTATTTCATTGTTAACATTTGAAATGTAAGTCACAGACTCTTCCTGACCCTTTCATTGCGATTTGTGGTCAGTGTCCAAACTCCTGTTTAGATAGATTGGTCGCAGCTAAAAACCATTTCTGGACCATGTGAAATGACTGTGAAGTGCCACCTTTGTTTCCTTTTCATTCTCTCTCTCGGTTTTTGTTTTCTTTCTTGCTTGTTTGTTTGTTTGTTTTCAAGAGGCAAGGTTGACGGGTCTGTGCTTTGAGGTTTTTTCCCTGAAGACAAACACATGTCTCCTCCGGTACATGTGAAGCCAGCCACTGCCTCATTTCGAACTGCAACTATGGCAACCTTGCTGGGCAGCCGACATGCTCGGAGGAAAGAATCGGGTACCCAGCTCCAATATAACGACTAACAGACGCTTGTGCTGACCAGCATCCCACTGGGTGTAACCTGGGGAGAGAGAGCCATCTACCCACCCAGAGAGAGCATGGCCAATTTTGTGCTCTCAGACTCAAGCAGCATGACCCAAGATACGAATCTGTGATCCTCAGTGGTAGAGCATTAGACCACTGAGCCTCTCTGAGTTGTGGTGCTTTGAGTTTTTGATAATTGATACTGTTGATAATGTAATGTAAGCTGAAACTTACCTTGCTGACCACAAACAGCTCTTCTCTTTTCACAACTCCTTCTTTGATCATGGCATTAACGCCTTCTCCCACCTCCTTCTCATTCTGGTAGACGAACGCTCCATCGATGTGCCTGTAGCCTGCGGAGATGGCAGCTTTCACAGCTTCGGCAACTTTTCCTGGAGGTGACTGAGAGAAAAAACAAATGGGAATTTGACCGTTTACATGTCTATCTATGTACCTTTCAGACCTCCCAAAAAGAAAGGTTAAAGAATATAATGTACTGTAATGCTTGTAGACCAAAAATAAGAGTTGTTTACATTTCTAATCATATAGGATACCCTTGACTTATCGACGGAGCTCGAGAGGGGGTGCTTGTAGAATGATATTGTAAGAAAATGTAGTAGAAATCTTACTTTTTTCATACAAAGAATAAAATACTATTCACATGATTGACCCAATTTCTAATGTTGTGACAACCACATGTAAACCCAATACTTTCCCGAGTGAATTTAACACGTCTGTAGTCTGAACTGTAATTGTGCATAACCTTCAGCAACCCCTCAAAATACCCAAATGTATTTTGCACAAAGAAAAAAACCATCATTCGTCACAGACTTTGTGAAGAGCAGGCTTAAGTCTGCAATTAAACAGTGAACATGACTGTTGTTTATTGCATCACATCTGATATTTTTTGTCTCTACTAAAGAGGTTTGTGATTATTATACTGACAATTTTCCTCCATAACATCTTAAAAAAAAAAAAAAATCATATTTACAACCGGTTTAAAATGTCCACTCAGAACCTTTCATAGCCACTGACTGCTTTCCCTGTTACTTAACAATGCTTTTAAGAATTATTTTATGTACAGTTTTATTTGTCTGTGTGTCTTTTTTATAACAAGCAGGTCAAAAAATCTAGTGGTGAACAACTTTCATTGAAATATAAACAGGTGATGCTTCACTTTTTACAAAATTGGGGTCTCTGTAGAAAAATGTTAAAAGGATGTTTTTGTGTTTTTCTCTGTTAAACATTGTCAGCCCATGTTTACACTTCAAATAAACACAAGAACATCTAGCAAGTTCAATTGCACAGATCTACAGCATCTGCTTTATTTAACAACTTTATTCAGCCTGTAAAGATTTTTAGAACAAATTCAATTTCTTTCCCTCAGTTTATAGACAAAACAAGACTTTTTAAGATGAACTTAACCGAGATCAACACTTTGCAGGCAGTTACATGCCATTTTCTAGGCTTCATATCTCAGGATCAGAGAAACATTCAGACATGATACACATATCATAAACTACAAGACCCTGTGTAACCACGGTGGTCTCACAATATGCATGGTCTGCACAATTTATGTAATGTGTTATCAGTGACGAATCCAGCTCAATAAACGTCTTAAATTCACTCGTTTACAACTGAATTCAATCGAAGTTTAAAGGACAAAGGAGATTCCAGTGCATGTTTACTGCTCTGTTCACGTGTACATGATCAACCTGCATATAGACTGACTAATCAGAGGAGGCGGGGCTAATGACATCACTGACACAAACATTGGCTTATAGAGGAAAATGAGATGGGAGGGGCTGTTCTCTTTCTTTGATCAATTTGTGTTCAAATTTCATAATAAAAGTCTGAAAAGTGATATAGATACATACATTAAAATAGTAGTAGTAGTAGTAATAATAATAATAATAATAATAATAATAATAATAATAATAATGAAGGATTTTCAAGTATTTTGAAAAACTTATTGTAAAAATCAACTTTCTTGCATTTTAACTCAAAAAAGCTGGACGATCAATTTCCAATGGGATTTCTAAGATGCAAATATTTAAGTATAAAAATAATTATAAGCAATTCTAATATTATAATAAATTATAAGTAAAAAATAAATAAATAAATAAAAACATGGTCAAACTCCTACAAATATCTAAATTCTCTTAACATTTACGTCTCAAATGAAGACAACACGGGGATTGTAGGATCTCCTGACAGTATTAATATGTGACTCTCCTAGAGATACTTTTCTAATGTTTTGGTGAATAAAAGTGAGGTTAAACGACATAAACTTCACATAAAACTGGTGTTAAAAGTTTACTTACCTTCCAGGTTCCCAGCCCGAGCAGAGGCATCTCTGCCCCGGTATTCAGTTTGACAGAAGTCGCCATGGCTGTTAAAATAAAACAGGTTATAAATTGATCTAAATCCTCCAGTGAAACACTAACGTGTGAATGAAGCCGACTTGTTCCCTTACAAACACTTAACCTGAACCGAATCACTGAACCAGTGGAACCGATTCACCAATTCAACACCACCGAACCGCTCACAGCACATAATAAAAATCCAGTCTAACCTTATCCAGCGAAAACACGACCATTCACCTCGAACAACAATCACTCGCACTGTAAATAGCCCACTGGAAATACACTGGAACCATAACACATTCAATGAATCTTTCTCAAATGGTTCCGAATTGACTCTATGAATCTTTCTTCCTTCTACATGCCAGCCTAGACACGAGTGGCTGCACTGGTGAGAAATCGTGGTGAACAGTATCTTTCGATGTGATATCTTTACACATCAACAAAACAGAAATAATATCACGAGAGAAAGTCTTTCTGACACCGTTGAATCAGATAGTTCAAAAGAATCGGTTCGCACGGCTCTCCTTCCTGGTTCTCCCCTGAATCATGTCACGTGATTCACGTGATCAATTTAACCCTTCATTCCCAAACAGAACAAAACCACGACTCTGTCCAGTGAAAATCACGTGAAAGTCATTTTACATTTTCTGTAGGTCCATTAATAATGACATTATGATACAATATAAATTAAAAATGGAGATACGTGAAATACATTTTAAAGATATATGTTTATATTTACAAACATGGTCCATGAGTCCTGTTATGAACACACCACATCCAGATCTTATTCTATGCAAAACGTTTAATAATGTGCAGTAATTTCTGCTGACAGAATGGTACAGTGCAATACATACACAAGTTCTGTGCAATATTTATAACTACTGTGATATATCTATAATTACAGTGTAATGTCTACAATTACTGTGATATATCTGTAATTACAATGTAATGTCTCCAATTACTGTGATATATCTGTAATTACTGTAATATATTTATAATTACTGTCCACTATCTACAATTAAAATGTAATATCTATAATTACAGTATCATATCTATAATTACCGTGCAATATCTATAATTACTGTGATATATTTACAATTACTTTGCAATATCTATTTCTATGATATATCTATAATTACTGTGTCATACCTACAATTACTGTGATATATACATAAATACTGTGCAATATCTAAAATTGTAAAAGTGTAGTGTTTAGACTAATGTTACTGTACTTGTGTACTTTGTTTAGCAGAAGAACCCTTTTTTGTGTTGTTTCTTCTTTGGGTATTTTGCTTAGAGCATTGATTTGAAAAAGCTGTGAGATGGCTCTCCTCAAGTAAACTACCATGTGGATCACACCTCTGCCTCTGTGACTGTTTTCTTCATACTTTTATCTTATCGTAGTCGCGCACAGACATGGCAATAATTACTGTGACATATCTATAATTACTGTGCAATATCTTGTCAGTACCTGTTTATGCAATCTCCATTACATGTCTAAACCTGTATATTTGTATATATTTTAGGTTTTATTTTGATGTATTTTATGACACCCACTGGACAGGACCCCAGTATATATTGTAGGGTACCACACACCTATTCACACACATCTAGAGACAATTCAGTATTACCATGTTTTTTGTTGTTGTCTTTGTTTGTTTGTTGTTGTTGGGTTTTTTTTTTTTTTTTGAGGGGCCCCCCTTTCTGTTTGTTTTGGGAGGTACAAGAAAATTGATGCAGCCACATGGACATTGGGAGAACACTCCAAACTACTTACAGTGACGGGAGCAAGGGATGAACCGTCAACAATAGGCCCCTGGAGCAGGACAGCACACTGTGCCACCTCAAGCAAAAGTCACTTTAAGCATGTTCCCCTTGAGGGAGCTGTAATGCTATGCAAAGCCTCAATTCATTGAAGAGATCAGTTTGTGCCACATTAGAGCAGGGAGAATGGTCAGCTGGATCAGAACGTGAGGACACATTAGAGCAGGGAGAATGGTCAGCTGGATCAGAGGGTGAGGACACATTAGAGCAGGGAGAGACAGATGATCATCCTGAGAGTGTGAGGCCCAAAGAAAAGAGCCATTTGCATCCACAAGCACAGCACCATCGGTTTGTGATGTTAAATAGCTCTGTGTGAGTCAGCTCATGTGTTGGGTATGTATTTATGTGTACACTTCAAACTAGAAGTTTACATACACTATATAAAAAGACACATGTGCATGTTTTTTCTCACTGTCTCACATGAAATTGGAAAAAAAACTCTTCCTGTTTTAGGTTAATTAGGATTACCAAAATTATTTCTATGTGCTAACTGCCAGAATAATGAAAGAGAGAATTTTTTAAGGCAATTTCTTCAAAGTCAAAAGTTTAAATACACTAAGCTTACTATGCCTTTAAACAATTTGGGACAGCCCATATGATGATGTCGTGTCTTTGGAAGCTTCTGATAGATTTCAAAAATCTGCCAAGATATCAGGAACAGAATTGTGGACTTGCACAAGTCTGGTTCATCCTTTGGTACAATTTCCAGGTGCCTGAAGGTGCCTCGTTCATCTGTACAAACAATTAACGCAAACAAAAACAAGATGGGAATGTCCAGCCATCATACTGCTCAGGAAGGAGACGGGTTCTTTGTTCCAGAGATGAATGTGCTTTGGTCCGAAATGTGCACATCAACCCAAGAACAAAAGCATAAGAGCTTGTGAAGATGCTGTCTGAAGCTGGTAAGAGTGTGTCCATATCCACAGTGAAACGAGTACTGTATCAACCTGGGCTTAAAGGTCACTCTGCCAAGAAGAAGCCATTACTCCAAAAGAAACAGAAGAAGCCAGATTAATGTTTGCAAATGTAAAATTAAAAGAATTAATTTTTTGGAGACATGTACTGTGGTCTGATGAAACTAAACTTGAACTGTTTGGCCATAATGACCATCGTTACATTTGGAGATAAAAGGGGGAAGCTTGCAAGCCTGAGAACACCAGTCGAAATGTGAAACATGGGGGTGGCAGCATCATGTTGTGGGGTTGTTTTGCTGCAGGAGGGACTGGTGCACTTCACAATATAGATGGCATCATGAGGAAAGAACATTATGTGGAAATACTGAAGCAATATCTCAAGACATCAGCCAGGAAGTTAAAGCTTGGGCGCAAATGGGTCTTCCAAATGGACAATGACCTGAAGCATACTGCCAAATTGGTTACAAAGTGACTTAAGGATAACAAAGTCAATGTTTTGGAGTGGCCATCACAAAGCCCTGATCTCAATCCTATAGAAAATTTATGGGCAAATCTGAAAAGGCAGGTGTGAGCAAGGTGGCCTACAAACATGGCTCAGTTACACCAGTTCTGTCAGGAGGAATGGGCCACAATTCCTGCCAACTATTGTGAGAAGCTTGTGGAAGGATATCCTAAACATACCCAAGTCATACAGTTTAAGGCCAACAGTACCAAATACTAATGAAATGTATTTAAACTTTTGACTTTGAAGGAAGTATTAAAAATTGCCTTAAAAAATTCTCTCTTTCATTATTCTGGCAGTGAGCACATAGAAATAATTTTGGTAATCCTAACTGACCTAAATCAGGAAGAGTTTATTCTGATTTCATGTGAGACAGTGAGAAAAAACATGCACATGTGTCTTTTTATATAGTGTATGTAAACATCTGGTTTCAAGTGTAGGTTTGTGGTTGGTTAGAAGTTATTACATTGTTACATTAAATCTCAATGTTGTTACACAGACGGTTTTGATCTAAATATTGGTTTGTCAGGTTTTTTTGTCCAGATATCAGCAGCAGAGATGATCCACCAGTGCAGCCAGGGTTGAGAACATATCCAAAGACTCTGATGGGAGACAGGAAGAGAAGTTTCAAGGCAGCCTGCTACAAAATCCACCCATGGCTTGAATTTGTAATATAAGCAATTTGAATGTACTCTTCAGTCAAGGACTAACCCAAGGCCTTAAACCTGTGAGAGTATGTTGTTTTGTTGTTGAAGGTGACAGTTGATATTATAAATTGAATATGAAACAGAAATATGAGTGAATTAAATTGTATACCTAAAGCTTTGAAGGGTGATTTTTGTTAATCTGTTTGTATGAAAGTCCAAAAACATGGAGATCAGGTGAACTGGCTATTCTAAATTGCCCTGGGGTGTGTGAATGAATGGTAACATTGGGTGTCTTGAAAGATGCTATAAGAGTAACTTTATGTTTGCCACCAAGAACATTCAAGTCTTTCTTTCTTTGCTTTAGAAGTTAATGATAATGGCCTTAAAACAGTGGTGGTCAAGCTAAACAAGACTAGCCTTGTTGGTACAGTTAAGAAGGATGAATTCCAATTCCTGGTTTATTTATAGCACTTTTCAAGAAATTAAACAGTCATGCAAAAAATTAACACAATAAACATTAAACAGGCATTGAAAACAATAAGAGAACATAAAGTAAAATGAAATAAGGAGCAAGAAAATTCAAATTAGGGATTATGTAAAATTCCCTCCCAATAATATTTTGTTAAGCCCTGATTAAGCAACATTTTTCCTAGAATTTCTTCAAGTTTTGGAAGTTTGTTCCACAGTGGGAAGCATAGAAACGAAAAGCTGCTTTATGTTGCTTAGTTTTAATTCTGCATGGGAAAGCTGTGAACGACCTGTGAAAACACAGGGTACTCTATGTCGTCTTTATGAATCCTTACATCCCTAAATTCTTGCTATAAGGCAGTGGTTCTCAGTCCAGGTTCTGGAGAACCACTGTCCTGCTTGTTTTGAACTTTATACTTGTTTTATATGATACTAAAACTATATATTGTGTTGCCCTGTTTGACCATGCCACTGGCTATTTAAGATCACAGGTATTCTTAAGGAAGCACTATGTTGTTGTCTGAAATTGTTGCTCTTTGATGGTTCATCAGTTTGACCAATCAGCTGTCAGAAAATGTGTGTCAGTAATTACTTTTCAATTCAGCATTGTTCCACCTTTGACCAAATGCCTGGCATTGTGAGAATGAGTTCATTTTAAGTCAGTTCACTGAATGAATTAGCTGGGTTAATCACCCACTCCTCCCCTTGGCTCAGAGTTTGTGATTGGACCAATGAAATTCTGATGTAGGCCTATATTTATGTGGGAGCTCTCTGTGTTCAGAAACATCTGGTGGAATCAGGGATACTTTATTGTAGCAGGACTAGATAAGAGAAGAGCTGCTTCACCATGACGTCTGCTATCACTCTCAGTACTGGAGCACAAATGCCCATAATAGGGTTGGGGACATGGAAGGTATGTGACTTTAAAATTCCAGTTGCTACTGAAAAATAGCCTGCATTGAAGAGCAGATGAAATAGTGTAGTTTGAGTCATTTTTGCATTGTTGTAGAAAATTATTATTATTATTATTGTTGTTGTTATTATTATTGTTAATATTATTGTTGTTGTTGTAATTTTGCTTTGAGGAAAATCATTTTTAATCACAATGTAAAGTACAGTTCCACTGTCCTACATAGTTTGGGATTTAAAGATTTAAAGATCAACTGGTAGTTGAACAGTTTAAGTTTGTTAAAAACAGACAGTACTGAAATACACTGAATGGACACAGGTATTGGGACACCTGCTCATTCCCTGTTTCTTCTGAAATCAAGGGTATTAAAAAGAGCTGTTTTGGAGTAAATGTCTCTACTGTCCAGAGAAGACTTCCTATTAGATTTTGTAACATTGCTGTGAGGATTTGATTGCATTCAATAACAAGATGATGGATGATCACCACTCCACATCATCCCCAACTCACCCCAAAAGTATTGAATTGAGCTCCACTCCAGAGAACACAGTTCCACTACTCCACAGATCAGTGCTGGGGGACTTTATACCCCCTGGGGCAAATCTAGGATTTTTTTCTCACTGAATATTGAGCTGCTGTGGGCAAGGGCTCAGGGCAAGAGGATATGATTGAGAAAATGACAGATGTGTTATCTGTCATCTTTTCACTCAATAAGAAGGTAATGAAACTGTTGGGTTTATTTTTAAATATTTTGTATCTAAGACAGTAGCGAAAACACACAGCGTTTGTGATTTAGGACAAACTACTCAAAACTCCGAACTGCCCTGGATTATTTAGGGTATCTGGTCACCCTACTGTGGGCAATAAAGTCTCATCATTTTAACCTTACTCTCTCACCTGAACTTGAACTGACTCTGTTCTCTGAACATAAGAATTGATATCCATGGGAAGGGGAATGAGGTATCTTGGATTTTAAATATTGTTAAAAATATTGTTTTTAACCAAAAAACATTCTCAGAAAAATGTCAATTTTTAAAAATTAAACAACAGTAAAAAACAACTTACTCTAATTTTTGCTGCTGAGGCTGCCGAGACTCAATTTAGGGGTGTAGACATGCCTACCCTACACATGGCATTAGCCATGGTATCAATATGATAATTTTTGTTAATCTGCTCCAGAGAGTCCTATTCTATTCTCTCTAACAGTACTTATCTAAAGGAACTAGACAAATTGTGTGTGCATTTGCACATCTGTGTCAGCAATGGATGCAGCTTAAAGTAGCCGCATGCATTCATTAGAAGTCCATAAATAGTTATAAATGTGGGGAAAGTGTAATATATAATACTATACTAACATATAATAAAATAATAAAAGTGAATTATTTTTTTCACAGTCCTCCCCAGGGCAGGTAGAAGAAGCTGTAAAGGCAGCCATCCTGGATGGGTACCGTCATATTGATGGGGCCTACTTCTATCAGAATGAGAAAGAGGTCGGGGCAGCTGTTCGTGCCATGATTGACCAAGAAGAGGTAAAACGAGAGGACCTTTTTATTGTCAGCAAGGTAAGAAGGGACAATCTTCTCACAGTCTTAAAAGTGTGAATAGGAAATGAAATCAACCACAAATAAATACAATTATATATTTTTCCAGCTATGGTGCACATACCATGAGAGACATTTGGTTAGAGGAGCTTGTGAGAAGACTTTGAATGACCTGAATCTGGACTATTTGGATTTGTACCTAATGCACTTCCCTATGGGTTTTAAGGTACTATTAATAAGATAAGTATACTAGAACAAATATAACACCCAGCATGTGAATGGCATTAAATGTGGTCAAATCCTGACTGCTGGATTTAAATCTGCAGCCTGGAGATGGGATTTTACCTCTTGATGCTGAGGGTCAAGTTATTCCAGATAACAGCGACTTTCTGGAGACATGGGAGGTAATTAAAAAAACACAAATATTATATTTGAGTGTGTGAAATTTTACATTATTCAAAGAAGAGCAACACGTAAGTTGATAATTCACTATATTCATTTCAAATATCATAAAGGAAATGGAGAAGCTGGTAGATGATGGGCTGGTCAAGGCCATTGGCATCTCTAACTTCAATCGAGAGCAGACTGAATCCATCCTGAACAAGCCAGGCCTCAAGTACAAACCAGCGAATAACCAGGTAGACTTTTGCACTCAGTATGTCTTACATTACCATTCAATAATCATTTTGCTGGCTCTGATCTTGCCTTGAACAAATGACTGTAACATCAGACGAGATGGTATCACAGTAGAAAGGAAAGACTTGGGCTGAAGATCTAAGCACCGTTTGCTTTAAAACACCCATATTTGATAAGCACATGGATCCAGTGATCCTCATCTTCGATGGTCAGGTTGAAGATGGTCAGGACTCCACAGGACCACCACAGAGCAGGTGTCATGTGGGTGGTGGGTCATTCTCAGCACTGCAATCACACTGCTGTGTCTGATCCACTTGTACCAGCGCAACACACTAAATGGAGCTGATAAAATGGACAGTGAATGTGATGTTAGGTTCACGCAGAATGTATTATTTTTATTATCTTCTTCAGATTGAGTGTCATCCCTACCTGACACAGGATAAGTTGATCAACTTCTGCCAATCTAATGGCATCACAGTGACTGCATATGGTCCTCTAGGATCGCCAGACAGACCATGGTGAGGATTTCTAAACCCTTTTCTTAACACATAATGAAGAGCTCGATCCACTCACCTGTCACTGCTGAAGTGAAATGAACCCACTGCTGAATATCTTAACTTTACTGAGTGTCCTCTTTTAACAGGGCACAGCCAGATGAACCGTCTCTCTTAGAGGACCCAAAGATCAAGGCCATAGCTGCTAAGTATGATAAGACAACAGCACAGGTATGTCAAGAATCATTATAATTACATCATTGTTTAACAGTAATAAACAGTGGGTTTTCAGAGTCCATATAGTAATGCTTAATCAAATGTGAAAACCTGACCTACCTGTGGACACATGAATAACCAAAACAGTTACATAAAAGCCCCACAGACACAGAATTCAATGGTTGTTTTCAGCCTGAAAGGCTGATTCATGACCCACTATCCACACACAGGAATTAGACCTCTGCATTTTACCCATCCACACACAGTGATACACACTAGTGAATTCACACATCAGGGGGCAGTGAGCACACATGCCCAGAGCCGTGGACAGCTGTCCTCAGCGCCAGGGGAGCAGCTGGGGAGTTCAGTGCCTTGCTCAACGGTACTTCAGTCATGTCAGTTCAGGGATTCAAACCAGTGACCTTCCAATCACAAGGCCACAGCTGCTCCGTCCTGCATGGAAGTGTTGTTTCATTTTGCTGTTGTTTGCAGAATAGAGTCAGTATTTTCATTTATCCTAAAAGAAGCTTTTACAAGGTTGTACATTCTTTATATGGAAAGTGTTTTATCAGCACCCTTCCTAAGACCACATGACATGCTAAATCAGAGAACTCTGTTACTAGGTCCTAATCCGGTTTCACATTGAGCGGAATGTTGGAGTTATTCCCAAATCCGTCAATCCAGAAAGAATCAAAGAAAATTTCCAGGTAATTGCATTGGATTATATACTAAATGCAACTGTGGTCAGACATTTAAATACACTTCTCATGGACATGAAGGTTATGGTGATATTCGGTTTTGAATGAATTGAACTATTCTTTTTTTGGGGTAGAATGAAAGCCAACATACATCACAAAAATAGTGCACATCTTACTTTTGCTGAAATCAAGGGTCAAAATTATGATTGTGTAAAAAATACACAAACCCACATATGATATGTTACCTTACTAAGATCAAAGCCTCTTAACTTCCTCTAAGTGATCATGACTGACTGACGATAAAGAGCCTTTGATCCAAAATTGACACCAAGGTTGACTAAATTTTGCTGTTATTCACATGCAAAGCTAAACAAAGATTTCACTGTTTGACCTTAATGAACAGATATATGCTTGGAAAAAGAAAGGCAAGGCATTCCCAAACCCAACCCCTTGGCAACCCCAAGAACACTACACCAGCTATTAAGCATGGTGATGGTAGTATTATGCTTGTGGGCTGTTTTGCTGCAGGTTGCCCTGGAACACTGCACAAACTAGGTAGATTAATGAAAAAGGGCTACCACAGAATTGTTCAATATGACTTACAACTATCAACTAGATGGATAAAACCTAAATGCAGTTGGGTGTTCCAACATGACAGAGGCTTCACAACAAAGGCTGCTCTGGAATGGATCAAGCTGGATTAGACTTGGGAAATCTTACAGACATTGAAGATATGTGGACTGAGTTTAAAATTTGGGTCTGTACCGGGAAACCAATATATTTAATTTGACACTGAATATGATCTATTTAAGATGTATGCTGTACTTATTCTGCCTCATAAAAAGAACTGCTCAAAGAAACAGTTAAATGCAGTCTTTCATGACATGTAAACAGCCAACCATATCCATATGTCTTTACAGACAAATAAGTAAACAGTCCATGTAAGACAGATGTACACTGTACCATATTGTGGCTATTCTGATTTATGATACAGGTGTTTGATTTTGAGCTGAGTGAGGAAGATATGAACACCATTCTGAGCTTCAACAGGAACTGGAGAGCATTTGCAATGGAGTGGTAAGTCAAGACAATAATGGTACCATTCTAATTTTTCAGATGCATTCTAGAAGCTTAATACCATGCTTACCCTTTCATTTAGGGCTTCCAAGCACAAGGACTTCCCTCTGAACGCAGAATACTGAGCTCCAGTCCTCAACCACAGAGTCAGAGCATTCCTTCTGTCCTACAATCAAGACCGAACATTGAGTAGACCAGGAATAATTTAATGACTTAATAGCACTGTATGTTTTGTTCATTAGTCATTTCTAAAATTGTCCTTTCTAAGTCCACGTTCACATACCAGGTAAAAGAGGCCCAAATTATATGTGATCTACATGTTTCATTTGTGATGCAATGTGAACAGCAGGGGCGATTCTTGGATCAGAACTTTAGGGGTGAACAACACCCAATGAAACTAGTAACACCATCTCCCAAACACAAAAAACAGTACATTTTATGGCATTTTGGACTATCAATGCCAAAACCAATTGGTAAATATAAACAGCAAACACACAATGAGTATTTCGGTCTAATAAAAACTCATGACCAATGAACAGTTTGGAGCATTTGGCTCAATAATGCACAAAAATGTGATCACATTTCGTGGGTTTACAAGGAATCTGATTGGATACTTTTCTTGAATGGTGGGACATTATCTGTAATGGGGTGACTAGTTTAATATGTTTGCAACCCCGCACCCCAAACCTTTATTAACACTGAATTATCTTTAACAACATGAGACATACGTGATTACCTAATTCCTCTTAACACACACACAGTCAGTCATTTAATCTTTTTTTACAGCAGAATCCAGCTGCAGCCCCTCACTATTAGACCCACACTATAGTGGTTCATTTCAGTCCAACTTTCCTGCCCTAATGAGAGAACTGTACCAAGTGAACACATTACTTAATAATGCAGCTTTCCAGTGCAAATTGAGGTGATGGTTTGGTCTGAGAAGGAACTCTTTAACCTGTTTTTATGACAAATTAAGAGAATCATGTTATAGTTTAAGATGTACTCAAGATCTACTCAGGATGGGAAGATTGTATTTCCTACTAGAAAACTTCGGAGGATGGACAACAACTATAAAAGGATCCATTCATTCAGTCCTACCCCCAACAAGGCATCTGTATTTTCAGAGGTTGAAAATATGGGAAACATGAACAGAAAAATGACAACACAGTGAAGTACAGGTGGAAGTAAAGTGAAGTTATCATAAAATCTATTTTAAAACCTGATCATAATAATACATTTTCAAATAATGAGGGTGAATTGAGAGTCAAATGGCACCCATCAGTGACAGTCATTAAAAAAATGATGGAAAAACAGAAGCCAGATACCAAATTATATTTAAATAAAAAGCCTAAATAAAATAGGAATAAATAAATCATGTTAAATATGGAGTTTTGCCAATGCCAAAGAAACAAAAAAAAATCAAGAACAAGTAAAAAGTAGACCATGTTTACCTGTCACTAATTATTGATTAAATTAGTGTTAATTAAGCTAAATGTTCTAAATTAGATGGTAAATCATGCACAGGGTCAGTTTGACCCAGGAACATTATTGCTGTTCCTTCCAGTTGAGCATAAAAACCTCAGACACAGTAATGGTGTTTTGTTCCTTGAAAATGTTAATAGGTTCTTACTCTAAAGTTGATAAACAATTACAGGGGTCAGCAACCAAAATTTTAAGAAGAGACAATTTTTCCTGGTTCAACCACATCAAACCAACATCAGAGCCACTGAAGATGGACATGTACTGATGGTCACATAGTACCACCTGACAATAATGAAGCCCAGACTCAAATCTCTTTGAATAGGGAGACCAAAATGCTAAAACTGAAGCTAAAATTAATGTTTCAAAAACATGTCTTAATTCAATGATCACAGCAGATAGATGACAAAGCGAGTAAAGTTTGTTTTAAGTCTTTGCAAATGTATTAAAAATAAAACGAAAATAACCTACGTAAGTATTCACAGCTTTTGCTCAATACTTTGTTGAAGCACATTTGGCAGCAATTACACGCTACAATGGAAGCGGTTTGGGACTCGTATTCTTCTTTGAAGAACCTCTCAAGATCCATCAGACTGCATGGGGAGTGTCAGTGCACTGCCATTTTTAGGTATCTCCAGAGATGTTCAATTGGGTTCAAGTCTGGGTTCTGACTGGGCCACTCAAGGATAGCCACTCCTTTGTTATCTTGGCTCTTCATTTAGGGGCATTGTCCTGTTGGACCTCATCCCAGTTTGAGGTCCACAGTGCTCTGGAGCAGGTTATCATCAAAGATGTCTCTGTAAACTGATGCAGTTATCTTTCACTCTACCCTGAATTGTCTCACAGATCCTGCAGCAGAAAAACATCTACACAGCATGATGCTGCCGCCACCATGCTTCACTGTAGGAATGAGCAGTGCCTGGTTTCCTCCAGACATGATGCTTGGCATTCAGTCCAAAAAGTCCAATATTTTTGTTTCTCATGGTCTGAGAGTCCTTTAGGTGCCTTTTAGCAAACTCCAGACAGGCTGTCATGTGACTTTTATTGAGGAGTGGCTTCTGTTTGGCCACTCTACCATACAGGCCTGATTGGTGGAGTGCTGCAGAAATGGTTGTCCTTCTGGAAGGTTCTCAATGTCAGAGTGACCACTGGGTTCTTGGTCACCTCCCTGACCAAGGCCCTTCTACCATGATCACTCAGTTTGGCCAGGCGGCCATCTCTAGGTCCTGATGATTCCAAACTTCTTCCATTTATGGATGACGGAGACCACTCTGCTCATTGGGACCTTTTTCTGTACCCTTCCCCAGACCTGTGTCTCAATTCAATCCGGTCTCTGAGGTCTACATTCAGTTCCCTAGACTTCATGGCCTGGTTCTGACATGCATTGTCTACTATGGGACCTTATATAAACAGGTGTGTGACTTCCAAAAATCATGTCCTCTTCTTCTTCTTCTTCTTTCGGCTGCTCGTTTTAGGGGTCACCACAGCGGATCACCGTATTTATAATTATAGTTTTATTATTGTTATAGTTGTATTATTATTGTATATTATTATAGGTTTGGCACAAGTGTTATGCCAGATGCCCCCATCATTTCCAATTAGCTGAATTTAACACAGGTGTCCAATCAAGCTGAAGAGACATCTGAAGCATGAGCAGTGGGAACAAGATGCACCTGAGATCATTTTTGAGTGTCCTGGCAAAGGCTGTGAATAATTATGCACATGTTTTTGTGTTTTATTTTGTCATAAATTAGCAAAGATTTCAAAGAAACATTTCTCCCTTTGTCATCATGAGGTATTGTGTGTAGAATTTCAAAAGGAAAATGGATTGAATTAATTGTTAAATAAAGCAGTAACATAACAAAATGTGCAAAAAGTGAAGTGCTGTGAATACTTTCTGGATGCACAGAAAATAAAAAGTAAACCGACAGTGCTACATTTGAAGCTTCTTAAGCAGCATCCTGAACAAGTCTTCTTCTTTTTAGTACTCAGCATTAAACGGATAGTCTTTGTGCTTCACACTCCTGCATTACAAACAAAATGAGAATGAAAATATCACCTACAGGAAGACATAGTTATATGATTATTGAAAAATAATAGACATACTACATCTACAGACAATAAAGTGTACATAAGCGAGTGAAACTCACCACTGCATGGGGCAAACCCTGAAGTTCCTGTTGAAGCCTAGAATAGTCTTCATTTCTTCATCAGTCATTGTGAAGTCAAAGACCTTTGGATATGAATAAAATAATTGTAAAAAGGGTCTAAACTGTCCAGTCTGTTACATCTTTCACATGCAATTGTATTGTTGTGTGAGATGAGCTTACTTGAAAGTTTTCCTGAATACGTGAGGGAGTGATAGACTTGGGTATCACAGCAACGTTCCTCTGGATGTGGACGCGTATAAGGACCTGCAATTTTTAACGTTTACTCACATTGTTCAATAAAAGAATAGTACAACTGTGTTAGTAGTTTAGTTAAATTCTGTTTGTCTTTAATTGTGATGAGGATCATATTTAGACAACATTTTATTCATAATTCAAGAATTTAGATCATTTCAAAACATTCGCTTAATTTTTCTTGGAATTACACGTATAGTTAAGAAGAGTCCTAGGTAAAGGACAATCAGGTGAAGTATGAGCATTTAGTCCAAAAATTACATACATTATGTTGACTAAATTTAAAATTAAATTATTCTGTATTTTTTTCTGGACCAAACACCATTCGAGGCCACTTTTAGTATTTCTGTCTCTGCTTTGTATATACAAACATACAAAAATATTCCAAAAATTTACTGGCTTTTTAATTTTCCAGTCTGTCTCACCTGAGCAGCAGTCTTGTTGTATTTCTGAGCAATGGCCTTGATGTTTGAGTCCTCTAGTAATGAAGGATCCTCTGGTTTGGCCCTGGTGTTAGGAAAGCAAATGTTTGGCATTATTCTAGTGTCAGCTAAGCTTCGCTTTAAACACAAAGATCAGCAAATTTATGATAAATTGGGATGTTAAATTGTCTGGTAATACCCTGCTATAATGAACGGGAGATTATTGGCATTCTTCCTGATTAGTATTTAGCACTGAATGGGTAAAACTCTCATTATAGCCAGGAGCAGGACTGGTGACCCATGGTCTAAATAGTTCTGTTCAGAACAGCTTAAATCAGTGGTTCTCAATCCTGGTCCTGGAGAACCACAGCCCTGCTTGTTTTAGACTTTTTCCTTATTCCAGCACACCTGATCCACTAAGAACTGGCTGATGCTCCCTTGGTGAGCCGGACTGGGTCTGCTACACTACGGGTGTGTCACAGTAGGAAAACTCTGAAACGGGCACAGGACTTCAGTCCTAGAGGACCGGATTCCTGCAGAGTTTTGTGATTTTTCTGATCAAGCATACCTGATTCATCTCACCTGATAAGTACCAGGTGCACTTGTGCTGGGGCAGGAAAATCAGCAAACTTTGCTGGACTCCGGCCCTCGGTTCCCCACCCCTACTCTAAAACAAGCAGGACAGTTGTGCTCCAGGCCTGGGGTTGGGAACCACTGTCTTACATGATAATAGCCACATTGTGAAAGGGTGCTGTAGTTATTCAGCTTTATCAGTAACTTGCGGAACCACTTACAGGAGTTTTAATGTAAATTATTTAAAACTTTTAACAATTTACCTTCAAAATAGTGAAAATCTGTCCTTATCTGTTGAGTCTGAGTAAGACTACCCACCATGGTCGGTCAGGAGAGCCTAAAGGACTGTATGCAGTCACTGAGATGCCCTTGGACTGACAGTAATTGATCAGTTTCTCCTGTGTCAGGTAGGGATGGCACTCAATCTAAAGGAAAAACAAGGAAGCGTTAAGAGTTTAATTCAGTATTCTGTTGTGCCGAAGTAAGATGAAAGTATGTAAAGGAATATAACAGACTGTTATATTTAAAAACACAATCCTTGTTGTGATTACATCTTAATGACCTGACTTAAACATGAGGAACTTGCCTGGTTGTTGGCAGGTTTATATTTGAGGCCTGGCTTATTCAGAATGGCTTCAATCTGCTCTCGGTTGAAGTTAGAGATGCCGATAGCCTTGACCAGTCCAGCATCCACCAACTCCTCCATACCCTTTTAGATCAATTAGAACATGTTATGAGGTGTAGCAGTGTGCACCAATGAGCCAGATGCTATTAAGTGAATAACCTTTATCATCATGTGATGACAGCACATGCCGAGACAAAAACTTAAAAACGAAACTAAATGTAATATTTTTGTCAAGATCTGGGATATACACCAATCAGCCATAACATTATGACCACCTCCTTGTCTCTACACTCACTTTCCTCTAACCAACTGTATAAGCTCCACTGACCATAAAGGAGGACTTTCACCCTGATCTTCAATGGGTATGAACCGGCAGGACCACCACAGAGCAAGTATTATGTTGGTGGAGATGGTGGTCATTCTCAGCACTGCAATGACACTGACACACTGGTGGTGTGTTAATATGTGTGGTGTGCTGGTGTGAGTGGATCAGACACAGCAGTGCAGAAACAGATGAGCTTCTGTCTCTGATGTTACATATACAAGGTGGAGCAACTAGGTAGGAGTGTCTAATACAGTGGACAGTGAGTGGACACACTCCAGCAGCACTGCTGTGTCAGATCCACTCATACCAGCACAACACACATTAACACACCACCACCATGTCAGTATCACTGCAGTGCTAAGAATGACCCACCACCCACATAATACCTGCTCTGTGGTGGTCCTGTGGGGTCCGGACTATTGAAGATCAGGGTGAAAGTAGAATAACAAAGCATGCAGAGAAACAGATGAACTGCTCCTGTATGATCAGTGGAGCAGATAAAATGGACAGTGAGTGAAGAAACGAGGAATAAGTAATACAACATGCAATACAGAAGCACTTCTTTTTCCGCAAAATCAAATAGGAAGTAACAGGTTATTTCCTCACCTCCCAGGTATCCAGGAAATTGGTATCATCATTGATAGTTAGGCCTTCACTATCCAGTGGCAACAGTTCTGTTCCAGCCTAAATGGCAATATTATATATCAACATAAACAACAGTGGAAATTCTGGAAATGAATGAGTTCATTGTAAGGAGACAAAGGAAACAAATTCACAGTGCTTCACATTTTGCATTCTGTTACATTACAGCCTTAATTTAAAATTGATTATTTTTTCCCCTTGGACACTTCCATGATTAATGCCCTCTTACCACAATCACTCAGTTTTAGTAAGCTATAGGAAGAGTCCTGGTGGTTCCAAATGTCTTTGGGACCTTCGGCAGAATTTATTCTGCCGCCTTCCCCAGATCTGTGTCTCAATATAATCCTGTCTTGGAGGTCTACAAACAGTTCCTTAGACTTCATGTCTTGTTTGTGCTCTGACATGCACTGTCTCTACCTCAAATAAACAGGTGTGTGCCTTCCAAATCATGTCCAATCAAGCTGATTGATGATGATCAGAGGAAGCAAGAAGCAGGAAGCAAGAAGCATCTGACCTCAATTATGAGTGCTATGGCAAAGGCTGTGGATACTTATGTATATTTCTGTGATTTAATTTGTAATAAATTTGCAACCAAAACATTTCTCACTTTGTCATTGTGCGTGTATTGTGTGTAGATTTTTAAATAAGGCTCTAAAATAACAAAATGTGCAAAAAGTGAAGCATTTGATTACTTTCTGGATGCATTGTGGTTATGTTATTAGTATGAGGTGTAATTTCTTAAACACTGCAGAGCCTTTATTGAACAGCCTCATTGCTCATAAATAGGCACCACATGTTTGGACAGAGTGCATGGTTAAAAATAAATGATGCTAAAAAGGGCTCTTCAGTGGCAGCACTCCAAGGAAGCCTTTATTTTTAAGCATGTGAGCATTTCAAGATAGCATTTCAAATCACATAATATGGGGAGACTGAACTTCATTCTTTTGAAAACCATACTTCTGACTGGACATGCACCTGAAAACCACCTGAAATCCCATTGGCCAGTGAACCAGGTATAAGTCTAGGTAATCCAGCTGCAGGTCACTTAAGGTCTTCTGACACGCTCCTTTTACTGCAGACTTCTCATGGAAGGTGCACCAAAGCTGTGGAGAGATGAGGTGTATTCACGATTTTGATCTGTTACTGCACTGGCCTGTGCACGTCTGTTGTAATGTTAGCTGTGCACAGAATCAAGTGCAGAACTTACCTTGCTGACCACAAACAACTCTTCTCTTTTCACAACTCCTTGTTTGATCATGGCATTAATGCCCTCTCCCACCTCTTTCTCATTCTCGTAGACGAACGCTCCATCGATGTGCCTGTAGCCTGCAGAGATGGCAGCTTTCACAGCTTCGGCTACTTTTCCTGGAGGTGACTGAGAGAAAAATCAACTTTTTACAATCTACTAGTTTAGATTTAAATCAGACAAACGTTCTAATAATCTGATATCAATATTATGAAGATTATTAACAGATTCTATAAATATTACTGGAACACAAACAATTACAGACAGGTGAGAGGCACACACACACACACACACACACACACACACACACACAGTTAGATTAGTGGACTGAGTTAGAAGCTGCGGTCTTAAAGGCTGTGGGATGAACTTTAATAACAGACTAAATTGATAAAACAGAGTTTAAAGTGAACCAACCTTCCAGGTCCCCAGTCCGACCGCGGGCAGGACTGCTGCGGAGCTCAACTTCACTGCAGGCTCCATTGACTGCTTATTAACCGGTAATTGACTACTTATTAACAGGTTGTTAACTGCTTATTAACAGGCTGCTTCTGGATTATAATAACCGTCTCTCCGCCTAACGGTCACTGATTCAAACTACAGCTCGCGCAGGCTCAGCTGACGGCTTATGAAGCTGCACGAGCCGACTCACCATTTGACTCGCGACAGAATCGTTCTAACCAACCGATTCATAGATTCAACAGAATCCAGGCTGCAGAGCCACAGGAGCAAAAAGAGGTCCAAAAAAATGTAAAGATTAGATTGACAAAGACATTAAAATATTCTTCAAAATACTTGACATTGGTTCAAACATCATATAACAACCTGAATGTCCTTTATTATTTTTATTTATGTATCAGTATCATCCCGTCTCAGGGTAGACTTTTATTCTGAAATTTGAACACTGTGTGAGCAAAAAGGACAGCAAACAGCCCCTTCCTTCTTGTTTTTATCTGCAACCCAAAATCTGGGCCAATGACATCCTTAGCTCAACCACTGATCAGTCAGAGTCTGTATGCAGATGGAGCATGTACACGTGGATAGAGCAGTAAACATGGACAGCACTTTTGGCATTTAAACTGGGACTTAATTCAGTTGGTAATGACTGAATTTGAGCTGTTCTCTGAGCTGAATTAGTCACTGATAATTCATCATATGATGAAGTCTATACGGGGTAAGTCTTGTAGTGTGTTATATGTGTATCATGTCTGTATGTTACTCTGATCCTGAGATATGAAGCCTAGAATACAGCATGTAACTGTCTGGAGAGTGTGGACCTAAAGCTTTAAGAGTTAAACTAACATGCAAAATGACACATGAAGTTGCAATAAAGAACATATAGAGTTACTACCTTATAGAGCTAGATTTATTTATAAAATAAATTACATAATTCCATAACAATTCCAGTCTGTGGTACCCACAGAAACGATGAATCAAATAAATAACCACCAAGGCAAAGTAGTATGAAGGTACTTTGTGACTTAATTTAGTTTAATCATCTATATAAGAAAACAATGTTAGTATAATAAGAAGGCAAATTCTCTAATTCTTCTCATCAATTAATTGAGTATTAAAATCATTGTAATTATTTATTGCCATCATAACTTTGTTTTCTGACAGCTTCATTTGTGCTAAAAAGATTTTATCCTTCTGAAACAATAAAATTTGGAGTAGAGAAACATCATTATACACTAGTAGATGATGATACACAATTTTGGCAATGCCTGTAGGTCAAAGAAGGGTAAACAGAAAGAAAAGGGTTAAATAAATAAATACAAGGCAAATCACAGTCAGAGGTTACAGAGTCTTGTCGGGGGAGTACCCCGCCATGCCAATGCCACAGTCTTCTCGATCATCTGGTCCCCTAGTACTCCTTTCTTCTTCTTCCTCTGCTTCTTCTTCCTCATCTTCCTCATCCTCCTCTCCTTCCTCCTCGTGGGATAGCCCTCTGCCAGTCTTTGGGCCCTTGCAGATTTTGAGGTGTCGTGTGAGGTGGTATTTCGTGAGAAAGCCCTTATTGCATTTTTCACAGATGAAGTCTCTTTTCCCATCATGGGAGTTCAGGTGCTTCTTTAGGTGATCCGTCTTGAGGAACTGCTTGTCACACTTCGGGCAGGTTATTTGACGGTTTCTGTAGAATAAAGCATTAAACCAAGAGAGGACATTAAATGACATGGATGGTATATGAAAAGAGCAGAAGTCAAACATAATATGAAATTAGCCCGACATGATGGCATCGTATCTTGCGAGGACACAATATTTAAATACATAGAAAAAATATCTGTGGTCTTACAATGAGTGTGAATACATGTGCTGCTTAAGGTCCTGTTTCCTATTGAATGTTTTGTCACAGTGGTCACACTTGATGTTCTTGCCACCCGTGTGAATGACCATATGAGACTCCACGTGGGCTTTCTGAGTAAAAGACTTCCCACACACAGTGCACCTGAAGTTCTTCTGACCTTTGGGATAAAACCACATGTTATGTATAAGAAACTTGAGGGGAGAGGAAAATGTTAGATATAACAGAAAATACAAAATTTACATCTAACTGATTCACTTTACAACAACCATGAATGCTTGCTGACCCGGTTACAGTGCCATGAAAATGGCTTGTTTCACGTCTGAACTTCTCATCATGTTAACATGATGTTATTTTACAGCCAAAAGTCATGATTTTAAAAATGTGAAAGCGCAGTTTGTGCAGATTTAATTGGTTCACATTCGAAATATATATGTGCTCTCTCAAATTTACCACGCTCTCGCTCAGACAGGATTTGCTCTTGTACGAAACTGATTTTTCATGTTAAATACTACATGAAACAACATGAAAAATCATTTGCAAACAACTGGCAGCAGAAATGCTTTCCTTCTTTTCAACATTAACATTTCATTTATCCAGGGTTCCCAAACGTTTGCAATAACTATAACAGCACAACTTATTCTGAGACAGAACTGATCCATTACCTGTGTGGATTCTCAGATGCATTCTGAGGTTGCTAGGGTCACTAAAGGCCTTGCTACAGTAGGTGCATTTGTGTGGTCTCATACCCATGTGACCCATAAAGTGCACATTCAGCTTGGTGGACGTGGTGAATGCTCGTGAACACATGTTGCACTTGAACTTCCTCTCCCTGCTGTGACGGTGGCTGTTGCTGCTGGCCTGCCCATCACTGTGGGAGTGGCACTGCCAAGAAGGGGAAGAGGTGGGGCTTGGTGCTTCACTGGCTAACTTCTCCTGGGGGTGTGGCTGACTGTGTACAGTGCGGGTTGGGTCTTCGTGGGTTGGACTTTGACTGTGGGTATGGCTGCTGAGATGAGATTTCAGGTCAGAGAAGGAGGCACATTCTTTTCCACAGTGACAAATCTGCCCCTCTGGTACTTGGGGTACACCTGAAAGTTGGATTAAATGGAAGACATGATAGTACGTAAATGTTTTGTTAATATATATCCCGCTCCATCACAGGGATAAGGAACAGTCAAAATCCCTCAGACCAAACAGTGGCGCAATGCCTAAAATAGTTATTTTACTTTCTACAAACTGCATAATCTGCTATTCATTTCCTGTTTAGAATGCAAACAACAATGTGTCAAAAGATTACGCTGATTCAACTTATTAGCTAGGGATCAATTCCTTAATGAGTTAGACTGATATCTTACCAAGCAGTCTACTATATTCCCTGCTGTAATAGAACAACAGCTCCTGCTCTGGGAGAATCTCTCTGGATGTGCAGAAATAAAGCTTCCCATTATCAATATATGCCACCAAATTCTGTTCCTCTGTGGTCCTGCAAACACAATTTTTATCAGATACTGAGACTGTCATTTCATAGGTTCTAGTATGGCTGAGTATTTCTGAGATCAAGTTTACCTGGCTTTTCTCACAAACATCATCCAGTTGCATTCGTGTTCATTTGTTGTCACTATACAGAACTCAAGGATGTCATTGTGGAACATCTGAAAGTAAAAAATGATATCATTTTAGCTTTTCTTTGCTTTTAAAAAGAAGGACATTGGTGAGAGGTACATTAAGCTTAAAAATAATATTATGTGCCAGTTGTTTCCATAAGCAACCAAACTTGACTTGCTGAGACGATCTTTTAAGGAAAGACAAAAGAAGCACTGAATTTGAAAAGCAAACTGCAAAATTGTAAAAATGTATTTATGGTGAAAAGGAATAATAACCTTCCACAACTGAGGGGTGTCCTTGTCTGTCCAATCTGTAAGCTCCACACTGCTACAGTGCTGCCCAACCATTGGTCCGAAGCAAGTCCTGGTGGGGATTGCCTCTCGTGCAAACACCCCTGAGGAGGACAGAGGTATTATTTAAGGTAACCAGAACTTTGTTAAATATGTTAAAACATGCAGTATTTGAACTGTATCACAGAGGTGTTTCGGGCATGTCTGACTGGGTGGAGGCCTCAGGGAAGAGCCAGGACATGTTGGAGAGGTATTTCTCAGGTGGCCTGGGAATGCTTTGGAATTCCCCAAGAAGAGCTGGAAGAGGTGGCTCGAGAGAAGGAGGTTTGGGCCTCTTTGGGCCACAACCCAGATCCCGGATATACAGTAGATGTATGGATGGATGGATGGAAGGATGCTACATGCTGATGCACCTTGGTTATGAGGAAGTGTGTTTCTAGCAGAAACTGTCAGCTGATTTGACACAGCAATGATGTATATGATTGTATGAATGTATTCTGCTGCATGTTTTTTCATCTACAAACAACCACTCAAAAAAAGTGTCACCAAAACAAGTGAGTATCTGCTACAGCAGTCCTCCAGTCCGTACTCACCATTGGGTTCATCAGCCACAGATACACGAAGGCACAGTGGGCGGGGTAAAGAAAGGCGGGCCCTGCTCTGAATGGGTGTGTCTTGGATGAAGGAGACTGGTCCATGTTCAGGACAGTCTGAGCTGTAAGAGCGCTCACATAAAGTGCACCCTGTTCACATTAATCACAATGAAGAAACACAGTTAGATGTGATTCAGAGAAAATATTGCATCAATGGACTTCAGTATTTCTCAGCCCTTACCTTTAACACACCCCATGCAACTCTGAAGGGCTCCTTAGCTATAATATTATATCTATAGCTCATTAGATGAATCAAGTGTGGTGGGAACAAGTAAAGCTCTAAAATATGCAGGGCTGGGGTGCCTCCGGGACCAAGGTTGAGAAGCTACAAGTTTATAGTAGTTTTTTATAATGCATTGTTATTGAGGTTAAAGTGTAAACAGTCATTCAGAATGGGTTGATTTGAAAGGGAGCGTTATGCCCTATAAAGCCTTGCATGTAAAAGAAAGGCCATAATCGTAGCTCAGAACTACTGTAAAACAATGTCTTGGTAATCCTACAGTGTATTTATAACAATTTAATGTAAAACCTTCCTGTTTGGAAGCTTTTAGAGATATTATACAAATGGCTTCATCCACCACCCCTATATTCTGATGTTTCTCTAGAATAAAAAGCTTCACAGCAAACCACTCTGAATTGCTTTGCTATGCAAATAATTACAAGAATATTAAAAATCAATAATAATTATATAATTAAATATAATTACCATATTTCGATTTTTATTGTACAACCAAAATACACAAACCAGTTAGTGTAAAGGCACCCATCAGCAGCCGGTCCAAAGAATTCTCCAATATTGGTCGCCTGGCAGTAACGCCTAGTTCCTTAGCCAGTTGATTTGAGTAAGTTTAGAATTCCTTGGTATTTTCTCCAATAAATTGGACCGGCCGATGATGGGATGACTCGACACATTTCTGCTTTCCTATAATAAACAGGGACTTACAGATAGTGAATGCAGTGGCTATGTTCTCCTTATTTGAAGTGGAGTCCTCCAGGTGTAGGGTGGAGTTAACCAGCACCAAGCTATTGTCTGGTCCCAGAGACACTTCTGCAGTGATAGGGGACACATTTACAGGCTCTAGCACCATGCCTGAAGGTCCATGTAGAGAGTCCAGCTGAGTCTGCTGTGCCATGGCTCCAGTTAGCACCACACTGACCACTCCGGAGTTCAGCTCTCCACTAGAGTGCATAGCTTCACTCAGAGTCCCTGGACCTCCAGCACCTGAGGAGCTGTTACCCACTCTTCCGTTCATATGCTCCTGTTCCATCACAACCGGCAGCTCTAGCCCAGAACCGTGCAGTGGCATGACTCCGCCTGAAGAGTCCACTCCAGCAAGGCCTTCATGGGTCTGACTCCTGGCCCCTAACTGTTGCTGCGTCTCTCCCACCCCCACACCATCCATGGTGGCCAGCTCCTCTCCCATTCCATCAGGAGACATGGGGCTGTTGACACGTGATTCCATAGAAAGTCCAGTGGTGTCCAATTGTACCTCATGAGCACCACCCTGGTGGAGATCCGCCTGGCCACCCACCTGCCGTGAGTCTATAGACACCATTCCTTGCTCTAAAGGCCCACCCGGGCCACTATATGGGTCTAGGCCAGAGGGATTATTGTTAGGTACAGACAGAGTTCCATCCATGTTAAGGCTGCTGGGGTGAATATACTGCGGTGGAGGACGATCTGCTAGATATGACAAAATTCCTAGAAAACCAATATGACAATCAGTTCATCTGTAATTAATGACGCTTACCATGATGGTCCACAATGTAAACAGAACTTTACCTGGAAGGATGTGTCGAAAATAGCTACTCTCCAGGTGTGGGTATGGGGGAGGTGGTAGTGTATAGTTCCTCTCAGGAAGGCCACACATGACTCCCCTGTCTCCTAATGGGCCCATGGGTAGCATGAGTGACAGCGCTGAGGGCAGGGGTCCTAGAGATGGACCCAAACTTGGTATGGCAACTGGCATGCCTACGAAAGGAACAGAAAGTTAAGCACACTGAGACAGCAACCTCCAACCCTCAACAGCAATGAATGAAAGATAGAAACAGAAACCAAGCTCTTACCTGGAGTGGCAATGGGGTTGTGGGTAGGTGAGGTAGGAAGGCCTAGATGACTGGCACTGACAGATGGTACGCTGAGTTGGTCCATGCCCACAGGGCTAAGGTTCATGTCGTTCATTCTGCGCAGAAGAGAAAAGACAGTTGGACAGACACACAGATGGAATTTTACCTCCACATTTATCCCATCCGTGCATCAATCACACACACATACTAGTGAGACAGTGAGTAGAGACAGACACACACACACACACACACACACACACACACACACACACACACACCACAGTGAGATAGTGGGCAGCCTCCTCTGTGGTGTAGTTTTGGGGTTAGGTGCCTTGATCAAGGGCACTTCACTCGCAACCTGTCGGTTAAGGGACTTTGACCTTCCGGTCACAAGGCAGCACCTCTTAACTCCAGGCTGCTGACGGCTTTAAGACGCAGATCTTCAGTTACACACCAACAACATTTAGAAGAGATTCAAGTGTTTGTTTGTCCGACTTACCTGAAAGCGTCCTGTTAATTATGGCACTGCGAGGGTCACATTTCTGACACTGCAAAGTAAGGCAGTCGAATTAATCATGGATGACTCACAGTTTACCCGTTTAAACCTCATAAAGATAAAGCCCCACTGGATCATTTAAAGTGCAAAATGCTGTGCAGTGAAACACACGTATCTCCAAAATGACAACTTTACAGGAGAAGGCAAAATTGCTCTTCAAACTGAATGGAATTGAGTGTAAAATTAAAGTAATTACAGATGTTTAAGAGCATTTCTGTTGGTCCATTCACCCGGAAAAATTTACACAGTGTACAGAGCAGCTACAGGGCTCATGGAGAAAAATAGAAATGGCCAGAAATAGATAATAATCTACAGAAATGGTCAAAAATGGACATAAATTGTCAAACATTGGAGAAATGGACAAAAATTACCTCAATTAATAAAGTTCTATTCTACTCTATTCTATTCTAAAATTGACATAAATTGTAAAACATTGAAAAAAACAATCAAAGTGAACAAAAATGGACAGAAATTGTCAGACATTGAAAAGATTGACAAAAATTGTCAGAAATGGGACAGAAATTGTCAAACATTGGAGAAATGGACAGAAATGGACAAACAAGGACATAAACTGTGAAAAACAGTCAAACATGGACAGAAACTGTGAAAAACAGTCAAACATGGACAGAAATTGTGAGAAATGGTCATAAATTGACAGAAATGGTCAAACATTGAAAAAAATGGACAGAAATGTAAATGCATGGTTTTGATTGGACAGCAGTGAAATATGGATTTCTGCAGCATAACTGACTATAAATGTAGTTTCATCTGCACTCATCCTGCTAAAACATCACACTTCCTCTCATTTTTGTTCATCCTTTCATTCTCCTCCTCTAGAACTTTCTTCTTCCCTCCATTTCTTCAGTCAACAGTAAACAAGGCCATTTCACGACTAAACTCGCAGTTTAAACGTGGTTTGAAGCGTTTTTCTGACCTATAATCCACAGAAATGTCATTTATTCGTGTTTCAGACACAAACACGTCCATCCTGAGTCAGAAAGCAGCTGTTTCCAGCTGTTTGGCTGAAGCTGCTGATTTATCATCTGAACTAAAGTGACTGATTTCAGTGAAAACGCTTTAAAGACTCACAGTCTGCTTTAATCCTCCATAAACACCGCGGAGCAAAACAATAACATTACTGTACACCAACGAGAGAGGCTCGCAGGCTTTCAAAATAAGAGTCCCCAAACTGGCGCATGTAGAGGGTTGCCAAGTGCAGCAAAACTCAACTCCGTCCTAAAGTCTTTGTAAAACCCGCCCTACAGAACCTGGAGAACCTGCTCACAGAGTCTGAAGAAAGTATTCATACATTTAATTAGAACTACAAGCAGCTTAAATCTCATTCCACCTTAAATGTTTTACCTCCTTAAATCTTGTGCCAGTTTTCCTCTGATTTTATTGTAATAATCCAATTCATACGTCTGAAGCACTTTGTTCAGTGTTATTTGTTATTTTTAATATTAGACTCTAATTCTTTTACATCCATTTTAATAGAAACTCAATTAAAAATAAAAACTCACTCCTTTCTGTTTTCTCTTCTGTCCTCCAATCCTCTTGCCTTTGCCTGGTCATTAGAATTCCACATCATTAGAATTCCAAGTCATTAGGAATTCCTGGTCATTTCTGAATTCCTGGTCATTTGGAATTTGGTCAGTGCTGAACCGTTGGTCAGATTGTTTGTTGTTTATTATTGTATTTTATTCCTCCTTTCCAAACTGTCTCAGCTCTGTAAAACACCACTAAAACATCGTTTTCATTTCTGTTCTGTTTGGAATTAAATCGTCTTTAGGGTCATTTTAGTGAAAGTTTTGACTTTTATAAGCCGGTTCTAAAAGGCGGTAAAACTGCGAACCTGACAACCCTACACTTGAGGGACTTTAATTTTGAAGGCGGAGGAAGTGCGTCAGTGGGAGAGCGGAAGCTGTGTGAAAGCTGCTGTGTAATCTCGGTTTGAGCAGAAAGGAGAAAATGCCGGATTATTTAGGAACCGAACAGCGCAAAGTCAAAGAGGAGGAGAAGGAGGACGCGCCGATCCGGGGTAAAGACTCCTCTCACCCCGCTCTGCTGTCCCGAGATCCGCGGAGGAGACCGCGTCACAATCCGCATCACAATACGGATCAGTTCAATTCAGTCTCCTTTTCCTTCAGCAGACTGCCGCTTCAGTGTCACTGGCCTGGTCCTGGAGGCACCCCTACCCCGCACGTTGTAGAGTTGCTCTTCAGTGTGTAGGGCAGGGGTGCCTCCAGGACCAGGGTCGAGAAACACTGTTGTGAAATGTGTAGGGCAGGGGTACCTCCAGGACCAGCTTTGAGAAGCAGTGCTGTAAAATGTGTAGTTCAGGGGTGACTCTATGACCTGGGTTGAGAACCAATGCTGTAAAATGGGTAGGGCAGGGGTGCCTCCAGGACCAGGGTGAGAAGCAATGCTGTAAAATGTGTAGGCCAGAGGTGCCTCTATGACCAGGGTTGAGAAACACTGCTGTGAAATGTGTAGGGCAGGGGTGCCCCCAGGACCAGGGTTGAGAGAGTGTCTAGATCCCAGTATGAAATAACTGTCTCTGTAACGTCCACTATCTAACGTGACTGCTGTTGTCTTTCACAGCGTTGGACGAAGGGGACATCGCCCTGCTGAAAACCTACGTAAGCATCATATACGACACCATTTATAAAATGCAGACATTGTTGAATCTTACATGGTTGTTCTTTTGCCAAATAATAAAGTGAGTAAATGTCAACCAATTTGTTCACGCAGGGCCAGAGCACTTATTCTCGCCAGATCAAGCAAGTGGAAGATGACATTCAGCAGCTCCTGAAGAAAATAAATGAGCTCACAGGTGTGTATGTTCTGTCTGTGTATGTTCTGTCTGTGTATGTTCTGTCTGTGTATGTTCTGTCTGTGTATGAAACTCTAACGTGGTGTTCTGAATACAATTTCTAACTCTTAGAACCCGAGATCCACACTTGCTGTTTTCTAGGCTTCGTGTCTCAGGATCAAAGTAACCTACAGACATGATCATAAAAAACTACAGGACTCACTCTAACTCATCATTAGAACTTAATCCTCGTCAATCTTTACAAACAATTCATCTAAATTCTTACATTTTCAGATCAACATTTCCAGTGTTTTTATAAGCAAGTAAAATGTTGGCACAAGTTCATTTTTGATCAAAACTGGGCCAAATTCATACAAATATCTAAATTTTAAAGACAAAAATGTAGCCTAAGATCTCCTATAAATACTAACTTTTTTTGTTGAATAAAAGTACACCAAACTACAAAATTTACAAAAGAAAAAAGTTTTAAAAGTTAAAAATGTACGTAATGTGCTGACTAGACTTTTGATGATTTCTTTGTTTTGGGGAAAGAGTTACAACACTGAAACCTCAAAGTGCAAAAGCAAAGTGTTTTTTTTTTTGTTTTTTTTTTTATTTAAATACGTAACCCCTTTTAAAGAAACATGCTTTGAAATCCCCGGCCTGGGACTTGGGGCTTTTATTAGAAACAAACAAACAAACAAAAAATAAAAGTAAGGCATCTGCCCAGGCTCGACCCTACAGCTGGAAGGTCTGTCTGCGGAGCCGCACGATCGGGAATACCTTGTTATGATGAGTGTTGTTGTGAGTAAAGATCGGGTCGGGTTAGTCTTTATGCTTGTGGACTTTTGAATTTTCCTGTGCTTACAGGTATTAAAGAGTCGGACACGGGGTTGGCTCCTCCTGCATTATGGGACTTGGCTGCAGACAAACAGACTCTGCAGAGTGAGCAGCCCCTTCAGGTTGCCAGGTAGGGCAGTACTAAAGAAAATAAGCAAACTGTTGCAGATGTGAGATTTTAATTGAAGTGTTTAAATGGTGTGATCTTAAATTTCAGATGCACCAAGATAATCAATGCTGACTCTGAGGATCCAAAATACATCATTAATGTGAAGCAGTTTGCAAAATTTGTGGTGGACCTGAGTGATCAGGTTGCTCCCACCGACATTGAGGAAGGGATGAGAGTTGGGTAAGTGAAGGAGAGGAAGGCATGTGCATGCAGTGGGATTTTCAGAAGATCTGGAGCACAACTAATGTTCTTGCATTTCTTGTTTTCCTCTTAGTGTTGACAGAAACAAGTACCAAATCCACATTCCACTTCCACCCAAAATTGATCCCACTGTTACCATGATGCAGGTGAGAAATGAAACCAGTTTAAAGTGTAAAGAGGGTAAACAACCACCACCTTGATTCTACACTCACTGTCCATTTTTTCATAACGGAGCACTTTGTGGTTCTATAATTCCAGACTGTAGTCCATCTGTTTCTCTGCATACTTTGTTCTCCTCCTTTCACCCTGTTCTTCAGTTATCAGGACCCCACAGGACCACCACAGAGTAGCTATTATGTGGGTGGTGGGTCATTCTCAGCACTGCAGTGACACTGACATGGTGTGTTAGTGTGTGTTCTGCTGGTACGAGTGGATCTGACACAGTAGTGCTGATGGAGTGTTTAAACCCCTGAGAACAGTCCACCAAGCAGATGTCTGAAGCATTGCTGTGTCTGATTCACTCATACCAGTGCAACACAAACTAATACACACACCTGCTCTGTGGTGGTCCTGAGCATTGAAGATCAGGATGAAAGGAGGAGAATAAAGTCTGCAGAGAAACAGATGAACTACAGTCTGGAATTATAGAACCACAAAGTGCTCGTGTGTGATCAGAGGAGCTGATAAAGTGGACAGTGAGTGTAGAAACAAGGCTGATTGATGTAAAAGAGTGAACTGGTTAATGTGACGAGGAAAGTTCAAGCCTTCTCAGAGGTGTCTGTGAGGTAGGCCCAAATCCTTAATCCTTTATTCCGTAATTATCTTGTCGTATAGGTGGAGGAGAAACCTGATGTTACCTACAGTGATGTGGGAGGATGCAAGGAGCAGATTGAGAAACTCAGAGAAGTAGTCGAGACCCCTTTGCTGCACGTAAGTCATAATTTAAAGGTGTGATGTCTTTAGCTTCTCCTTAGTTGCTTCCTGGTCTGATTTGTTTTTCTCTGCCTGCAGCCGGAGCGCTTTGTGAACCTGGGCATTGAGCCTCCTAAGGGAGTTCTGCTGTTTGGGCCCCCTGGCACAGGAAAGACCCTGTGTGCTCGTGCTGTGGCCAACCGGACTGATGCCTGCTTCATCAGAGTCATTGGCTCTGAGCTGGTGCAGAAGTATGTAGGAGAGGTGAGTTTCCCACAGAGCCAGTGGCTAAAACCTGTAACATGTAATGGTTGCGTTTCTTTATAAGCGTAGTCCTCACACTGTGTGCCACAGTCACACTGCAGAATGTACAGCAACATTAAAGGCATATTCACTGTTTTCTGCTCCTCTCCACCCCCATTCATATACACACACCATAGAGGGGGCATAAGACTTAGTGTGTATAAAGAAGATATGATCACATTTGAATATGTTTAAATACAGTAAAATGAAAGAAAGAAGGATTTTATGGGGTTTCCTAATTATTTTCTCTAGGGTGCCAGGATGGTTCGTGAACTGTTTGAGATGGCCAGAACTAAGAAGGCTTGCCTGATCTTCTTTGATGAAATAGATGCTATTGGAGGTATGGTTTCCAGCGGCTATCCTCGCATAGAATGCAGAGAACTACACATTGAGCTCCACTTTATTTTACAGTGCATATGACGATCGTGATCACAAGATTCCAGAATTGTTCATATTAAGAGCAATAAAATGTAACTCAAAGTCTTCTTAGAAAACTGCGCAAAGGTTATGTAAATATAACGACCCTGCTGCGGTCTTGCAGGTGCCCGTTTTGATGATGGGGCTGGAGGGGACAATGAGGTGCAGAGGACCATGCTGGAGCTGATTAACCAGCTGGATGGATTTGATCCCAGAGGAAACATCAAGGTCCTGATGGCCACCAACCGACCTGACACTCTGGACCCGGCTCTGATGAGACCTGGCCGTCTAGACCGAAAGATCGAGTTCAGTCTGCCTGACCTGGAGGTGAGTCTGGTTCTAGTGTTGGTCTGACTTGGTCAGTGGCAGCCACTGACACACTTCTCAAATATTGCTGCCGTTCTCACAGCATTGTTAAATTTGGAGAAACCAGGGCCTGTCTCATGATTAATGATGCAAATGAAAGAAAACAGATTAGTTCTGTCAGTTTACCTTTGATGACTGACACCATTATTGTAATGCTGATAAAAGCATGCATGCCGTGTTAAAATACCTCTACCATGTGCCTGAGCCCCAAGGGCTGATGAGAGGTAGAGGGTGGGCAGAGCATACAATGAGCCAGGCTGGGGTAGAATTAGATTTTTGCTTTTGGGCTCCCCCTGCAGTTGGAGAGTGTAATTGATGGCAGTAAAAATTCATGCTGGTGGGTACAGTGGTTCCCTCAGCATACTCTCTGCAAAACAGTGTGTGAGAGTATGAAAGTGCTTTTGCAAGCTGACAAGCCTGCATGTTCTCTGTGGCTTCTGTTTGCCTGTCACATACATTTTTAATAACTGCAGGTGGTTTAAGATGACTGAAATCAATGATCACACTTCTACTTCTGGTGCTTTATGAGGCCAGAAAGGACAAAGCTGTACAGCAGAGGAATATAGTTGCCATATTTTCACTGAAGCCACGTGAACGTTGTCTCAGCAAGAACTATGTCGAGGCCTTAATTTGCACGTTGTGGCTCTGTTCTTCAGTACTGAGCTGCCTCATCTGCGTGTTGAACCTCAAAGGGGTGGGGGGGGGGGGTGGGGTAAAAAAGTAATTACATATTGAGTATCTAAACATGGAATAACAAAGTTGTTTGCATTGGACGGCTGCAGTCCTACACAGATCTGTGCTTTTCCTGTTTAAGTACACCTGACTGAACTCCTGTTAATTGCCAGATTTAGTGGTCTTCTGAGCAGGAAAATTAGCAAATTGTGCTGGACGCCAGCCAGCTGTAGCGTTCAGTTTGGGATGTAATAGTGGTTAAAGTGCTCTATCAATTTGTGACGTTTTGCTGCCATCTACTGGTGAAGAAGCATAATTCACACAAAGCAGTACAAAAATAAATGCAGGAATATACAGAAACACACTAAACCACTGTTTTTGTTTTTAGGGGCGTACTCACATCTTTAAAATCCACGCCCGTTCTATGAGTGTGGAGAGAGATATTCGGTTTGAGCTGCTGGCACGGCTCTGTCCCAACAGTACAGGTACCTTAATTTCACACTCGGCTACTTTTTCATGGCTGAATACTCGACCAAGTCTCTCTCAATTTCTCTTTCGAAATGAAATGACTCTTTGTGTTTGGTAATGTCATCACTCAGGAGCTGAGATCCGCAGTGTGTGCACAGAGGCTGGCATGTTCGCCATTAGAGCTCGGAGGAAAATCGCCACCGAGAAAGACTTCCTGGAGGCCGTGAACAAGGTTATCAAGTCCTATGCGAAGTTTAGCGCCACACCAAGATACATGACCTACAACTAAAGCAATTTCTCTCATTTAAACCTCTATACAAAGTTAAGCAGCATATTCATAGTTCACTGTTTTCTTTAGTGTCGTCAGTAATTAATAAAGAAATCCTCTCTTACTTCTAAGTGTCTTATTTCTACAGTATCCTGCTTCTGAAAGCATTCACTCGAATCTGCAAATCAGAATTATAACACTTGACCGTAAAAAAAACAAAAAAAACAAAGCTAAACTTGTAGCTTCTTCTGTTTACAGCAAGTAAAAGTGGCCCAAATCTGATCTGTTTCATCATAAGTGATCCGGATGTTAGTGTGAACGGCCAAAACCTTTGAATCTGACAATTTGGGACAAGAACACAAACCAAAGCAGGAGTCAAATCCACAATAGCTCCTGTGATGCTGAAAGTCCTCCTTTGGGAGCAGAGCTTTTGCGAATGCATGTAAGTTGGGGAGAGCAAACCTATATCAGAGGAATGTCTGATATACTGTAGGTCACATTGAAAAGCTGGTCTGAACAACCTACAAATTTCAGATTTGGTGAGAAATTGGAATTGGGCCACTTTTCCTGCTGTATGATCATAGCTTAAGATGTGGGTTTCATTTATACAACTTTGTATGTAATAACTGGCTACTGTGGTCTTCTAGTCACTAGGAGTTACTGATTGTTAGAGCTATAACATATATATGCTCCTCTTACATCACTGACTCCCACATGTCTGCGTGTACTGGAGTGATGATGGTTTGATGATGGTCATAATAGTAACAGTTGCATTTAATTAGGGTCATGTAAAGTTCTAGATAGCCAGTGGTGACAGGTGAGCATTTAGTCCAAGGCAGGGTGGGAAACTATTCCAAGTCCAGTAGCTTGAAACACTTAAAATGATTGTTCTATATAGAACTACTTCTTTCAGCTGCTCCCTTTAGGGGTCATCACAGCAGATCATCTTGCCCTATCCCCTGCCTCCTCTACTGTTAGACCAACCATCTCCATGTCCACCTTCACTACATCCATAAACCTTCTCTGAGGTCTTCCTCTTCTCCTTCTGCCGGGTAGCTCCATTTCCAACATTCTTTGTCCGATATAGCCACTATTCCTCCTCAACACATGTCCAGACCATCTCATCCTGACCTCTCTGGCTTTATCTCCAAACTGCTCCACCTTCACTGTCCCTCTGATCTGCTCATTTCTAATCTTGTCCATCCTCGTCACTCCCAATGAAAATCTCAACATCTTCATCTCCGCCACCTCCAGCTCAACCTCCTGTCTTTTAGACAGAGACAGTTTCCAAACCATACATCATAGCAGGTCTCACTACTTTCTTGTAAATTGTTCTATATAGAACCATGACCATAATGGAACCCTTTTTAAACGTTCTATATAGCAGCTGCTCCATCAAACAGAAGAACCCATATATACTGCAAATAAACCTTTATTCACACAAAGGGTTTTCTGACATGTTCATGGTTCTATATAGAACTGTTTACTAAAGAACCCTGGAAGAACCATAATTTTTAAGTGTATAGGTGATGTAAACAGACCACTGATTGGCCAAATTTAGTCCCACCCAACTTAAATCCAACTATAGAAAGAGTATTAAAAAAAAGCTGGAAAAGACCATCCTTTTTCTACCAGTTCGCAATAAAATCATGCAAAAATCTATAAATAATTGCAGAGAATCATGAAAAGGAGCAGACAGGCTTTAAAATTTAAACCTAGATTTGCTTGTTTGGTTTTGATCAAAAATGGCTGAACAGTACAAAGTCCTGAAGTCCTGCATTTATAAAGTAACCAAATTTTAGGAAAAATGGACCTGAATGTTTTTGAAATCTTGAAAGTAAGTTCAAAGTCCTGCACCGAACACCTGGAGTGAATTCATCTACACAGAGGTGTTTAAAGATCAAGAACAAAACAGTGTTTAATACGTTAAATTTTATTAAACAAAATACTTCTACAGTTCACAAAATAACTGCCACTGCTTTCAGGGCTTTGGTTTGGATTCATATGCAGGACACACAAGCAGAACCTTTCAGAATAAAAAATTCTCAACCAGTGAACGATGTCTAAAAAACGACCATGTTAACTGCAGGTATTGCAGTTTGCTCGTGACTGTTATCAGAGCACCAAATCAGACTAGCCTGGCATTCTGTTGGTGACATGATTATCTAGCTAAGAAGGCTGAAGTCAGTTATGTAACCGCACATGTGAAATAAAGACTTTACAAAAATAAACATCTGCAGCAGTGTTTGACATTTTCAAAGAATGTGTAGAAATGAGAATTTGGATTACAGTGCCAGATTATGATCCAAAAAACAATAAATGACAGTAACAGAGGCTTGCATGTCCTAATCATCGCAGAACATTTTGAGAGTCTGGTTATGACCCTCTGAAATGTCTGGGGCGATATATCGATATTTATTTTATGTTTCTCAGGTTTTACATTTAGAAATAGCGTTCTCTTTCAATCTTGTGGAAAACCTTTTTTTCAGCTCCCTCACTCTGCTCCACCCCCTGCTCTCAGCTCCTCCTCTAGTCTTCTCCAGCTAAAATAAACTGGGATATAGTTTTGTCAATATCGCGCAGCCCTACTTTAGAGCTTCACCAGAAGATCGCAATGAAACAATATCACAAAGTTTTACAAACAGTAAAGGTAAGGAGAAAGTCCCCATTACCAGCATTTACATCACTGTAACAGTCTTTATTTTCATGACGGACACTTGACCTTTATGAAAAAAGACAAACAAAATCATAACATCTAGGCCCCTGACCTAATCGAATCACGTTCATCTCAGTACAGCATTAAATTTTAAAAGTTCTAAAGTAAAATAATCAGAATTTTGACAATTTGATTTGAACAAAGAAACACTTCTAAATAATTGCACTTCAGGAAATGATATAGTGGCTGTGGCTGAAATGGATCCCCCTTCCCTCATTAGTAATGTGTTTATAGACTATTTAGTTTACTAAATAGTGTAGTAACAGATGAATTCTGACACTTCCTCATCAGTAACGCATGTCTCTCTCACACACACACAATTCTGAATTAAAGTTAGTAAAGTTCTGTGCTGTTCCTGGAATAATCCTTGATTATTCTGAACTTCCCAGCATCCAGTGGCCTGTAACCATCACTGGCTTAGCAGCGATATGAACAAACGTCGTCAGCTCCATTCGTTCCACTGTGTTGCTTAGTAACGAGACTCAGTTGCATTCTGGACCATATTTAGCTCATGTAGTGAGCTACAATGTTTACTATAAGCCAGTGAATTGTGGTGCTCTCAAAATCATGTTTGAGTTCCACTTTTGCAATTCGGACACTGGCTGTCACTCATCAGTGCCCTAAAACGTGAACAGGGATCCATTTCGGTCACAGCCGAGTCTTTACACTATCTAAGTATTAGAAGTCAACATTTCAGAGGAATCTAAGATTGTGCTCAGTACAAAAACGCTGAGGAATTCTACAGAAATCAATAAATATGATTCAAGATCTCATCCACGCGGGTTGCGCGGGTGTCAGTCCCGTCACTGTGCCAGCGCTGTGGCTTGGTCATTGCAGCATAGACGAAGAAAACAGACCAGAAGGCAAACATATCTCTGCCTGCTTCAGTCTGTTTGCACAATACTTAGATCATGTGCACCAGATAGTCAAGATTTGGATTTCTGCCAATGGTGGTTAACGGCTCACTACAACACTTTAGTCTGTGTTTGTTTGCAGAAAACACTTCAGATGTTTGACTGCCATAACACTGATTAGATAATGAGACTTTATAAAATAAATGAATTTTCTTAAAACGTAGGTTCCCTGTGTTTATGGAGTTGCTAATTTTAGGTTCTTGTAAAAAAGAGGGCAGTATCTGCAATGTATTTCAAAGCAAAACGTGGTATCTTTTCCTGCTCTACATACTCTTGCCTCAACACCTCACTATGAGTACTGGGGTTTCCTGTGTGTTCATTGGACTGCAGGGCAGGGAAGGGGCGCCCTCTTGTGTTGGCAGTGCAGTACAGCATCGTGAATGGTGGGAAAGATGATATCTGTGGTCACGGGTCCACTGAAGAACTGCATAGTCCTGAAGTCAGACAGCAGGGTTCCTGTCCAGGAGAAATCACTTCAGTGGTATATATACACACCAACCAGCCATAACATTAACACCAACACCAATGTCTCTATTTACCATATAGGAGCACATTGTAGTATTACAGTCTACAGTCAATCCATTTCTCTGCATACTTCATTAGCCTGTTCTTCAATAGTCAGCTATTGTGTGGGTGGTGGGTCATCCCGAGCACTGCAGTGACACTGATGTGGTGGTTGTGTGTTAGTATGTGTTGTGCTGGTATTAGTGGATCAGACACAGCATTGCTGCTGGTGTGTTTAAAGTGTCAATGCTGGACTGAGAACAGTCCACCGACCAGAAATATCCAGCCGACAGCGTCCTGTGTGCATTGATGAACGACTAGAGGATGACCAACGCAAACTGTGCAGAAACAGATGAGCTTCTGTCTCTGACTACATCTACAAGGTGGAGACACTCCGTAGGAGTGTCTAATAGAGTGGACAGTGAGTGGACACAGTGTTTAAATACTCCAGCAGCACTGCTGTGTCTGATTCACTCATATCACCACCATGTCTGCAGTGCTGAGAATGACCCAATTTATAATTTCTTAAATTAAAATGGAATCCAGTGCGAAAGCCCAGCATCTCCCAATTACTGTATGTAACCAGTGAACTGGTTTAACAGGGTTTACATTAAACTCTTTACCAAGGAAGAGCTATTGACATATAATAAATATTAACACTCACTGCTACAGCCAGCAAGGACCACTTTCACGTCTATAGCCGCATATTCCTTTATAACCTGTGAATAAAGAATTTAATTACAGTCAAACAGATAGAAGCATATCGCTGTTGTCCAGTGAAAAACATGTATCTCCAAAATGGCAACTTTACAGAGAATTCATCTACTTTCCGTAGACTCTGTCTATTCCTTCACAATTAATTAAAGTGTCCAGAGCCGCTACAGGGTTTTAACCATGAAGAAAACTAAAACTGGACAAAAACGGTAATGCATGGTTATCAAACGTGTCAAACATGCTCTTTTGTCCATTCATACAATTAATAAATCATTAATCATCCTTCTTCAAGGTCATATTCCAAATGTTATAACGCCTAGGAGTTACGCAATATTGAATGTGTTGCAAGTGTTTACTCACAGCTTTAATAGCCTTTATTCCTACAGAGTCCATGAAGTTCACAGGAGTGAAGTCCAGTATAATGGAATGGACAGGGCAGAGCGGCTGAAGAAAGCGAACCTCCTCTGAGTCAGATTCACCCTGAGGATCGGGTACTTGGCCGTTACCAAGCATTTCCACCTGCTTCTGAGCCTCGTCCAACACTTCATGAGCCACACCTAGTTCCATATCCTGTCAACAAAGACAGGGCGATTTGTTTGAGACTGTATTTGTAGATACTGATTCATCCATCAACTCAAGACTCTACATCACAGCCTGTTCTGCATAACTGGTAACTGCATCCACGCTGATACCTGGTAAGCCATGCAGCTAAAACACGCGAGTGTCCCACCATCAGTACAGTATATCGTTCTCCAGCTAATATGTGTTCAGGAGTAACGTAAACAAAATAACACTCATACCAGTCTCACGACTGCATTCCTCTTCTGCGGAGAACTGTCATTCGATTTCTTCTTCTTTCCCTTCTTTGTCTTCGCATGTTTCTGCTGAGACGTCCTCTCAGCCAGCAGCTGTGTTGGATCAATGCCTGTCTGGAATAAAAGTCAAAAAGGCTTTGTGACAAACATCTACTAAAGTATTTGGCCATATTATTGCTACTTGTTTCATTGGCGCTTTGCACTTCACTTCTTATTATAATTACCTCGTTCTGCTGCCCGTTGTATCATATTATCATCCATTTATTTAATTCTATTAAATGTGAATATAAGTTTCTTTCATACTTACTTTCTCCTTCAGATTATTGACATACTGGTCACTATTTGCAAAGTAGATTGAAGAATTTGAGTGGAAAATCTTAATTCCTGAACATTCAATGGCCTGAAACAAAGTGAACGAAGAATGAACTATAACAGCTGAAATAAGACTACAATTACACATCAGAATAACATAATAAATAACATAATAATACAAATATTAATAACTGTTGTTAAATTTATTATTATTTATTTTATGATATACAGTGCCTTATCCGAAAGCTCAGAGCTCTTAAAAATTTGGCAAAAACAGAAGAAATGCATTGAAATAAAACACACAAACATGCACATAAAATAATTTAATAACAGTGTATGTTGATATGAAGGTCAAAACAGACAAAAATGAATAAGCAAAACAGAAAGATCAAAGGAAGCGTGTATAAAACGAGGCTTATAAAATACTTCACAAAGACATAAAACAAATGAGGATAAAAACATGCAGAGTAAAGTAATAAAAGTTGAGGAACTGCATGTAAACTGATGTTACTTGCAATGGCAAATAAATTAAAGTTTGGACAAATAATATTTTACAATATAAAATCACACTTTTAGGCTGAAAGGCTGGATTTTGTGTACAAACTGTGCTACACGTTACCTCTTCATATTCACTGATGTCACAGTAGAGTCCAGTTTCTGGGATCTGTCCAAGAATAACACTCTTGGGTCTGGAAAGCAGGATCAATTTTAAGGGAAATATTTTTCTATCAGATGATCAAAACACACACTGACACACGTCAGTGTTATAAAGGCATTATGCCGAACAAAGACTGAGCATTTTAATATGCTACCAAACAATGATAATGTTTGTTACAATTATCAAATAAATGCAAAGTAAATCAATACAAGTGTTCAGCTTTTAATCATGCGCTACAACAGGTATGTTATATAAAAATAAATAAATAAATCTATAAAATAAAACAATAAAAATCTATAATATAAAAAACTATTAAAAACCTAAAATTCTATGAAATACTAAACTATGAACTAAAAACTATTGTGGTAAAAAATCTATTACAAATGCTATAAAACACTGATCTTTCGTGTTTATTCTTCTTACCTTTGTGTTCTATAGATGACTGTAAGTATGGCAAATCCAAGTGCCACCAGCAGGCCAAAGTCCAGCCCCAGCAGGACAGATGCCACAAATGCCACCAGCCAAATTGCCTTGAAAAACACAAACATAAATTGTTTTTTATATTAGAAAAAGCAGGCAGTCATAGACAATGACACCTTTATAAAAAAATATCATCTAAAACAAAAACGTGGGCAGCAGCCACGTTGATCAAGTGTAGTTTAGTTGTGACCATCTCTTAAACTCACCAACTCAACTTTGCTGGTTCTCCATAAGGCAGGAATATCTCTCACTTGTTTGAACATGCCCAGCAGATTGACCATAATGACAGCAGCCAACACGGTCTGGAGAAAGAGAATAAAAAACATGCCTGTAATACACAAATCTTCATTCATATATGTTCTTCTTCTTCTTCTTCTTCTTCCTCTTTCGGCTGCTCCCTTTAGGGGTCGCAACAGCATTATAGTTTTGGCACAAGTTTTACACCGAATGCCTTTCCTGACGCAACCCTCACCATTTATCCGGGCTTGGGAGCGGCACCAGTAGTACACAAAGTACACCCCTAATGGCTGGTTTATGTTTTTATATATATATATATATATATATATATATATATATATATATATATATATATATATATATATAGTAATTGTAATATATATGTAATGTGCACGATTCTAGAAAACACAATCACAGCCCACCCCTTCAGTGCTCCTTCAGAAGCTCCGTTCCCCCCCAATTTATGCATTGCCAAAGTAACGAGACCAAAACAAACTTTCTGATGGTCCAACCATTTTCTCTTTGGCCATTTCCCAGCCATCCTAACTTGTGTGTACAACTTGTTTTCTTCCAGTATAAACACCACGCACCATGCACATTTCCTTTAACTAAACTGAATCATATCCCGGAGTGTTTCTGACTGGCTGCATGGAGACGAGACAATGTCAAGGAAAGACACATGGCCCCAAAACCTAAGGTTAGTGTAATCCCAATATACATGAAAAATATTAAACCTAAAATATTATAAATTTTATAAAATATATATTTGAAATGAATAACTTGATTCTAACCCGAGGTATTTAAAGTATTGTGCATTAAAATGAATGACTGCGCTGTACATTTTAATAAGGCTGAATCTGCAAACTGAATGACGTCATCTTAGACAGAATAGCTTTGACCTACCTGTGGCAGGGGCTCAAAAATGAACCCAATGGCCAGTATGACCAGCAGGACGAGTAAAGAGGCCAACAATCCAGCAACCTACACACAGACACACAGTTTGTAAGTGCATTTCATTACAACAGAAGCAAAGGCTCTGTATCTAATCTGTATTGTTTTACAACAGTAATTAAGCCACTGTCATGAGGTGATCACTACAGCAGGCACCACCTTGAACAAAGCCAGCACACGGGACATAAACCAGTACATAAATGAGTCCATCATCCCCATATCGGTCAAAAAAAAGAAGTGGTGGGTATTTCAGGTCCAGCAGTTAAAATCCACACAGCTGCAGCAGAGCCAACCAGGCAGCTGGAACAAAATCCTGGGCCAGATTTTGACTCGCTGGACTCGACACACAGCACTGCATTGACACTAACATGGTGGTGGTGTTGTGCTGGTATGAGCGGATCACACAGCAGTGCTGCTGGAGTTATTAAACCCCTCAGTGTCACTGCTGGATTGAGACTACTGTCTGATTCATTCGTTCTAGTGCAACACATTTATTTGCTTTTTCTTTTTTTGCTTTTTGACAAAATGAGAATCTGCCAGTTCTTCTTTAAATTCTTTAAATGATGAACATACTGATTAAACTGATTGACTGAACTGACTGAGCTGCCTTAAAAGCGACCTGAGGTTTACCTGAGTCTTTCCTCCTGTGCTCTCCTGCACCAGGCTGCGAGACATTGAGCAGGTAATGACGAAGGTTTGGAAAAAGGAACTGGCAAAGTTACACAACCCCAATGCAATCAACTCCTGCCAATACAAATCAGAGCATTATTATGTTACAATGGCTTCAAATCAAAGTCATAAAATACGCTGACATTGCATAAGGACCGAGTTTACAGGAGGTAGTATCACACCAGTGCTATCAACATTACCCCTCACCTCAGCCCATGAGAACTTTACCAAAGCAAGAGAACTGTCTCTGTGGCTCTGTTACCTGGTTTCCATCCACACTGTAGCCATACTTCAGAGCAAAGATTTTGGCCAAGGAGATTCCCATCGAGAAGCCAACAATAGCAATAGCAATGGCATCGGCAACCAGGTTAGGAAAGATGGAAAAGTCTGGAACAGTGGGTGGGAGCAGTCTAGAGAAGATAAACAAAAGCATGAAGGAAGTGAATAAACATATTGTATCTGTTCATGAAATGCATTGATTCACAAGGTGAGCATGACATGGTCTTACCCCATAGGGATTTTCCCTACAATCTCAACTTGGTAGTTCTCAAAAAGAGCCATTCCATATGAGACCCCAGTTGACACGATCACCTAAGATGATGAAGTTCAAACCATGAAAAACATGTTTCATACCAAAGTGAATGTCTAACACGCTTGGTTTACTGTTGTCTTTTACAGTCTTTTTAAAATTTAAATATGGTAATTAAGGTTCCGTTAATAAGACAATAGATAAGGAATGGTAAATGAAGAACCTCCATGAAAGGTTTTTAAAGGTTTCTGCAAGCACTGTAAGCCAGTGCCAAGAGCCATTTGGAACCATTGTTTTGAAGAATGCCTAACATTATGACCACCTCGTTTCTACCTCCGCTGTATATTTTCATACTGGAGCACTTTGTAGTTCTGTAATTATAATAATGACCAAGTCCATCTGTTTCTTTGCATACTTTGTGATCCCTTAACCCCCCAGAGCAGCTATTATGTGGGTGGTGGGTCATTCTCAGCACTGCAGTGACACTGACATGGTGGTGGTGTGTTAGTGTGTGTTAAACTGGCATGACTGGATCAGACACAGCAGTGCTGCTGGAGTGTTTCGACACCGTGTCCACTCACTGTCCACTTTAACACGACAACTACTACTTAGTTGCTTCACAAAGATATAAAAAGCCAGAAGCATCTTCTGTTTCTGCAGTTTGTGTTGGTCACACGATGCTGCCCACGGGACAGTTCTGCTTGGTGAACTGTTCTCAGTTCAGCAGACACAAGGGGTTTAAACACTCCAGCAGCACTGCTGTGTCTGATCCACTCGTGCCATTGCAACACACACCAACAGCACCGCCACGTCAGTGTCACTGCAGTGCTGAGAAAGACCCACCAACCACATAACAGCTGCTCTGTGGTGGCCCTGTGAGGTAAAGGAGGAGGATAAAGTAAATGCAGAGAAACAGATAAGACTTCAGTCCCTAATTATAGAATTGCAAAGTGCTCCTGTGTGGTGCTCTTTAAAATGGGCAAGGAGTTGTTCAGTACATGTAAAGCCTGTAATGTAGCATCATTTGGCCACACAAAGAGAACATAAGGTCATTTTAAAAGCATGGCTTTACCACTATGATTTCTCCAGGGATTGGTATGGGCAGTTTCTTTTTGAAGCGCTCATTAGCATCCTTCACACCGTAGAGGAACACAATGCACACCAATCCCACAATGAGAGTGCTGATGTTAGTGCTGGTGATGTTTTTAAAGACAGCGATGAGACTCTGCACAGAAGAAACAACAGTCAACAAGACGCATGTGAAGTCTACTGTATGGAAATTCATTTCCTAAACAAACAAAAAAACATCAGTGTTAATTGTAAGTATTTAGCATAATGTCGATAAACAAGACAGAGGATTTGTGTGTAACAGGACTACAGAGTTATATGACATATGATTGGTTACATGAAGCATCAGATGGTGCACATTTTATTGCAGTAGACTGAATGGTTATTAAAAAAACAACATAATGAGGGAACCAATGTGGATTGAGAAGGTCACTCACATAGAGCACAGACAGTGGACCACTGAAGCGTTCGGTTTTAATCCCAAGAAGGTATTTGAGCTGTGAGACAAATACGTGCACTGCGGCCGCTGTGGTAAAGCCTCTAACTAGGGGTTCGGCCAGGTAAATGGCCACAAAGCCAAACCGCAAGACACCAAGGAACAGCTGTGGAAATGTATGACAACAAAACATTTAAGCACACGTTCTATGTCCTTAAAGATCATATTTTTAATAAGACATTTCCAAACCTGTATCTACAATATAATACCAACATATTGGTCAAGAATTGATTTGTTCACTTTTGTATATTATAATATGAAAGGATTTCATGGCTTCAGTCTGTACACCGTTCTTAAAGTAGTCTAGAACAGGGGCATCAAACCGGGTCAGAAACGGGCCGGTATGTAATATTGTTGTGTTGTCCACCCTGACTGAAAATATGTGGTGCATTCTTTATTTCAGAGATTTTTATCAGGCGATACTCTCGGTTATCAGTAAATACATAATTACAGAATTCTGAAATGAGCCCCAATAATAATGCCCAGTTCAGGGCTTACAGTCTACAGAGAGTTCTGGGTGATGTTATACCTGAATTAGCCCCACTAGCGTTGTGAGGGCTACAGCCACCTGCACTCTTCTGGCATCCCGTGCTCCGACATCCACTAAACCGGTCACGTTGGTCCCATTTAAAGGAAACATGGAGTCAGGGGCTTCTCTTACTGCAACCCCCCCAATCATTAGACTGATCACTGCAAAAGTGCCTGCAAGACAAAAGTGGCAAATTATAATATAGTGATTTACAGGAAACCAAACAGGAGCCTTTTTAATACAGAATGAATTTTATACAAATAGAATAGAATGAAATTTAGTTAATGAGAACATCGTTTGTGGAGATGATGTGGTGTGGCACCTTTTCATGCTCATCTCCAAACTATTCCAGCCACAGCAGTACAAATTATAGCAGTGGAACTGGGGCCTTCTCCCGGCAGAGGCTTTGCTGATTCGAGTTCAAGTTTAACATATGTTTTCACAAAGCAGCTTTAGCTGAGCTCCCGCCCGGACCCCAAAATGCGAGGAAATGCAGACAGTGGTATGAAAGAAAATGTCCCCAGATTGAGAGGAAAAACCCAACATCAATAAGCAAAACAAAGATCAGCTTGATGTACCTTTTAACGTCACTCTGAGCAAAGCAAGTATTCAAATCACTTTGCTCTTATCAGCAAATGTAAACGTGCTGAAACCAGGAAGTAGGAAACAGCGGTTGGGTAAGGTGTTGGCTCTGGAGCAGCAGGCAGCTCTTTCATTGCCCTCTTTCCGCTCCACAGAAATCTATGAATTTAATTAATAGATTTCACGGATCGATTTGGAATAAGGCTGTAATTTAACAAATTCAGGATTCACTGAATGTTAACAGTAAAACAAAAACAAGCAGCCTTTTTCTGCTACACATTCAGTGGAGATTTATTGTCTAATGGCATTTTTCCACTGTCTGTCATTAAACGTCTTAATCTAATCTAGGAATGTGATAATAGTCAAGTTATCAAGTTCATGATCTGAAAATTGTCCATTGCATCTGGGAGTGGCCAGAGTAAAACAGGCAAGCAGGGAGAGGAATAGTTTAATGTGACAAATGTTCCCATACTGACCTTTGTTTTAAATAAATCAATCATAAATTCTAAGCGATGTGATATTCAGTGTTTCTTTTAGAAACTATTTTAACCCTCCTATTATGTTGCAGGTCAAATTCACTTGTTTTAAGTTTAAAGTTCAGGAAAATATTTTATGATATTTAATTATTTTGGAGCATGAAACCTTTTCTGCTGCCCTTAATTTGTGTAATAAACATGTAAATAGAACATTAATGTGTTAAATATGTTTAATGTTTGGATCTCAAATGTCAAATGATTGTATTACACACACTGTTCAGGCCATTGACTAAAAATATAAAATTAGACCGAAAATGAAAAAAAAAGTGTATTATTATAAGTAAACCATGTTTACTTTAACATCTAAATTTTGAATACAATAAATATTGAATAAATTAATATTATTATCGCAAAAGACAATGTTTATAGTTTAAAATACTGTACTTTCAGATGGTTTAACATGTTCTGGTTCCATATCAATCAGCAAAATTACTGCTATTGCTGGTTTTAACTAATTGTAAACACAAAGTTGACTGAAGCAGTTCACTGATATCTCCTGCTTGCAACACAGCTAAAGACAATGTCATTTGTATTACGATTTTTGTGTTGTTCGTACCCAAACAGACTACGGTACACAGTACAAATCCTGAATTTCCAGCCAGAGCCAGTCCAGACTTCTCTGGTCCCCATAAGCAAAGCTCTTAGAGAGGCTCCTCCCCCTGGTTATTTTCCATTTGTTATTTTTGCACAGCCTGGTGGCTCAGGTGGTGGCAGAAGCCACCCAGAACTCCTCGAGTTCCCCTTCCTTGCCTTGGCATTCCTAAAGCGTGGTTTGAATTTTGCAAATAGTAATTTGTCAAATATCTGAACACTAGGGCTTGATGAATGTTCTCACCGGAGCTTTTGAAAGACCACATCTGATACATGCATTCCTATCCAACTTCCTATAAATTTTATCTCTCTTTCCTGTTGTGATCTGTACTTGCAGATGTGCTACTCAGCAGATATGCATTGTGTGTGTGTGTGTGTGTGTGTGTGTGTGTGTGTGTGTGTGTGTGCGTGTGTGCGCGTGCTGAGGGGGGTTAGCATCAAAGGTTTCCCTCACTAGTGTCAACACCAGCACACGATAACATGACCAGAGCTTATGATAAATGAGGCACAAAACCAGTAACACTGAACAACTACTACCCAAATGATTCATCTCAGTCATCTGAATGGTGGCTCCAGGACACCATCATGAGTTCACTCTGAGGATCATTTGAGGTGTGTCTACTATGTACAGGATTTGATGTGTCATTGTGACAAATGGCTAGACGGATAACATTTCCCGTCTGAAGTTTGCGTACAGCAGTAGTGCGGTGTACTGTAGGCAGGATCCCGTTGAAGAACACGTCATTGCTTATGTGAAGAGGATAAAAAAGACCTGAAAACTCCATTTAGAAGAAGGACTTGCATGGAAGGATCTTGTTTTTAATGTCAACATTTTGTATAACGTGTGAGTGTTCGGTAAACAGAAGACAGAGGACCTTGGTGCATTCTTACTAAACAAGCAGATACTCTCCCGGTCAGCCATGGAGCCAACGGCCAAGATTCTGAACCAACAAAATGAATCCTTCCTGGAAGTTTAGTAAAGTTTTATAGTGTTTAAATAATGTTCTGTTGCAATCTTGCGGAAAACCTTTCTCTGCTCCACCCCCTATGGCGGGGACATTAGTCAGAGCTCTGACCTGAAGACAACTCACGGTGTATAAAGAAATAAAAAAAGGATTTCATGAGGTGTCTTTAATTAACACTGTTTCTCACATCGTATATAGTGTCATATCACCATTCAAATAAAATATATCAGGATATGACTTTTTGCCTCCATGGAAAGTGTGTGCGGGTGGAGGAGAGGACCATAGAAGAGCTGAGAGCAGGGGGTGGAGCAGAGTGTGGGAGCAGAAACTCATTTTTTTCCGCAAGACTGAAACAGAACATTATTTAAAATCCGTTTATATCCCAATATCGATATAAATATCGATACATCACCCAGCCCCATTCAAACATACAGGAACCAGCACTTCACATGGAGATGAATAACAGTGTGCCATGCACTGGCATCTGAAGAACATCCTCAGCTAGGTTCCATGTTTGAGACATCACAGACTTCAGTTACTATTGCATTTGGCAGGGGCTGTGGAAACCTGACATTCTAGTCAAGCTGGAGTCCACGGGAGTCCAAAACTGGGGAGGTTTGTGTTTGTTTTCCTGCTGATTAGTTTTCATTGTAGTGGCTGACGGAGAGAGCCCTTTAGCCTCTGCTCCACGGTCACACTCACCAAAGCGAGATTCTACAGGACTCCTTTTGTAAAGACAACTACAAATCACTCTCTCATCCCCACACTTTTAAAACATCGTTCTCTACTAATCCCAAACATGTAGTCTGATATTAATCATGAGCCAAGACCTTTCTGTCCCAGTATACATCCTTGTGTAGTTACATGGATTGTGTTAATCAATTTACTCCCATCTGTCCACCCAAAGACAATGGGTCAATGAGACCATAATCAATGAGTCCCATCTGTTTCTCTGCAGTCTTTATTCTCCTCATTTCACCCTGTTCTTCAATGATCAGGACCCCACAGGACCACCACAGAGCAGCTATTATGTGGGTGGTGGGTCATTCTCAGCACTGCAGTCACACTGACATGGTGGTGGTGGTGTGTTAATGTGTGTGTTGCACTTATATGATTGGATCAGACACAGCGGTACTGCTGGAGTGTTTAAACCCCTCAGCGTCACTGCTGGATTGAGAATAGACCACCAACCAGGAATATCTATCCAACAGCATCCTGTAGGCAGCGTCTGGTCCATTGGTACCAGTGCAACACACACTAACACACCACCACTGTGTCAGTGTCTGTGTAGTATTAGAATTAACCCACCACCCACATAATACCTGCTCTATGCTGGTCCAGTGGGTCCTGACCACTGAAAATATAGGCTATTTTTTAGGAACAGATGAACTACAGTCTGTAATTACAGAACTACAAAGTGCTGCTGTATGATCAGAGGAGCTGAAAAAATGGACTGTAAATTAAGTTCCTGATCACAATGTTATGGTTGATTGATGTTTACTACATAGGTACGATCATGGGCATAGCACCATAGCACAGCATAACACCATTCCTTCTTTTTAAACACCTGTACCAATAATAAAATCATAGGTATTTCAAAATATTTCAAAATATACTCATTACTTTGAACACGAGCTGTGTTTCTTTGGAGAATTTCACTTAATATGAACATCTAGAAGTAGATCATTATGCTGAATCTGCAGAAACAACTCAAACTCTTCGAAACCCAACGCCATGTAGGTGGTGTTTTTGTGTGTGTTGCGCTGGTATGAGTGGATCAGACAGCAGTGCTGCTGGAGTGTTTAACCCTCAGTGTCACTGCTGGATTGTCCAATGGAAATAGACCATCTCTACTATCGTCTACAGAACCCAAACTATTTTTTTATAAAAATTTGGGACCATTCAGATTGGGTATGAAGGATTCTGAGATATGAAGTGACATTGTTCTTAAGTTCTTATTGCGATACCAGCTGACAGCAAGGCACTGATAGCTTGTCAGACTGCGTGGCTTTTAGCCAAGTATGGTAAGCAAAGATCCACTGAGATATGTAGGTCAATCACATTGTCAAGCTTGATATATAAGGACATTGACCGAGAATTTCAGGGTCTATATTTATGAAGACGGGTTGCAGGGACAGTCTTTAATACACCAGAGTCTAAAAAATCCAAAACTTGCTCATGTGATCTACAACCTACTTACCAATTGATATATGTCTGGAGGTACCGAAGATAGTGTAGAGAAGAACAGGGTAGAATGATGAATACAGGCCATAGACTGGAGGAACTGCTGCTAGCATGGCATAGGCAAGACCTGGAGGAAGGAAGGGAGGGAGAGACATGTTCTATGTGTTATAAACTCACTTTAGAATTAGGTTCTTCACTACTTGAACAAATGCAGTGCCTTAAAAAAGCATTCATACCCCTTGAACCTTTCCATGTTTGCTGTGTCTCCTACATGGCTTGTGTCAAGCTGCAGACAGGACTTCTTATGGCTTGCTTTCAAAATGTCTTTGTTCTAGTCACTCTTCCATAAAGGCCAGATTTGTGGAGTATAGGTTCTCCCACCTGATCTCTGCAGCTCCTCTAGAGTGACCATGGGCCTCTTGGCAGCTTCTCTAATTAGTGCTCTCCTTGCTGGGGCTATCGGTTTAGGTGGATGGTAAAAAAAGATAAACGTGCTCCTCCGTATTTAATCCATCCACAACAGTGATACATACACATGCACGCTAGTGAATTCACACACTACGAGGCAGTGAGCACATGTGCCCAGAACGGTGGGCAGCCCCATCCATGGTGCCCGGGGTGTCAGTTTCAATCAGCTCAGTGATTCAAACCAGCAACCTTCCAGTCACAAGTCCATGGGCCACGGGGTTTACAGCTGTGCCATACTCCATTTTCGAATGATGGTTTAGACATTGCTCCATGAGATGTTCACAGCTTGCTTCAAACTTCTCCAAAACCTTTATCCCTGACCTGTCCCTGGTTCCTTGGTTCTCATGATCACTAATGTTCTCTAACAAACCTCTTCACAGAACAGCTGTCATTATACTGAGACTAAATGACACACATGTGAACTATTTACGAATGTGGTGATTCTAAAGGCACACTGGAACTTTAAAATGCTAAAATTCCATTTTTATAAAATTTAACATTATAAAATTATATTCACGTCATATTGTCCAACCCTCGAATCAGAGGATAGTCTGAACTGACCTTGAGGCAGCTGCATGACTCCAGTGCTGAGGCCTGAGACTATGTCCCCAAACAGGTACTCCTTGACTGGATAAGATGGCAGCCATGATAGGATGGGCAGGAAGCTCAGGACAGCTGACTTGGCTCTCTGGGAGGAACAGCTGACGGGAAAGTGAGTTTAACAGTTTAAAGCTACTGTTTGTCTTTCTCAGAGACCGACTCATGTCATAGACCCATTCATAAACATTCCTGTGTCCTACAGTGACGTCAAACAAGGATTACCAAGCTGATAAAATGATAACGGGATAAACGATAGAGCTGTTTCAGTTTAATTAGATTCTCCAACACAGTCTGAGCTCGATTTTAAAATGTATGAAAAATAAAACTGTAATTACTGTGAAACCTAAATAAGCTTAATTGCTGCGTGCACAAGCAGCATCACTCGTGTTGGGCAATAAAACATCTCAACTGCTTATTATCGAAATCTAATCTATCTTAACAAAGCCTTACCGCAACTGTTCGGCTACTCTCTGCCCAACAGTCTTGGGTGTCCTTTCCTTCTTATGCAGAAGCTGTGAGCTGAGGTACTCCTCATCAAACACATCGCGCTCAACCCGATACACCAGCGTAGCAGAGGGCTCTTCATCAGCAGTTACATGTTCCATAACAACAGAGGAGGCCTTCGCATGACAGTTTCTGGTGCTCACAAGGATGCAATCTCCTGCTCCCTCTTCTCCTATCCTGTCACAGAGATAAGAACGAAGGACATGACGCAATGACCCGTGTGCGTTAACTCTTAGAACCCGAGATCGCGCTTTGCAGGTTATGGGCTGTTTTCTAGGCTTCGTAACTCAGGATCAGAGTAACCTAAACATGTGATACAGATAGAACAAACTACAATGATTCATTTGTTTCCAACTGAATTCAATCCCAGTTTAAAGGCCAAAGGGGCTTCCAGTGCATGTTTACTGCTCTGTCCACATGTACATGCTCACCCTGCATACAGACTCTGACTGATCAGAGAGAGGGGGCGGGGCTAATGACACAGATATGGGGTTATATAGAGGAAAATGAGAAGGACGGCAGTGTGATGCTGGTTATTAGCTGTTGAAGAGCTGGGGACCAGGTGATTTCTTCACATGTATCGACATGTGCTTGTCTTCACCTCCCTAGTATTGGAAGCATTGGGTGTGATGGTGGAATGTCCTAACGGGGCACATCCAAAGTGGTGGTGGTGGTGGGGGGGTTCTTGGGACAAAATAAAAAATATATTTAATAAAAAAGGAAGCGAAAAGAAAGAGACTGCTGTTTAGTTTTTGCTCAGTGTTCAAATTTCAGAATAAAAGTCCCGAGAAGCGATAATACTTATACATTTTTTTATATTTTATTTGAACTGTCAAGAATGGTGAAGAACTAATTATTATAAATATCCTTCTCATTCTAAAGCCTCTAAACTCATCACAATTCTTGCATTTTCAGATTAAAGACACTCTGGATGACAACCCACACAGTGTTTAGTCACTATAAGTGAAAATAAATGATAATCTAATTATCAAAATATGGTCAAAAATTCATAATGAAATGTGTGACTGTCTTGTAGAAATCCTTTATTCCTTTATTCTTCTGGTGAATGAAAGTACGTCAAACTGTAGGTGTAGGTTCGTGGAGGTTAATAAAAGCAGCACTTTAATTAAAAATAAAGAGCAGAATAATGAGGGTCTCTTCAGGGACTGACAGCAGGTTATTGAGCTCCCAGTTTCCTTTCAGACTGATGTTTAATGGTCCCTGACAACCTGGTTTCATGGAGACTGAAGTTCTGAGGAGCTCTAAGGAAGGACCGCGGTAGCCTTTACTGCCAGCCAGGTTGGGGGGGTGGGGGGGGTCCTGGGTCTCGGGGGGAGGGGGTGACCTTTCAGAATGAATAGTGTATATAATCAGTTTGGTCTCCAAACCTGCTGTGTTTCCCTTCTGAACAGAGATTTGTGGGTCTCAATTTGAATCTTGTTGAATTTTGTTTTCTTTCTCTCTCTCTCTCTCTCTCTCTCTCTCTCTCTCACACACACACACACACACACACACACTCACACTCACACATACTCATACTCACACTCACATACACTAAAGGAAATGACAGCTCACTCCAGCAGCAGTACAGCTGGAAGTCCCCAACCACGAGGACCCTGAGGACTTCTGTCCCCAAGCCCTGAGGACCTCGAGGACTTCTGTCCCCAAGCCCTGAGAGCCCCACCAGCAGCCCCACACAGAGTCCAGCAGAGCAGTTCTGACCCGTTCTAAACTGCTGATGGACAGAGAGCAGTGCAGACAGAGGAGACACAGAGGAGACACTGAGGTCCTACCTGCTCTCCCTGAGGTCCGCTGAGGATGAAACACGCGCTCCGGCGCTGAAATCGGCAGACGTCTCGCGCATCAAGTGTCCAGTTACAGTTTAACTGGGAATGTCCTTAAACTACACGCGGCTGCGCAGTCCGACCCCAGCGATGCGTGACTACGTCATCCGCCCGACGCCCGATGGGAAATGTAGTTTATCCCCCCCTCCCACACACACACACACACACACACACACACACACACACACACACACACACAGTTTACAGCACGAGCGCTAATGAAGACTAAATAAAAACACTTAATGAACCCTTTAACTGTTTCTCTAAAGAAAAACTAATAAAGGATTATTACTATAATAATAATAATAATAATAATAATAATTATTATTATTATTATTATGTTATTCAAATAATAATAATAATAATAATAATAATAATAATAATAATAATATTACTATTATAATCATTGTCATTATTATAATTTTACAATTATTATTCATGGTATAATTCTTCTTCTTTTTCTTCTTCTTCTTATTATAATCACTATTACTATTATCATTATTATGATTATTATAACTATTGCAATAGTATTATCATTATTATTATCATTATTATTGTTGTTGTTGTGGTTTGGTATTATTATTATTATTATTATTATTATTATTATTATTACTATTATATTTTTATGATTTATTATTAGTATCATTATTATTATAGTATTTGTATTATTATTGTTACTATTATTATTAGATTGTTATTATTATTACTATAATTATTATTTTATAATTATTATTGTTACCATTATTGTGATTGGTATTATTAATTAAATGTTATTATTATTATCATTGTTATCATCATCATCATCATCATTATTATTATAATTCTTATTCTTCTTTTTCTACTTATTATAAAAAAAAATGAGACCACTCCACACTAACAGTTTTTGTTGTTTTACTATTTACAGGCACATGCAGTAAACTTTATTTAATTCTATGGAGCTTTAACAACATTTCTCATGAATTTTAAAACTAAAATACTAACATTTTGGGTAAAAATGACCACCTCTGTTTAAGGGGCAGCTGTGGCCTGGTGGTTAGGAAACCAGCCTTGTGGCAGTTTGATTTCCAGAACTAGCAGGGCATGACTGAAGTGCCCTTGAGCAAGGCACTTACCTCCAACTGCCCCCGGGCCCACTGCTCTGTGTGCTCACTACCCCCTCAGTGTGTGAATTCACTACACTCTGTCTCTGTGTGTGTGTGGATGGGTTACATGCAGAGGAAACATTCCTCGGTGTGCATCACAGTGCGTCTATGTGCACCTCACCTAAGAGAAGTTGAATTAAGGAACAAACTGGCGTGGTCTCTTCATTTTTCCCCAGAGCTGTATTTAAACATTGGAGGAAAGAAGTAATGGATTTTGCAAGGTATTTTTTCCAACTACAAAGAATGGAGATGTCTGTCATTTTTAATGTAGGTACAAAAAATCCCTGTTCAAAATCCCTGCTGCAAACTTGATCACGAACTACAGGAAATGTCTGACCTCTGTAATTGCAAACAAAGGCTTCTTTACCAAATAAAGGTGTTTTATATTGTATCAATTTCATATTTCATCCAATAAAATGCAAATTAAAGTGTCAATGTGATTTTTTGTAGATTCAGTCTCTCACAGTTGAAGTGCACCTACAATAAAATTACAGACCTCTCCATTCTTTGTAGGTCAGAAAACCTATATCTATAATTGGAATAGAATATAAATGTTATTTGTATTTATCCTAATAAAAGGTACTAATATTAATACAATTGCACATGGGGCCTAAAACTTTTACACAGTAATGCTATGAACCCACTGTATATATGTACATTATATACAGTAGGTTTAAGACTAAACTGATACTTGGTCAACAGCCCAACACAACCACAGTGGATTCCGCCAAAGCAATTTCTGCAATTTTTTACAGAAGCCCTTTTATACACTGCATCTGCTGTTCTACCACATCTCATATGTGTTCTACTGGATTTAGATCTGTTAGGAAAAACTGTGACCATGAAGGGATGCACATGGTCAGGAACATTCCCAACCATTACAGCACCTCTACCAGGACTCAAGCCAGGTCGGCTTGACCAGACCACACTTTCCAGGTTCCATCTGTCCAATGTTGGTGAGCCTCTGCCCATTAGAGCTCTGCTTTATGCTCTTGACCAACAGGAGTGGAAGCAGGCGAGTTTTTCTGCTGTTGTAGCCCAACGACCTCAACGTTCAAGGTGTTGTGCTTTCTGAAATAACGATCATTTAAAAACTGCTTTGGCTTTCATTCCTTCATCTGTTGAATTGCTGTAACATATACGAATATATATGATCTGACGTGCAACTGCAGCTGCTGAAGGTCTGAGATTTGTTTGGGTGTATAGGTTTGTTGTGGGGGTGGGAAGCTTGTTCATTGTTCATGCTCGGATCAAACCCCAAATATACCAAAACAGCACAGCTTCACACTTTAATTTCCAAGGCGATAGATCAACGTTAATCACACTGTGTTTGAAGCAGAACAGTAAATGTAGGTTTGTAGGTTAATGTAGGTTAAAGGTCTCCTTTATGTACCTTAATTAGACTTACTTACATAGTTTCAAGGTTGACAACACTGTATGATATGCTGTTATCAAAATGATTGGCCAAAAACCCAAAAGTAGGGGATGAATATATAATAAGCGTGCATAATTAAAAGCATTATGCAAAGTAGTGTATTAACCACTCATTGACCTTCCTAGATTATAAATAAGAGCATATTATGCCCTCCCTCATTTATCATAATTTAAGGGTATTTACTTACATTTTGGGTGTTGCTGTGTTGAATATACCTCCCTTAAACAGTCCCAAGCACCTGAACACTATTTACAAATATATTTGTCTTCACGTGTTTATCAGGTGTGTTCCATCACTTATAAGATACATGGCTCACATCTAAACACTCAAACACCTTTGGAGTCTGTAGCTGACATTCAATATGAAGACAAGAGCTATGCCCAAAAAAGCTTACAGCTGGAAAACAAGAATAAATCAATTAGAGAAGCAAACACTGGAATTCACAAAACAATGTGTGGAAAAAAAGGAGTGGTGAGCTCATTACAGTTGGAAATTGGTTGGAATTTGGAATTCTGAGAAAGGTATTGTGGATAGATGACACCAAGAGTATCAAAATGATGGCAAAGCATGCTGTGAAACATGGTGGTGGGAGCTTGAGCATGTAATGTTTATCTTCACTGAAGATGTAACTGCTGAAGGCAGAAGCACAGTGAATTCTGAGGTGTACAAGAACATCTGCTTAATTTCCAAACTGAAAATAAGTCTCCAAAATGGAATGGGTAGGGCCTCATCCTACAGCAACACAGGCGGCTTTCAAGGACTTCCATATGCTGACAAGAAACACCAAGAGAACAAGGCCCTGAAACAAGCAGAGCTGAAGATGGCTGCATTAGGTGGTTTAGGAAAACATGACCGTTTAATGCACCCATCATTACTACGTCCAAAACATTATAATGCCCTGAAATGGGTGAGACTGCATAAAATGACGCTGTAGCTTTAACAGGTGAAAGTGAAATGTAGGTGAAAATCCTTAAACGAAAGTCTGTTTGCTTTGAAATGTGAAACTGTGGAGCAGTTGTGGAACTGTGGGCATAACGAGGAAAATATGCCTTTGTTACCAATTTTATGAAATCCTGTATGAATTTGCACAAGAAGAAAAACACCTTCAACCTCTTACAAACAAGCAATGACGTGTTTTATTCAGTCAACTGCTCAGAGGAGCCCATAATTTTATCATTCCACTCTGAAATGATAATTCCTCAAAAATATTCTTAACCTGTCAAACCAGTTATAAATATTATGGATCTTAGGTTCATTCCAGTTCTGAGATTTTCCAACTGGATGTAACTGGGCATTAACATCAGGAGGAAAATGTACTATAACAATAAAGTGGATGTACTTATTTCTTACCTCATCAAAAAAAAGTAAATATAAAGCCCTGGAAAAATTAAGAGACCACTCCAATTTCTTTTCACTTCCTTTAAAAAGTTCAGCTACTTGACTTTCAGTGTGAGAAATGTCCCAGCAGTGTGAAAGACTGGCGGAGAGCAGGACCAGACAATGTCATTTCATCAACCAGTGATTTTTTAATTCTCTCGTAATTAAAACATTAGCATGGTGTTGTTTAGATTTGATTATTAAATGGATTTTCTGTGCATCGTGTCTATAAACACTGAATATTTGTTGGGTATTTTGAGCAGTTCTCATTTCTGCTCACAGATGCTCTAAACAGTGATGTCTTTATTTGGAATTTGCTTTATGAAATGTTGATTTTACTCAAACACAGACCTGTAAATAGTAAATCCAGAGAAAGTGATCATTTGGAGTGGTCTCAATTTTATCCAGGGCTGTATATAATTTGGCTATTGATGCCCAAATGTTTACATACAACTGTACATCTGGATCATTCAAATCCACTGTGGAGTTGGAGCTGGATCTCCATCTACTGTTTAAATATCAACTGGTGAAAGATTTTGACAACAACCCTCCTGTTGATAGTGGCAATACAGGGGTCCAAGTCCAGACTGATTATGTAATCAAGACTCACATACCATTAAACGGTTTGGAAACCAAAGTGCCTATATCAATATCCAACAGCAGAAAGCATGGAACAACAACTGGACTGTGTTTTGGTCAGAGAAAACCAAACTTCAGCACCATTAAGGCCTTAATAATTCAGCAAAAGAGGTCCTTTTAAAGGTCCTAATGGTCCTTTTTCCATTTCTCCATAGTTATCAAGTGAGGACTTGAGATACTTTGATGATGAGCATCTGTTCCACTGGTTGTATTTGAGTCAAATGCACAAACAAAATGGAGAACCGGCACAAAGCTGTTAGGAGACCTCCATGTCAGCTGTACCACTGCTGGAAGCTCCAGACACTGTGTTGGCCACCAAGCGCTCCCGACTGCCGAAAACCTCAGACACTGGAGATAAATACAGATCAAACAGCACTGGTAAGTAACCAAACTGTACACTGGCATTTAGCAACAGGGTCACACACACACACACAGACACACAGACACACACACACACACACACACACACACACACACACACAAAACATGTTTCATACCAGCAGCTACATCACTGATGTCCCACACACGCAGTCCATCCTTCTGTCCTCCAAACGCATAGACAAATGGCAAGTCAGGGCAGCAGGCTGCACAGAACATTATGCCCTATTGAACAAAGACATTGTTTAACCTTTAGAACCCGAAGCCACTTCTGTGGAATATTTTTATGCTTTTATTCACTAACAAATTATAAAAGTGACAGTCACACACCAGATATTTTTTATTTTCAGGAAATCCTGTAATGTGTATTTTTTACTTTTAAGGACTACAGCACACTTCAGAGAATACTTTTGGAAATTGATCATCCAGTGTATTCTTAAATTGAAAATGTAAGAACTTTGATAAGTTATTTGTAATGATTAGTGATTAATGATAGACAATAATATTGGAACATGGAAATAAGTTCTTTAAATTATTTGACAGTGGCCCAAAAACCCACAATATCCTAAATTTGTCATGCATATATCAGCAGTATCCCTTCTCAGGACTTTTATTCTGAAATTTGAAAACATTGTGTGAACAAGGAAAGAGAAAAACCCTTCTAATTTTCCACTATAACCCAATATTTATCTAAATCAATGACATCATTAGCTCCACCCCCCTCTCTCTGATCAGTCAGAGTCTGTATGCAGGTTGAGCATGTTCACGTGGACAGAGCAGTTAACATGCACTGGAATCTCCTTTGGTAATGAAACTGGGATTTAATTCAGCAGGAAATGAGTGAATTTTAACTGTTTATTGAACTTGATTACTCTAAATGTAGTGTGTATAGTGATCCTGAGATTAGAATACGGCCCGTAACTCCACAAAGTGTAGATCTTGTGTTCTAAGAGTTAACTATAAAGATACTTTCCTTCAAATGGACAAATGCGTACTGCTAGCAGTACAGTTGTCCACTTCTGTAAGATGACCTCACTAATATGGGTTAGTGGTTTGTAAACATAGAGCCACACTTTGCTTTTCCTGTTCTAACACACCGGACCTCGATAGGTAGATCTCAATAGAACTACAGTAATTCATTATTCAGATTCAATACTATCAAACATGTGGAATCACGGTGAAGCTGTTTTACCATTTTCATATCTCTGGAGTGAATTAAACTGGGCTTGTTGCCCTGGATGTCCCAGATCTTCACATGTTTGTCAGCAGAAGAGGTAACCAGACAGCCCTTGACCTGGCTGCTGAGATCCATACCTAAAAGAAGAATTATAAAAGAGTAAACAAAAACAATCAAAAAACCCACCAACAACTTACTAAGAGACTGACTGTTTACGGTGGATAAAATATGTAGCATTAAAATAGAACTGCAGTAAATTAATGAATGATTTAATTGTATTCAATTCAACTGGAACTTTTGTATTTGTGATTAAAAGTGAATGTGGGGAAAGGTTTTAAAAGCACCATTACCAGTACAACGTCTACAACGTCTACAACATCTACAACTACTACAGCATCTACAACGTCTACAACTACTACAGCATCTACAACATCTACCCATCATCTCAAAAATTAGAACATTGTGATTTTTGCTTGTAATTTAAATGAAAATGTAAACGTTCAATAAATCTAATGTGAAATATTTAAGCCTTATTTTGTTTGTGTTCATACTGTCAGATTAGTCATTTATTTAAACTTGAAATTAAATATTCTAATAATTTAAGATGAATTTCATTTTTATGAGCCATCAACCTGATTAAAAGTACAGCAAAAAGAGAGAGAGATGTCACTTTATATGTATTGAATATAAAACTTTTTAAAATGTAACTCTGAACATGAACTATTTCACAATATTTCCCTGCTCAGACAGACAGACTAACCCAGTCAATTAAGGGTGAGATGAATCAGGCGTGCTGGAACAGGAAGACCACAGAAGTGTGCAGGAGGGAGACACTCCAGGACCGGAGTTGCCCAACCCTGCACTAATCTCTCAGAGCTAAAACAATATTTTTGCCAAGAAACCCAGGAGATCAAAAACGAGATGGGACAGAGAAACAAGGAATACAAGCTACATTTTTAACTAGGTTGAACTTTTCCAAACTGGTTCACCATTTTAAATGTAGACCATATTAATATAGAGTCTTACTCAAGCAGTTCACTAAACCCTCGGTCTCACTCTTGTTCTAAACAGAATCCATCATTGTAACTCGCTCTAAAAGTCACACGCATGTGCAGGAGGTCAGTTCGCTCCCAGGCATCACAGGAGCGATCGCGGAGCTGCAGTGACCGACAACTGGGTTCATCACGAAGACAAAGGGCTCGTTATTTGGACATCTTTGGTTTGTGTTCTTGGTTTCTTTAAGCTTCAGTTTTAAGCCTTTTGTTTTCCTTTGACGCTGCAGCCACGTTCAGACATTACTTCAGGAGCACAGAGCGGTCGTTGTATGTTTCTGTTTGAGCAGAGGCATCTTCCCAAATATTAATGAGGTGTTACATCACTACCCCACCACTGAACACCTCCTTCACTGCTGCTGTCCATTTTCCCTTCTTATCCTCACAAGGAATGCCGAGTTGGGTTGACATAACAATTGCATCAATTTTAATCTGGCTCCAATATGGATCAGATTTCAATACCACATATGAAAGTGGCCCAAACTGGAATTGAAAATATGAGAATCAGTGTGTTCTGCTGGTTACACTGTCACACAGAACACATGTGGTTCACATACGATGAAAGAAAGTGGGCCTTAAAGCTTTAATGCTTCATATATTACTGTGAAAAAAGTTCTCCCCTCGTCCTACCTGACACTTCTCCGTCATGTGCCCTAAGCGTAAACACCAGTTTGTCCGACCGAGCATCCAAACAGTAAATGAAGCCATCCTCTGTACTTGCCTGAAATATACAGATATATTTTTATGTTGATGTGTCACAAAAAATTCTATATAAAATGGTATGGCCAGAATTTATGAATTCTAAATTCTCACAAGGAAGTTACAGGGAGAGAAGTGATTCCACACCAGCCGCTCCACCTGACCGCTGAACCGCCAGATACGATGACTAGAATCTGGACTCCGACAGTCATACAGAATAGCTGATCTAATAAACACAGACAGAAACTCAGATTATTACACTTACAAAAAAAAGAAACACTGATTAGAGGAAATGAGGAGAAATTTGTTGTTTGGCATACTTATCATAAGACCCAGTAATGAGGGTCTGGGCCTCAAACGGGTGAAACTTCAGAGTCTGGACCTGAAACAAAAGACCAATCGTCAATAATGTACATCATTTTAAACGCGTGAGCATAACTGTGGAGTTTGGACTTGGTGTTCATAACCAGGTAAGACGTCCTACTCTTAATTTATCATCTTATTAAAATGACAAATGTGCTAATTTATACAAAATGAGCAAAAATGTGCAGAGAAACAGTCCATCTTTGTTGTTGGCCTTGATCCTCAAAGCTCTTCATCAGTGATGGGTCATTCACAGCACTGCAATGACACTGACATGATGGTGGTCAGACACAGCAGGATTTCAGGATGCTGCTGGATTGTTTAAACACTGTGTCCACACTCTGTCCACTCTATTAGACACTCCTACCGAGTGTCTCCACCTTGTTGATGTAAAGTCAGAGACAGAGGCTCATCTGTTTCTGCACAGTGTGTGTTGGTCATCCTCTAGTCCTTCATCAGTGCTCACGGGACACTGTTGGATGGACATTTATGGTTGCTGGACTGTTCTCAATCCAGCAGACCCTGAGGGGTTTTCAGCACTGCTGGATGTCAGTGTGACTGCAGTGCTGAGAATGACCCACCACCCACATAATATCTGCTCTGTGGTGGTCCTGTGGGGTCCTGAACACTGAAGATCAGGGTGAAAGGAGGAGAATGAAGTCTGCAGAGAAACAGATGAACTACAGTCTGGAATTATTGAACTACTAAGTGCTCCTGTGTGGTCAGAGGAGCTGATAAAAGGAGGTCGTAATGCGATGACTGATCAGTGTAGGGTGTATGAAAACTGTACAAACTGTACACACCTTATCCGTGTGCAATTTTAGTGTTGTTGCTGGTTTTCCTTGCACTAAATCCCAAAGAATCACAGTTTCGTCAGCTGAAGCACTACCCAAAACATTCCTGAGTAAAACAAAACAAAATTTTATATCAAAGTGATTCATTTTTGAAAAAGTTCTACATGCTAAGCTTATTAAACCCAGTATATCTTACCTGACCAGTTTATTCCATGACAGGTCCAATACAGCACCAGTGTGTCCGTCCACATTCTCTGCAGCCTGACAGAAAAACAGACGGTATGAGGGACAGAGGCTTGTAAACAAGAATGGAGCCCGCTCCACATGGGTGGAAAAGGTCCTAATGAGGTCCAGAAGGTCAGAAAGTCCCTTAGCCACGTACCATCTAATATGAACATGATGTTAACAAAGTTTTCCCAAAACTCTCAGTTAAAACTCTAAATCTTATACCTGAACTAACACATTTGGATCTCACAACCGTTCCACACTAAACCAACAATACCTTCTTGCTTTTTTTCTTCTTCTTGGCTTTTTTGCTGCCCAGTGAAAACACGGGCTCTAGGCAGTCTACCACATCCAGGTCCCACACGTCAATAACAGGGGTCATGTTCCCAATGGCTGCGTAATTCCCTGTGAGAAAGAACACAGTGGATCACAAAAGGTCAGGAAATCTACGCAGAGGAACGTAACAGATATTCCAGCTTCCAACCAGAGCCAAAAACAGTGTAGGAAGGAACGTGATCATGTGCACAGCGTGCAACAATACACGGACACACTCACATTCAAAAACAGTATGTACTTTGAAAAGTTACCATTTAAAAAATAATATATATAGAAATACGCCTCGTTACAAACCTCAATACAATCTGATTTCTTGAAGCTGACTGTAATAAGCAATAGGGTTCACATTTGAATTGATACCAGTACCAGAATCTGAAATTTGGTACCAGGACCTAAAGGGTTCTCTGTATTTTTTAAATCTATGAAAATGACCAAAAATCCGTAACGTGCTACAATTGCTTGAAATCTATTAAGAAATGAAACAATATATTATAACTGTATCTCACATATAAAGAAATCCAGACCCATATATTTCGATTCTGTTTGGGATTTACACACCAGAGTGATTCCCTGCGGACGTCTGGCCTTTCTTGAGGAATCTCCACACTCATATAAAGACAGAGCAATGGCTTTCTGTGCTCGTATGTCTTGAATAAACTGCGTGAAAGACGACACAAGCTGTAAAACTGTTCTCCACACTGTTAAGTTTAAGCTTTGGTGGTTTGGTGTGCTTCATCAGCAGCATCTGCAGCACTGAGAACATCAGCAGGGCGGTTGTGGGAGTCTTGGTCTTTCCTCACTGTCCTCACTGTGTGAGTGATTAAACATGAAATAACTACTAATAAGCACACCCTCTCGTGCAGTGGTCTCAAACCAGGTCAGAAAGGGGCCGCTGTGGCTGCAGGTTTTCCATCTAACCAACCAGCAGCACCAGCTGATTCCACTTAATCAGCCAATCTTCAAAGAGCTGATCACATGAGCTTCTGTCTGGTTGGAATGAAAACCTGCAGCCACAGCGGCCCCTTTCTGACCCGGTTTGAGACCCCTGCTCTAGTGTATTAATCACACTAATGAGCACACCATCACTCTTTTGTACACAATTATTTAAAATCACTATCATTTTTACCTGCAAACAGTGTTTTAGAGATAAACATCCGTGCACTGATGTGTTTACCTGCTCCTTCTTCAGGGTTAGGGTCAAAGTTCAGCCACTCTACGCTCAGAGGGTACGCAGGGAGGAGGATGTCATGATGCACATACAGAGAGTCCTCTTCAGAGTTATACACTAAACAAAGGCAGATTCCATAACAGTAAGTAAAGCTCAACACCGTAAGACCACACCAGTTTAAGAAGAGCTGAATGAGAACCGCACTACTGACCATAAACCTCCAGGTTACAGCAGTCCTTCTCCGCCCTGCCAGCCAGAATGAGGTTATCTGAAGGCTTAATCTGGAAGTCCTCTCTTTCATACTGGTCCTGTGATATTGAGAAGTACATCTGTTACACGGAGCTGAACAGACTATTTTATTTGAGCGAGTAAAAACAGCTTTTCCACAACATGATTCCGATTCACAAGGTCCCAATTCCTGATTTCATTCTATTATTTGATTCAATATCAATTAATTTAGGTTAAAATCAAGTCAACTCAAAACAAAGCCATTCTGCCTTTCCAGTGTTCTCCAGAAGGAGGCGCTCCAGAGGGTTAATTCTTTAAACCCAGCCCTAGCTGTTCAACAGCAATGACTTACACAGTCTATGCTGGCTATTATGATTACATTTTAGATAGATTAAACATCTGACTGAGGTGTGAACGCCCCCTGCTGGGCTCGCATGATCGAGTATTTTAGGGCCATTTGTTATTGTGTGTGTGTTTGTGTGTGAACTGAGAAGGTTTCAGAAAATCTGATTAATACTGTGGGAAAGGGGGGCATTTTTTTTATAATTTCCAGAAATGCAGAATCTGAAAATATTAGAGTGTAATTAAATGATGAAAAACATTTTTCACAGTATGGTAATTTTTTGAGATGCACTAGTTTTAATATTTGCTTTAGGAGATACTGGGCCTGTCCAAGTGTTGTTTCTTACCCCTGCATTTCAACATTGTCAAGCCTACATAAGACCACTGCCTGCTTATCAGCATGCTCACAATGTGACATCACTGTACCTGACGTGTGCGAGTGCACACTCTCTTCACAAAGACTGCTGTGTTTCACTTACGGTGTCTTTAATGGTGATGTAAGGGTCTTCCTCATTATTTCCAAACACAGTCAAGCCTGCCAAACTGTCGCCAAGGTTAGCCGTCTCTAGATCACAAAACGGACAGATTACAGCTGAGAAATACAAACCAAAAATCATCTCCTATCATATTTTAGCTGAATGGCGAAATACGATATATGATGTGAAAACCCCATGAACATACTTTGCCTTTATTATATTCAAATATACTTTAAATATGATCTTCATTCTTTGTCTCTGACCTGTCCCTGTCATGGTGTGTGTGTGTGTATATATATATATATATATATATATATATATATATATATATATATATATATATATGACAACATGAGTGAGATGGAATGGAGCAGAGCTGAGGAGGAGCTAAGAGCAGGGGCGTAGCGAAGTGAGGGAGTAGAAATATTTTTTTTACAAGATACAAACAGAACTTATTTTAAAAAATCAATACATGATATTGACATATGCCAATATAGATATACAAATCGATATATCACTCAGCCAGTATCCCACTCCTTTTATATCCTGATATAAATATCGATATATCGCTCAGCCAGTATCCCGCTCCGTTTATATCCTGATATAAATATCGATATATCGCTCAGCCAGTATCCCACTCCTTTTATATCCTGATATAAATATCGATATATCGCTCAGCCCGTATCCTGCTCTGTTTATATCCCGATAAAGATATAAATATTGATATATCACTCAGCCTTATTATATTTGCCTGTTCCCTTTATGATGGATTAAAAAAACAAAACCAGCCTTGTTTTGATTGGCTGTCGTGTATTGTGCCTCTCTGCTCAAAAAGCAGTCAGAACTGACACATTGTAAACTGCTACTGAATAAGTGGAGCTAAACTGCAGTAGGCTGATTAGGCGAGGACATGCAAACAAGGTGTTTATGGTGAGAAACAACAGATTTTTGAAGCTCCAGTTCAGAGAGGGAAATTCAGTGTTCATAATAAGAGCTCTTAAAGCAATCAACATCATTTTACCCATTAACAAAAAAAATCATGATTCACCTATGTCCTGCTCATCGTATTTGTCCAGATCATACTCAGCAAGTTCATCATTTTCCTTGTCTTCTTTTTCATCATTCTTCATTTCTTGAGCTGAAGAAGCTTCAGTTTCTTCAGGCTTATCTGTTGTGCTCTCATCCTCACCATCACCTTCTTCATCCTCTTGCCTGGACAACAAAATATTTAAGCCAGTGATTCTCAGATCGGTCCTTAGGGACCTCCAGACGGTCCAGATTTTCACTCCAACTCTGAATATGTCTGATATATATATATAAATAATATATAATATACAATAATAATAATACACACACACAATAATATTATATATATATATATATATATATATATATATATATATATATATATATATATTAATATAGACAGACAGAAAAACCGATAGACAGGCCAGACAGACCACAGACAGGGCAATGACAGACAGAGACAGACCACAGACAGTGACGCACAGACAGACACAGGCCAAACAGACCACAGACAGGACAGACAGACAGGGCAGGTCACATACAAATCAGACAGGCAGACCACATACAGACAGGGCAGGTCACATACAGGACAGACAGACAGACCACAGACAGACAGATACAGACAGGCAGACCACAGACAGACAGGACAGACAGGTCAGACAGGCAGTTCACAGACAGACTGGTCGTGGACACCACAGACAGGACAGATCAGATCAGACAGCCAGAGACCACAGACAGTCAGGACAGAAAGGACAGGTTTGTTACTGCAGCTCCTCCTTGGTCTCAGTTATGATGCGCTGCAGCTCTTCTTTGCTGAGCTCCACCTGCAGAAATGAGGACAAAGATCAGAGCAGCTCAGACACACAGAGTCACAAACCCTGATCCTCACTCACTTTATCCGGGCTTTCTTTAGAAACGCCTTTTCACCTTATCCCACACAGGTTATCTGAGCTCAAGTGATCTGTCTTGTCCGCTTCGTCTGTCAGTCTGAGGGAACCGAGTCTGTCTGAACTGAGCGTCAAAACACGGAGGTTCCTGAGGTCCTTCTCAACGCTTTTGGCAACGATGACGTAGAGCGTGTCAATCTCGCCCATCTGCTCTTCAGAGGGTTTAGAGGAGTCACCCCCTTCAAATAGAACACAGCCCATTTCTCATATACCAATACCCGTATGATATTAATTAATTATTAATATATTATATTAATTGTGATGATTTATATTGTAAATGCTCGTATGATGACTAATATTATATTGATACCCGTTTGATGACTAATATTATATTGATACCTGTATGATGACTAATATTAATACGCATATGATGATTAATATTTATATTAATAACCGCATGATGACTTATATTATATTAATGCCATTATGATGACTAATAGTATATTAATACCCAGGTACGGGTATTAACATAATATAAATTATCATACGGGTATTAATATAAATATTAGTAATATTAATAATGATGATATGATGATTTATATTATGTTAATACTAAAGATGTCTATATTATTATGTTATATTATATTATATTATATTATATAATAATACTAATATTATATTAATACTGTATGATGTCTAATATTTATATTAATACCCATATATGTTGACTAACATTTATATGAATACCTGTATGACTAAAAATTTATATTCATACCATATAATGACTATATTAGTATTAATACTAACATATCACAATTAGTGTTGCTTAAAATGTTGAAAAGTATGTTTCATCATGAACATTATAGATTTTGGAGATACTTCATCTTTCAGAACATGCGTAACACTTCAACAGTAACACTCATTTTGAGCAAGCGTCTGCATGCTACAGTACATTTTTAGCATGATTCATGTAGTTTATCAATCATATATTTAAGATCAGGTATACAACAAACAGACTGGCAAAAATGAAAGCACACAGAGGAAATGAAAACCATAACGAAGCGAAGAAATATAGAAAATTCAATTTATTTGCAATTACATACAATTAAACAGGACACATTGTCCTATTTGTAATGAAATGTGTAGTTGGCTAGAGTTCCTTAGGTACTGATATCCACAGTATGCTCAGAGACATATATATATATATATATATATATATATATATATATATATATATATATATATATATATATATATATATATATATATAAAATTTATTTTACTGATAGCGTGCGTTATATGCAAGACACACTCTGTCACCAAAGACAGGCTGACGGTTACAGATACAAACTGTACATCACTTATTTACAAATATTTTGTTACAACTTTTTGTTTGCTTTTCTATTGAATTTTTTTTTGAAAATAGGAGTAGAAAAGTGATTGAATATTCTGACTTATCATATTCCCTTTTGAAAAACTAAATGAAAGAATGAAGTAAATGAAAGAATTGTAAATGTAGAGGAGGGGATGGTGGACAATTCTCAGTGAGAACACCCTAAAATTGGATTGGCCTCTTGACTGCGCAGGCTGAGAAATCCCCGCACAGAGGTGAACGCGGAACCACGTGCCTCCAGAATTAGCGAAAAACACAATATACATTCTAAATTTAAATCAGCTTTTAACCTTATAAATAACTCTAAACTACATTTCCATTCGCGCCACTATAATCAGAATTACACAAAGCTATCCAGGTGGTTTTTCTGTCCAAACAAAATATGAGACATGTCCTGCGTGAGGACTCTTTACGTGTAATAAAGATGAACTGAACAGTGGGCTTTAATGGACAGCTCAACACAAACCTCAGTTCTGCATCACCCATAGAACACGCGCCACAAAAAGGCTCAAATGAGCGTCAGACCACAGAGTCAAGTCAGAGTTTCTGGTAATATACTGGGTTTATTCACCACCTGAACACAAATCAAGCATTTCTGTCCCCTTGTCTTCTTCGGAGTCATTCATTAGAAGGGGCAAAACCCACGACCCTCCCCTATTCACGGACTCGATTATTGAGGGAAGGAAATGAATATGCGGGAAACACAAGATTCACCAGGCAAAAGAGCCACTCTTGAGCTAGACCCCAAAACAAATCATGCATTTCTGAATCATATTCGAAATTCAGGGCAACTGAGGCCACATTGCTCCTCACTGAACTCCAGAACCACCATCACCGCACACCCTCCGGTCTTTGGTGCTACATCTGCTGGGTTGATCTGGAGGTTTAGCAATGGTGCTGGAAAATCTCCTTGTGTAACTGTACTGTTTGCAGAGGTGCCTTAAAGCTCCATGAGGGATCAAGCGACATGGCGACGAAATATAGCCTAGAAATGCAAACCGATTTCCAATTCCCACACGTGAACCACCAATCAGCTAGCTTAATGCATATGGCAGAACCTGCACTACGAGCAAATCAATGTTTTCATGTTTACAACTCAATGTGACTTCAATGTGCAAACCGTGATGGCTTCTGCAGACACTGATTATTGCATTACTAGTGCTATAATATCAACACCTCTGCGTTTAATCGATTCACTTTGTAGCTGATGATAATATCAAATTAACAGTCATATAAAGAAGGATGTTGAGAGAGATGTGCTACATAAAGGTCAAAATGTTCAACTCTAGGGCGGTGAGGGTTGCACCTGTCCAGACGCTTCTGAGATCAGTGATATATAACACACTTTTATTTATCCCACACTTGGTTCTAGCTCTCATGGGGAGAAATTCATCGGACGTGAAGCTTGCATACATTCCACAAACCCCTATCTAATATATAATTCATATACCATTTGCATCCTATAGTGCTTTCTGTACACTAGTCGTCTGTGGCCGTCGCAGACATAAATACTCTTCTCTTCGTCCATGTGAACAAGAGCGGACGTTCCAGATAATTAGGTCTGAAAATATCAATACACAAAAACAAGGGATTCTACTCTACAAGACCGTACATTCATGCTCCTGCTGCCCAGCGCACCCATAAAAAAATAGGTTTGTTTCCAAGCGAATCCAGACCTTATATATATAATAACACTGAGAAGTGTTCTGCAGCATCCTGCAGACACATTGTACATAAATACTGGTAGCTCTCGAAACTGAGACAGTTTGAAATCTCCCATTATGCTCTTCTTATCAATAAAAAGCAACACGCAGCGCTGCTCCGGGACAGACAGGCTACATCACCGATTCAAGGAAATACATTATAAACATTTCAAATTGAACTGGAAGTGTTAATACATTCCCTTCAGTCTAAGAGACACTGCTCTTCATGCCTTCGCAATCGTAACACTGCCTCTTTAAAGCACAAGTTCAGTACTGATCGTCAAATGACACAAAAGCACAAACTGAAACCGTCGACCACCAGGTCTCTCCACTAACACCAGTACTGGGAATTCGTTTATGAGTATGCTTAAGGTGGGTTCAAAAAGGTTCATAAATACTTCTAGAGTCTGTAACATTTCAAGGCCAGAATTGAAATCCACGATCGTCTCTTTGATCACTGATTTTAAAGCTATTTTGTTTTTTAAGTAAAGTGATGTAACTATCTGTGATATTAATTAAAGGAGGTTTAACCTACTGTAGACATTCACCTACTTTCATCTATTCACCAATATGAGAATTATGGACCAATATTCAATAAACATCATGTATATCTGTGGGAAAATATAAATATATATATAAATCGGGGTCTTAAAGTCTGGGACACGCTCGCCGATGCATTACTTTCTGACTCGCTAACTTTTGGGGCTCATGAATGTACTGACATTTGAACTTGAATAACGTTCTTGCTGTTTGGTGGCGTGTCCCTCTTTAGGACTCTATAAGGACTCCACAGGTATAAGGAGCAGATCAGATCTACCTGAGAGGAATAGATTAAAAATATATCTAATCATTTTCTAAAATCTTACATTTTAGTTACATCAATCAACCAATCGTTTGTGCTTAATTGCAGCAAACTGTGATTATCTGTATTTTATCGTTTTATCTGCTCCACTTACCACACAGGAGCACTTTGTAGTTCAAAGGTCAGGACGTATTAGGGCTCGTGATCTGTTAAAAAAAATAAACTGCACAATTCACTGTGATTAATTGCAATGAATCAATTAACAGCCCTGATTTAAATATGTACCCAGAATCATAATTGGAGATATGTGTACATCTATAGATCTATAAATCGTTATTTGACTCGGTTCAGTTTATTTGAACGTCTTTTATTTTTTTCCAACAAAAACTTGAAATCCCAGACTTTAGGACTCCATTGCTCGCAGATATAAAATGGCCACGACATGCATTAATATAAATAAAATCCCAATATTTGAAGGTTAAACATTTACGTTTTTCCAGAATATAATCAACACATTGTGAAATATAAGTCAGATCTTAATAAGTCAGTCTGTTTTCAAACAATTATCTGTAAATATCAATATCATTCCAATGTCACTGTGCATCTTTGAAATGAATGCATATAAAAATGAAGCACACTGATGGACCTTCTGTATTTTATGCCTGTGAAAACGTGAAAAATAGACCTTTGCGTGTGTAGCAAATGGGAAAGTTAATTCATCAAACCCTTGTGTTTTTGTCACCATTTCAACTACACAGGTGCTACGGATTGTTCGATTCAAAACATGCATCATTTCGCTCGATCCGTTCCATCATCCAGTATCATCCACACTGGGACATGCTTTTTTCAACGCCAACATTCAAACAAAGCAAGTCTGGAAAACTTCTACATTCCTTGCAAAGCTAAACAGTCTTTAAACATCGGTTTTATTTGGCTTTCATTCACCTTGATCATTTTAGAATGAACATTTTCAATTTCCGAGTGTTTTATTCTGTACTGGGTAACAATGTGAGGTGAACGTGTGAACAAGTTTCTAACACCCATCGATAAGACCATTCACAAACTGTCCCGAACAAGCAGCGTCCACTCGACACAGGGGCCAGAGTTCTCCTTCTGACTGTCTGTGTATGGAAATTCAGTCCATCTGTCAGTGAAAGTGGGTGTGTTTGTGTGTATGTATATATATTGTTGCTGTCACACAAAAACCTTGTAAACTGTTTGTCCTTCTCTGATGAAATTTGAATCTGGCAGTTGTTTTTTTTAATAATTAATCATATAATCTTATATAATATACAACATTTATACATTTTCTCCAGTTAACTCTTCATGGGAAGATGTTTAGGATCATAACTCAGGATCAGAGTAACCTGCAGACATCATATACATATCATAAGTGTTTCCCTTTCTAACCATGGAATTAAATCCAAGTTTAAATGCCAAAGGAGCTTCCAGGGCATGTGTACTGCTCTGTCCACATGTACATGCTCAACCTGCACGCATCAGCTAGTGGGGGTGGGGGTCATGACATCACTGACCCAGATTATACAGGAAAATGAGAAGGGAGAGGCTATTTGCCCTCTTTGCTCACAAAGTGTTCAAATTTCAGAATAAAAGTCCTAATGATGGATAATAGGGTTCTAAAGGTTAAGTTGTCGTTTTGGAGATACAAGGTTTTTGCATTACAGCAACTATATATATATATTCATAAATATTCACTGATATTTCTGCTCAGTTAGCCCAAGAGTGGAAGAAGAGAAAGAAAAAAGGAGGAGGGGATCATAACTTGTGAACATAAAGGTGAAAAAGACAGAGAATGCTGGTCTCAGTTTATATACAGCCACTTTTCAACTGGATGAACTGGATGAACACAAGATATGCAAAATCAGCTTACGCCACGTACACCTATAGTGCTTCCTATAACAGCAACACACACTTCTCTGTCCTTATGTACACTTTTATCATCTGAATCAAAAATAAAACATCTATCTGCTCCATCAGCAATCACAACGTTTTCCCAGGTTGAAAAAGTAAATGTGAAGATAGTAGAGGAGTTTGGCACACCCAGATGCTCAAATGAACTTCATGCAGTGGTGTGCACCTAATAATCGGAACCAAGTAAACAAACAAAGAGAGAGAAAGAGAACCAAACTATATATATATATATATATATAGTTTTTACTGAAAATACTGAAATGCACCTGATTTCAAGTATAACAGGTTTCTTCAATTTAAAGATCTGTAACGGAACACACAACGATTGTGAATATATTATCTCTTCATCTTTTGTACAGTTATATTTCTTTTTTTTAATTGTAGTATACAGTCATAGTTGTTATTGCATTGTTTTTGCATATCTTGTGGTATGCAGGCACACATCCACATAATCACCTGTGCATTCTGCATATACTGCACACACATGGGCCACGGACCACACACGCTCTCTCTCTCTCTCTCTCTCTCTCTCTCTCTCTCTCTCTCTCTCTCTCTCACTTGTCTGCACACAGTCATGGCCTAGAAGAAAACGCAGGGCCGTAAACCGTAAACAGCCTCATGTAACACATGGCACATTGTGTGAAAGGAAACTGATGCTTGGGTGGCTGGAGAGGGTGGGGGGTGGGGGCTGATGCCGTGATTTCAGGATGGCAGGGTGCAGGCGGAGATTCAGCTACATGTCTTCGGGTTTATAAGGGAGAGAAATACTGAAGTTGCAAAGTAGAACCTAAATATAGGGACTAAAGGGGGACTAAAGGGGGATTCTGTTGAGATTCTGTTTGAGTCAGGTATGAAGCGCACGCACGCACACACACACACACACAGACACACGCACACGCACACGCACGCACACACACACCCCCACACACACACACACACACACACACACACACACACACACACAGTATTGCAACATATGTCTTAGCTAAGTTTCAATCTGGGAGGAAACAAAACATGAAGAAACAAAACTAAAGAATAGAAGACCGATGCTTTGCTCACTTACCAAAAGCTATAAGTTCCCAAAACCCAGTGTGCAAAGCAGTGACGTAACCTCCTTTATCCCGTCGGTAAAGTATGGAATTAATAAAGAATCAGCTATCAGTTCATACATCGAAATCAATCGAAAGTCTTCAGAAGCACACGTGTCATTCTGGCACTACACAGAATGGGAGGACGCCCCGCACTCCTTACCACACATTAATAATAACCTACAACATCTGAACACCTTATTTGCATAATAGTTCGCTAAATTCGTCCTCTCTGAGTATGTGTCTTGTGTGATTGTATGAATGCATGCATACACCGCTAAACCAAGCAAAAATAGTTCCGACAACAGCAACAACAATAATCATAATCATAATAACAATAAGAATAACCATAATCATAATCATAATAATGTTATCTAACCGTGACTTTAATGATGATATATTTAGCCCTGTGTAAACTACATTAGAAAGAGTGTCTTAAATGATAGGCTACCCAGATGTCCCTGAATAAATAAATGTTTTTTTTTTTCTCCTCTCTCCTATCTCTCCCCAAAGTGCACCTTTTTTAAACGATGATTAGTTTAGCAGTATTCTCTCCCCGCATTCGGGAGAGGATCCTTTTTTTCTTTTTTTTCTTTTTTCTTTTTTTTTTAAAGTGGTCTACGTTAACTGCAATGACAGTTAAACTGCGAAAGGTGAAAGTCACACCGTATCAAATAATAAAAAATAAAAAATAAAAGCATTTTGGCAGTTTGAGCCATCCGGCTACTTCAGTAGTTTGACTCTTCGGACCGTCGGTCGACCAGCACAAGAGCAGCAATAAGAACGAAAGCCTTGGAAGCATGTCTGCCTTCGGTACCGTTGACTAAGCAGGCCGCCGCGCATCGGCACGCTTCTGCTACCTTATGATTACCTGAACGCAACAATAGAGAGCATCCCCACTGAGCACACGTCCTCTCTCTGGGAGAAATAAATAAATAAATACAGTTAATATCTGTCAGAGGTGCAACCCTGGCAGAGACACTCCACCATGCTATGCGTTTAGGATATTCAACATCTTAAATCCCCTCAAAAAAAAAAACGAAAAGGAAAAAAAATAAAACAGGGGGCACTGGAGAGGGGGAGAGCACAGGCAGTACTTGTTGCCCCGTGTTGCAAATCAGGATAAGTTACATTACAAAAATTCAAGGCTGGCCTAGGAAAGGAAAGAAAGGAAAGTAGATCTTTAATGCTGAAAATACTGAACGTTATCAAATACAGCATGCGTGGACACCACCGACTCACGGCCTGAACCGTACCCCAGCCTGGAATCCCTCCTCACACCCAACAAGAGAGGGAGATGGACGGTAGAAGGAGGAGCTGTGTTAGGAGAGAGCTCCAGGTCACCTTTGAGCTCATCTCCTCCTGTTCTCAGTAACACCACAGGGTGAGCTCGAAAGCTGGCCTAGAAATGAAAACGCGTCACGAAGAATCCAGAAAGCAATGCCAAATCATTAAAGGAGCAAGAAAATTAAAAATGGAAAGTAAGATCATGGACAAGTCGAGGTATATGGTGGGCTGGGATGCAGGCTTCTTCCTAGTGGTCAGTTGAACAGAGGAAGAAGAGAGGAGACACAGCTGCACAAGGCTTTGAACTCCTGCACTTTATAGTCTCTCTGTTGTATGCTCTCCTTCCAGTGCTCCAACACTGAAAGAAGAACCCCTTTTGAACCCACATCGACAGCCTGGTGGAGGACACCGAGTACAGCCTGCCAGTGAACCGCTCTGCACGTCGAAGAACGCAAGCAAGACGAGAGGAAAGGAGCGAGAAGCCGCTTCTGCCCCGTGACGTCTTCTCGGCTGAAGACGGACCAGCATGAACTCGCACAGTCCCCACTGAGCCCTCACAGGCGGCCTTTTGCTGCTGATGACCTTAACGATGAAGCAACAAGAGATGACCCCCAAAAAAAACAGAGTATGACAAAGTAGAGTTCTACTTTTTTTTCTGGGTTGAAGTCTTTTTTTGTCTTTGCATCTTTACTTCTATCTCTCAGTCAAAGTTCTAAGAACTGTGAGGCACTTTAGATACTTTCTCTCCCTTTCACTCTCGCATTCACACGCCCACGGACATGCGCACAGGTTTGCTCACAGCCATTCACACCTTAAAAAAAAAAAGAAAGAAAAAAACCCCCCAAAAGAATCCGTTTCAGCTAAGTCAAATTGCATTATACTCCTACAATAAATACAGGTTTGAAAAAGACTGTTCCGACTAGAGGCCGCCAGTGTCCCCGGACACAGCGTGGGAACCGCTGCGAGAAAAGAGTGAGGCGAGACAGAGGAAGTCCTCCGTGCTGATGTTATCCCTACAAGCTGGTCACGCACTCCATGTCCTCGTCCTCCAACAGCCCGCTGTTCCTTTGACTCCCCCCAGCTGCCCGCAGCCCCCCTGCCCCTATTTCATTGTCCTCCAGGCCGCTCCTCAGCAGCTCCTCACTTTCCCCGTCTAGGGACAGCCCCTGGCTGTTGCTCAGCAGTGGTTCCTGGATTCCAGCATCCCTGCAGTGCATATAGGGCAGAAGGTTGCCGTTAGGGCTGGGAGGTCCGTTGGCATTAAGTATGTTATCTGCCGCGTTCTCCATCTCCTCCATTGTCATGTCGCATGCATCAGCAAGCTCCTGTTTGGCCACAGCAATGAAGGAGGGGTCCTGTGCATAGCAACCCAGTCCCTCAGATATCAACACCTGAGCAGGGAGAGAGAGGGGGACATATTACTTACACTTAGGAAACGGCACTTATTGCAACACTCATCATTTAGCAGCAATTATCACTCACGCAGTTAAGAGTGTCAGGCTATTATGGTTCATTTGCTTCTAATTTGAGGCCAAATGTTTGCTGTTTGCAGAACGTGGCAGCTTATTCATAGTACAGCACCATCACAACACTGTGTCTAAAATAAAGTGTGCTGGCATATTTATAGGTACATGGTGCTCCCACGGTGTCTCACCTCCCATTCTTAACCAGGCCCGTACTTTCCAAGATCAGACATGTCTAAGGTCTGGCTACAAGTGAGGTCCAGCTTGCAAATCAGCTTTTTTGACCATACAGGAGCACTTTGTTATAGGTCAATGCTCAGGACCCCACAGGACCACCATGGAGCAGGTATTATGTGGGTGGTGGGTCATTCTCAGCACTGCAGTGACACTGCCACAGTGGTGTGTTAGTGTGTGTTGCACTGGTATGAGTGGATCAGACACAGCAGTGCTGCTGGAGTGTTTAAACCTCCGGGGCAGCATTGCCATGAACACTGATGCAGGACTAGAGGATGACCAACACACACTGTGCAGAAACAGACTTTACATCTACAAGGTGGAGCAACTAGGTTGGAGTGTCTGATAGAGTGGACAGTGAGTGGACACAGTGTTTAAACACTCCAGCAGCACTACTGTGTCTGATCCACTCGTAATAGTGCAACACACACTAACACACCACCACCACGAGAATGACCCACCACCCACATAATATCTGCTCTGTGGTGGTCCTGTGGGGTCCTGAACGTCAGCAAAAACGATTATTTGATATCATTATATATCGGAGGACAAGTCGATAACATAATTATCGTGACAGGTCTACCTGCTGTCCCCCTACTCTGCACATTTTAATGGATTCCCTGCTTAAACACACCCCATGCAACTCTGCAACTGCTGTTAAACATTGAGTTTAATAAGGTTTAGACTGGTTTTCTCACCGCTTCCACAAGACTGCCAGCGCTGCCGTGTGAGAGTAAGCCCGTCTCTTTGCATGTTACAGAGGGCACTGTTAGAGAGACAGGCCGCAGCGCTCGCCGCAAGCTCCTGGTGTCATTGCCGTTACTGTCGCTGCGGCATGTGCCACAGTTAACTGATGGTAGGCTGCTGTTGAGCTTCTCATAGGAACCAGTTCCTTCCAGCCTCAGTGAGGGGACAGGCTGATCACACAACCCACCTGGACTGGCAGGAGGTGTGGAACATAGGCGGGTGAACAGGGTTGGAGAATGGCTCCTTCTCAGCAAGGGACTCAACCCTGCTACAGCCAGCGCCTGTGTGAGAGTGTGTGAGTGACAACAATGAAAATCCCAGTGAGAAAAAGAACACACTCAAGTTACGATTGGTTGACTCCGCCAACTGCATTAACAGGGCTTGTCGCAGGTCTATTTATCAGATATAAATCACTCACTCATGGCTCAAATGCTGCTCTTTTTAGCAGTCTCGCTATATAACAACACATACGTAATCTTCTAACGTGACATTCAACAGGAGTGTGGCACTCCAGCATGGAACAGCTTAAACTTTAGAACCCTAGGGCACTTTTATTCGCCAAATAATTCGAAAAGTATTTATAGGAGACACATGCCAGATATTGATACAATGCGGAGATCAAAAAGCTACTCAAGTTTCTCTTCATTTGAGATTTAAATATTAAGAGAATTTAAATATTGGTATAAATTTGATCATGCTTTGATCAAAACATTACTTGCACCTACAGAGTTTGTTTTGTTTTTTCTTATAAAGCCTAAAACACTTTATATCTCCAAAATCCTGGTGGAAATTGATCATCCAGAGACTTTTGATGAGTTATTGAGGAGTAATTTGTAATGATTAGATCGACAAGGATATTTATAATAATATATTTTTCAAAATACTTGACAGTGGTCCAAATGAAATAAACAAACAACCTGAATATATTTTATGTTTTTTTATTATTTATGTATGTATCAGTATTATTCCATCTCAGGACTTTTATTCTGAAATTTGAGCAAAAAATATAGCAAACAGCCCCCCCTTCACATTTTCCTCTATAACTCAACATCTGGGTCAGTGATGTGAATATGTGAATAGGCCCTGCCTCTCTCTGATCAGTCAGAGACTGTATGCAGGTTGAGCATGTACATGTGGACAGAGCAGTAAACATGCACTGGAACCTGGTATTTAAACTGGGATTTAATTCAGTTGGAAATGGGCAGATTTGAACTGTTTTACAAGCTGGATTACTCAGGTTCTTGGATTAGATAGGGTGAGTCTTGTAGTATGTAATGATATGTGTATCGTGTCTGTAGGTGACTCTGATCCTGATTCTCTAAACAACAGTGGGGCTCAAAGACGACAGCCAAGTGTTTGAACTGCTTGTATGATGGTAAGAATGGCATATTATAACCTGCTGATGGTGCACAGTTCAAGCATCTTTATGGGAGAATCATTTGAAGGAAACTTGACCACAGTGGAGTCAGAATTTGTCAAGAGTGGAGGCTCAAAGTATGCAAACAAACAAACAAACAAATAAGTAAACAAATAAATGAAAATTAGTGCAATATAATATTCAGGGTTCTTTAGTAAGAAAATTTATTTCATGCCCTGTTAACACAACTGGCCCCGGTTTGTTGATCAATTCTGATGAATGAGTGAATATTCATTTTTAGAATTCCCCACCTGGTGGTGGACAAGGTGCAAGGGTACTGCTGTCTTCTGAGAGGTGTCAGCTCTTGTCTGTCTCCTCAGACACTCGAGATGAAAGGAAGATCGTCGGCCTGTGATTGGGAAAGAACTGCAGTTCCTGAAGGTGTCCGTGTTCCTCTGTGTGTGTGTGTGTGTGTGTGTGTGTGTGTGTGTGTGTGTGTGTTCATTATTCTTACCCAGTGCAGTAGGACAAAGGAAGGCTCGTCGGGGAGACTGCCATGGTCTTCTGTCCTCACCCACACCCCCTTCCTCTATCTCAGCTAGCTGCTTACACTCTTCATCTTGCAATGCCAACCTGTTATGCAAACACACACACACGCACGCACACACGCACACACACACACACACACACACACACAATATTAAGCCTGGTTCCCATGGGAAGCATGTTCCCAGTACAGTCTTAATATATAATTGCTGCCTACTGAACACATAAACACTAATCATCCATAGCTTTATGTCTTGTGTCTCTTCATTCACTGTCCTTTTTTTTAACTCCAATGACACACAGAAGCACTTTGTGGTTCTATAATTCCAGACTGTAGTTCATCTGTTTCTCTGCCGACTTTATTCTCCTCCTTTCACCCTGATCTTCAATGATCAGGACCCCACAGGACCACCACAGAGCAGCTATTATGTGGGTGGTGGGTCATTCTCAGCACCGCAGTCACACTGACATGGTGGTGGTGTGTTAGTGTTTGTTGTGCTGGTACGAGTGGATCAGACACAGCAGTGCTGCTGGAGTGTTTAAACACTGTGTCCACTCACTGTCCACTCAGACACTCCGACCTATTTGCTCCACGTTATAGGTGTAAAGTCAGAGACAGGACGCTGTTGGCTGGATATTTCTGGTTGGTGGTTTGTCCTCCGTCCAGCAGTGACACTGAGAGGTTTAAACACTCCAGCAGCACTGCTGTGTCTGAGAATAAGCCACCACCTACCTGCTCTGTGGTGGTCCTGCGGAGTCCTGACCATTGAAGATCAGGGTGAAAGGAGGAGAATAAAGTACAGAGAGAACAGATGGTCTAGAGTCTATAATTATAGAACCTCACAGATCTCCTGTGTGGTCAGTGGGGCTGAGAAAGTGGACCGTAAGTGTAGAAGCAAGGTCATAATGCTATGCCTGATCAGTTTATGACTTTTGCCTACTGGATATATATTTATTTATGAAATATGTTTTTAACACTGAAATAAACCATAATATGCTAAAAGGGGAGCATTTTAGAGGTGTTACATTTCAGTAGACAGCATGGTCTGCTCGCGGTGGCACTCTCTCTCTTTGAACATCTCATCATATGTTTCATCTGGAGACACCTCCTCCTGCCGGATTATTGGGAGGCAGCTGTCACTTGAGTCCGAGCTGAACAGAAACAAAAGGAGACAAACACAGACATATTTTAAGCAGAACATCAAAAAACCCCTTCAGATGCTTCATAAACATATAACGCAGAATGTTTCCAGTGCAACATCTGGAGAGATGTTGAAATACAGTACCTGTCAAAAGTTTGGACACTCTATAACACTCTGAATGTGTTATAGATTACATAGCTCGTCATACTTCTTTTGATATTGCAATCACATATGCCAATTACAACATGTGCTATATGGACAAAAATATCGGGACACCTTCTCATTCATTCTGAAATCAAGGGAATTAAAAATGTCTGTCCAGGGAAGGTTTTTTACTAGGTTTGGGAGAAACTACTGTGAGGACTTGAACTGAAGTGTGAGCTTGGAAACCTCACTATGGTGTTTACAGTGTATTCGGAAACTATTCACATGTATTCACACCTGAAATACTAGTGCATATACTAGTGCATCTCAAATCATTCAAATACAGTGAAAACATATTTGTTCATAATTTAATTTTCATATTCATTAGAAATAATGTGATCTATTTAAAGCCTATTATGTTTGACCTTTAATCAAAAATCAAAATTATTAGAATAGTTTTAAAATAAAGTTGAAAAACTTTCAGTATCAACATTAAAACAAAAAAAAAACCTTGAACAATTTTATTTTAAATGTCATGAATATAAAATGGCAGTTTCAATTAAATTCTGAAAATAAATCACAATATTATATTTTACACTAACAATCCTAAATGTTTTACATTTGACATGTTTCTAACATTATTTTTACTTCAACTTTTTGTTTGTTTTAGGATCAAAAATTGGCCAATACAGAAGGAACGGTTTAAAGAAAGTGTCTTTGCTTTCAATAAATATCCTCTCTTCTTACAACAAACATGACGTTCACATTTAGTGCTTTCCCTTCACACACACACTTCATTTAACTAATCATCTCATCTGCAGTGGGTGTGTTAAAGCAGACAATCCACTAAAATGTGAAGGGCATGGGTCTCCAGGACCCGAAATAGCCAAGACATTAAATGTTAGTTTTAGGCTGGAATGTCCCTTTAAATTTGATAGATTACTGGTGGTAGATATTTTCCCAGCTCGACTGCTTTAGGTGAGTGTCTCACTATAAACAAGATCATCACAGAAGCACAGAGAACCACCACAATGCAACACAAGCACTTGTAATTGCTCAACAATACATACTAAAGTTTATGCTCTTAAACTGGCTGGCAAATAAATTCAGTGCCAGTATTCCTCCATTTTCATGATGATTTGATAAAGCTTTTAATGCTCCCTGTCTTCTCTGTACCTCTTGTTAGGGAAGCACCATGAAGAGTGAGGCAGTAGTACAGGTGCAAGCAGTGGTCTGGTGTGGCCATCCACAGTGCTGATGGAGGGGCTGGGGTAGCAGTGTCCGATGGCTGTGTTGTTGGCGTTGTTGATGTTGGCGTTGGAACCTGAGGAGGAGTAGCTGCTTGGGGTGAAGGTGGAGTCCACCAGTTTCTCATGCGATGGGGACTCTCCCTCTCCAGGGCTGCCTGACTTGCTGATGTGCAGCGGCCGCTGAGTGGTAAAGGACTGAGGGAAGGAGGCGCGGCCATCGCTCTGATGGTAATAGTTGACGTGGTTTCCAAAGAGACCGCCTGAGCGCTGCAAACAGACACAGAAGCATCACTCATTAGCCTGCACACATAAATCAAAACCGTCCCATGAAGCCATATTCTGATTCTGTGTTTGCTACACAGTATTATGGGATAGACACATTCAGTCACTCTTGCTTCTTATCATGAATGAGAGCAAAGCGCAGACATGCGTTTATGTAAATGACATACAAAGAAAAAAATATGAAGAAGCATTTTCAGACATTGTTGTAGCAATTAACGCCACCCACACAGTAGCTGCTCTGTGGTGGTCCTGTGGGGTCCTGATCATTGAAGATCAGGGTCAGATCCTCTGATTGGTCAGAGGAGCTGACAGAATGGACAGTGAGAGTAGAAACAATGATCTGTGTATATCAATACTGCCATTCAAAACTTCTGCTATTGTTCATACCAAAAGTACTTTTACAGTACAGTTGTAATTACTCTACACTAAACAAAAGTTACTTCAGTATGTCATATTTAATATTTCTCAGTTATTTGTATATTTACCTATTTGGAGATTGTCTGCCTGGCTAGCGAGACACTAGGCTTGGGTGATGATATGTTGTCTTCACCCCATGTGGGCCTTACTTATTTATTTGTAAGTCACATGACCTTTAATTTACAGGATGCCTCAGTGAAAAATGATGGAAATCAGGTATAAATGCCTTCTCTTTGTGGAACGTTATTTCACAACCTATCTGAACCATCAGGACACGGAAAAAAAACACAAAAACACTGTGCTGGATGAGGTGTGCTAAGATATCCGTCCAACCTGGCAGAATTACCATCGTAAGTGGTGATGTGTTTCAGCATAGACGGAGTGTAACTCTGTTAAAGTCCATGTTACATAAATGTTTAGTTGCAAACCAAAATACTGCTGATCTGGCCCGATTCCATTACTTCCATACCCTTTTTATATAGTTCTGTTCAGTGTTTAAAGTGGTCTCACACTGCTTTTTGTAAACAAAGGAACTACTGATTGTGTGCCCATAGCAGTGGATAGTGAATTAATCCGGTTCTGTCTATGGTCAATCCATCTCTGCTGACAGGTTATCATTTCCGCCACTTATTGTAACATTATGTAAGGCCAGTGTGCTGAAAAGGAAATAAAAAATACTGGCTGTGAGGTGCAGGTGCAATGGTCACCCAATCGGTCAGGAAGCTCCAACAGCAGAAGCGATGGTCTGATCTGAGCGAAGGGGAGGAAAAGAGAAATATTTATCAGACCTTTACCCTGAAGATATCATCTTCAGATGCTGCACACACTGTCTCCTTCATGGCCTTCTCCAGCTCCTCCTCCACAGTCAGGTCTCCCGAAATAGCCCTCCTGATCTCTGGACCCATGTCATGCAGTGTTCGCAGGCCAGCCTGAAACACAAACACAATCTCTGGTCTACACTTGTAGGGCCAATGAGAAGGCCTAGAGACTGATCAGCACAAACTGCAGATAATGTACACTTGTGTAAGGAGACAGAAGTGTGTGTGTGTGTGTGTGTATGTGTGTGTGTAACATGTGTAAATAGTGTTTGACTCACCTGCAGAGAGAGAGCAGTCTTTGGGGGCACTTTAGCCACCAGACCCTGCTCCTTCCTTTTCTTGAACTTCCTGAAGTATTCCTGGATGAGGAATGTGGCATAGAATTTCCCCACTGTCACCTCGTCATCTAGAGACAGACAACAGCATGAAAGTTGGAAAAATTCGGAATGGCTCCTGAATACAGCAGAAAAAGAATTGAAAAGCATACATGGTTCGATATGAATTGATATTAAAATTATGATTGAAGTTTATAATATCTGGTAATCAACAAATTGGAAAAAAAGGTTAAATGTAGGATCACTGATGTGAAATTAGGATGAGTGTATGAAAAAAGAGAGGGTGTTGGAAACAAAAATCCAAAATATTTAAAACCATTAGAATAATGTATAAAACTAACGGTGTACAGTATTCTTCTCTCATAGTGTCACACATGACCTACTGTGTGGAGGTGTGGGGAAACATAAATATAACATAAAACAAACATTTATCCAACATTTATGTCACAGAAGAACAGGAAGTCAATCGAATTATTATGAACCAACCAAGTTAAAAGTTGAAATTACATGCATTAAAATTCTGAATCTAATAGATATTAATACATATGTACAAAAAAATAAATACAATTAAGAAAATCAAAAACATACAGATTTGTGGAAAATGTGTGATCAGGAATAAATAATGTGTACTCAAATAAAACAGAGGAGTGATCACTGAGGTGTGGGACATGTTTTTGTTTCTGTATTGGGGAGAGCTGTAGGTAATATGAGTGTATAATCATTTATAATAATTAAGAGCAGGCAAAATCAGCTACTGCCTCAGCCTGCACCTTTTACAGTCAGGGTTGTGGTGTTTGCACAGCAGTTGGAAGGACAGCTGGTTTCAGAACCAGCCTTGTGACTGGAAGGTTGCCAGTTTGATTCCCTGAACTGGCAGGACATGACTGAACTCACCAGCAGCTCTCCGGGTACCATGGATAGGGATTTCCCACCAGACACGTGCGCTCACTGCCCCTTAGTGTGTGATTTCACCAGTATGTATGTGTGTGTTTCACTGTGTGGATGGGTTAAATGCAGAGAACGAATTCCCCTGCGTGGGTGTGCAGCGCTAAAAACACAACCCAATAACTCAATAACTCGAATTCTGTGAAAGTAAAACATTGTAAGAATAACAGAAACATTAAAGAACTAGTTTTAAATATCATTTATATCAGGCAACACCCAGAACTGACCTCCAGCAGGGGGCACAACCTGGTCCAGCAACTTCATACTTGTTCTCTTCCAGATTTTCTTTACTATGGCCCTCAGTTCTTCATTTGCCTGTTCCAAGTTACCTAGAACCACACACCGAGCCACACAGACCAGCTTATCAATGCACACGAACAGCCACAGTAATGATCTGATAGACGTGTACTCGTACATATGGCAAAAAAATAATTATGCATCAGAGAAAAGGCTATAAAATAGAGGAATCATATGACGGAGTGTATTTCATACCTTCTGTTTTAATGCGCAGGGCCGTGCGCACCAGAGCAAACAGTGTAGCGTTGAACATCACTGTACCATCGCTGTTCAGAGGCATGTTCATGGACACCAGGCGCTGAAGTAACACATAAATATACACAAGTTAGTCAAAGATGGATGTGTGTGTGTGTGTGTGTGTGTGTGTGGAAAGGTGGGTAGATTTTGTACATACTTTGCAGGCCACTCGGTGGGGACAGAGTTTGCCAAAGCCCAGAGGAGGCTGAATCCTCCTCAGCAATGTCACCACGTCCAGATGTTTAATCCTTCCCCTATAATTAACACACACACCTTTAGACAGGTTTAACACGCAGGAAGAGACAACCCTCTGCTGCAGAGTCAAGGATTTAATGCCTCAGACTCACAATTCAGTTCTTCGCTCTCATACGTTTATTAATGTCATTATTAACAACAGCTTCATAGGCCCTAAAAACCCTGTGATGATGCCACAAGATTTCCTAAAACAAACAGTTGCCAAAAACATTCACAATAGTTTCTATATTAGGATTCATTTCTAACATACAGCAGAAGACACTTTAACTCCAGTACAGTGTCCCCTCTTATTATCATAGGTGGATGACATGGTCCAAATGCACAAAGTCCAGGATTAGGCTCAATACCTATCCAGTAAGCTGGTCCATTACTTACACTGCAGGACTGATATTATTATTATTATTATTATTATTATTATTAATTGTCCAACTCCTGGTGACCATATGGATAGAGTTCCTCCTGAACGTCCTGTCTTCTGATTGGGACTTCATGTGTCTGAATGATTGGTTCACTATTCCTTGAATTGTATCCATCCATCTCGTAGCTGCTCGTTCCTCTTCCTCTTTTACCTTCAACTCCCCCAAGCATGATGATCTTCTACAGTGAATCGGTCCTTCTCATAATGTGTCCAAAGTAAGAGACCTTCAGTCTGACCATCTGGGCTTCCAACGAGAGGTTAGGTGTGATTTGGTCCAGGATCCCTTTTTTTGCATTCTTTGCTGTCCAAGGAGCTCTCAGAAGTCTTTGCCAACACCAAAGTTCAAAGGCATCTATATTTCTCCTCTCACTTGTTTATCGTCCAGCTTTTGCAACCATGCAGAGCCACAGAGAAACCATTCTCTGGATGATTCAGATCTTTTTTGCAAAGACAGATCTTTACATTTCAGTATCATTTCAAGCTCCTCAAAGTGGTTTACCATTGTTGTCTTCTGCACAGTTAAACTGACGTCTTTGCCATTGTCACCTTTGTGATCATTCACTGATGACATCATCCTATATTGCCGCTGCCCAACATAGGTAGCTCTGCTGGAGTTAAGCATGCATGCATGTGCAAATAAGTAATCCGATAACAGAAAGGGACTGACTTGGCCTCAGGGTCGTACTCTGCCCATATCCTCTTGAACTCATCCAGATGATGTGGCCCCAGAATCGACCAATCACGTGTCAAATAGTCAAAGTTGTCCATGATGACAGCCACAAACAGGTTGATAATCTATTTGGTGATAAGAAAAAAGAGACCCACGTTAAAGCAGTCAAGTCTGAAAATAAATGACTTCAGGAAACTGGTTTGGATTCAGGCCTCTCAGAGATGAATTACCTGAAGGGCCATTAAGGGCCATTAAGATCATAATAACACGCCAAAATATGGCTGCGACTAACGACAGACAAACACTAAGTGATCTGAATAAGAAGTTACTTACCAGAAAGGCACAGAGCATGTAGAAACTGACAAAGTAGATAATGGCAAAGTGGCTGCCACACTCCTCACTGGTAGGACCCTCTTCAGAGCCCTTTTCACACGGGCGGTTAGGGGAGCAGGCCAGCATGATCTCTTGCCAGGCCTCACCTGTCGCACACCTGCATAAAGACATGCGAACGCAAATATGGGATCACATTAAAGTTGTCAATAACAATATAAATGTGCTATTAATTACTCTTTTTATTAACATTATATAACATTTTTTTCTCTGCCTATGAACCTTAATTTCCCTGAAGGAACCCTCCCAAGGGATCAATAAAGTTCTATTCTATTCTATTCTATTCTATTCTATTCTATTCTATTCTATTCTATTCATTAACTTTCATTCAGAGTTAAACACATATAATAGACAAAATAAAATAAACATTTAATTTAAATTAAAAGTATTTGTTTTGTTATTTGGTGTAAAATATGAAAAAACATCAAATATAAGTGTCTTTATTTTCACTATAGATTTGTTGCCTTCGTGGAGATGGAGCGCTCTCATTCACTCAGTGATCTCCTCTGCGGGTGAAACAGAACTGATTATGAAAAGCTGACCTGAAGAGCAGTAGCACAGCTTGTGGGAAGGTCTGAAAGTTGTTGTTCCGGTTGATCTGGCTGTTGTCCCTCAGCGCTATCTTACCAAACACCTGCAGAATGAAGTGCGAGTGAGTTATCTTTGGTCACCGACACTGATAATAAACATAGTTATTCATTTGTGGTCAATAATCAGTCTGTTTCTTTTAATGCATCTTAAAAAACAGAATATGGTAAAAAAAATTCATGTTCATCATTTAATTTAAAAAGGTAAAGTGACATTTCAAACAGTATGGACTATAGATCCTAAAAATCTGAAATCCATAATCTCAAATTATTACAATATTTAAATATACATTTGAACAAATAACTAATCAGACAGTAAACATTAAAAAGGCTCATATAAGTCACTTTAAATGAATAAATATTATAAATATTATCTTATGTTCTGAACAATAAACCTGATATCCTAGATGTTTTAGATGTTTTAGATGCACTAATAAATATGAACATACACTAAATCTGGTTTGGATGAATACAACAAAAATCATTCTTATCGCAGTCACGTAATAACCACGTCTGTATGAATTTGACCATGTTTTGATAAAGAAAATAAAGTAAAACAAAAGCAAAATTATTTAGATTTGTATTGAGTATTTTGAGCTAAAAATGCAATACTTTTGAATATTTATTTGTAATAATTACATTGACAGGATATTTATAATAAGTTCTTCAAACTTCAATGTTCTTCTGTAGGTTCCTGAGATATGAAGCCTAGAAAGCAGCTTAAAGAGTGAAAAGACCATTTGCAATATAACCAAATGACCCACAGTCCTGTCTAAAGGCATCCAAAAGAAAAAACGCACTTCTTACCTGCATTCCAATAACAGCGTAGATGAAGAAGAGCATTACAATAAGCAATGCTACATATGGAAGAGCCTGTAGACACACAGATCCATCAGTGAGCACAGTCTGTCTCTGCTTCTAAACGCTGTCGTCCACAAGCTTTGATTATTTATCTAGTTACTCTTGTGTGCTGAGTTAGTGCTCACTTGGAAGGATTTAATGAAGGTCCACAGAAGGGTCCGAATTCCTTCTCCGCGAGATAGCAGCTTGACCAGTCTCATCACTCGAAAGAGCCGGAAGAAGGTGATGGAGATTCTGGCATTATCTTCCGTGTTCTGGAGCCCCTTTCAAGGTGTCACAGACACACGACAGCACAGATGCACAGATTTGTGCATACATGTGCCAGCATACACACACACACACACACACACACACACACACACACACATACACACACACACACATATACATACACATACACATACACACACACACACACACACACACACACACACACACACACACACACACACACACAAACACACACACATACATACACACACACACACAACCGCATCACAAATGGCCAAGCACACACACAGAAAAGCACACAGAAACACACACACACACAAAACACACATTAGTATGATGCAATAAAACAACAAACCATAAAACAATAAAGCTCTATCTGACACACCTACAGAGCATCCAGCTCTATCTGATACACCTACAGAGCATCCAGCTCTATCAAATACATCTACAGAGCATCCAGCTCTAGCTGATACACCTACAGAGCATCCAGCTCTATCAAATACATCTACAGAGCATCCAGCTCTATATGATACACCTACAGAACATTCAGTTCTATATGATACACCTACAGAGCATCCAGCTCAAGAATCTGGAGTAAGATCACACTTTGTACTCCAAATTCTTCTGCTATAGCTGAGTTCATCATACGTTCTCTAAGAGCTGGGTATTCAAATAGCAATGAATAGAAATAACTGAAAATGTCCAAACTCAGCAAAGTAGCACAGAAACCAGCGCAGAACAAAACACAGTGGATGTTTTTTTAGTTGTTTTTTTTAATCCCAATTGTTTCCCATCCCAATGTGGCAGTGCCAATTACCCAACCCTGTTAGGACTCTCCTATCACACAGGATGCTACCAACCCTTGGAGGGTGAAGACAACCTTTTTTTTTTCAAACTGCTGCCATTGCATCATTGCTGGGCAGCCAGCGTACTCAGAGGAAGCGCCACATCCCCAGCTCCAATGCAATGGATAACAGGCTCCTGTGCTGGCCAGCATCACACTGGGTGTGATGTAGGGAGAGAGCACCACCCAGGAAGAGCATGGCCAATTTGCTCTCTCAGACTCTGGCTATTGATGGCAAGCAGCGTGACCCGGGATTTGAACCTGTGATCTTCGCATCAAACATCCCTGTGTCTCATTAGAGCTGTAGGACTGTAAGTCTGGTCTTCAACAGAAGATATGTTCTATTTTCGCACAGTGCTGTTGACACAACTGTTGATACTTGGACTTGTAGAGGTCTGTGGTGCAGGTCTAAATTCCAATGTCATGCAGGAGTGGGCAGTTAACCAATCCAGCGAGTACAGGAGCAGGACAACATATACATGTAGAAAAATAATACAAACTAATTCGGACAGTAATCACGCAGTAATTACCATGCATAATTAAAACAAGGCATAACAGATAAACAACGCATAAGAAGGGAATATACTCGTTCTACATATTTGCTAAGCAATCATTTGAATTACTACATGACTGACTGCTGCAGAATTATGAATGATTAAATATGCATAATTGAGTAACTCAAGTGAAAGTGAACTCAGAAAGGCACAATCAAACCACAGTCAAACCAACTGAAGGCAAGTCTGTGGAACTGTGGGTGAGACCCGACCAATTATTAGTGGGAATGGCCAGGAGGGGGACATATTCAAATTTGGTCCTGTCCTCTACTGTGTTGTTCTCAGCCTTGGGATCACCAACTTTAGCCCTTGGTCTCGATGGAGGCCAAGTAATGCTTTACGAATTTTAACCGTTACCAACAATCAACAACTGACTGCAGCTGGTCGGGTCTGACGAAGCCAACTGGATTGGAAAACTGCCACATTTGTATTTGTACGTAGATGATGATCTATTGCATTAAAATATAATGAAGAGTAGCTGTTTACGATCTTGAATCATTTTTTGCCAGGTTGGTGTAATTCCTGATATAGACAAACAGTAAGAACTGCAGATTTGTAGCTAAACAGAAAACAAACCGAGTGCAAATGTAATTATATAATTGTTTTGTTTATATTTACTACTCAGTTAAGGACGAATCAACTAATAATATATAAGAAATGACATGCTGGTAATATTCAGCTATGACTTCAGTACACATTTTTAGGTTCTGGATTGTTCAGTTATTTCATTGTGACTCTGTGTTTGTTGTTTTTGATGATACTTCTGATAAAATTGACAGTGATTTTGAATATGCAGCCATATACTGTTAAAACGGATTGGTGGAGGTTCTTTAGACCTTGTAAAGGTTTACAGATCTCTATTACAAACATGGTTCTTTACGGAAGCAAAAGTCTTCTAAAGAATTGCTCAAAGAACATCTCAGGACATTCGAATATTGTGGAAAAACGTCATTCGGTAAGATGATATATGTCAAGCGGTTTCTTGTATAGCTCATGAAAATCAAAAATCCAGTTTCTCAAATTATTAGAATATCACATAAGATATAAAAGACCTGTTGGACCTGATGGAAAAGGGAACTGATATCTCCATAAAGCAAACTCCTGGAAGACACTGCCTTGATTCTGGACATGATGCAAACAGTGGACCAACACCTGCAGATGACACATCCCCTTAAACCATCACAGACTGAGAAACTTTTCATCGGATTTCAGACACCTTGGATTATGTGCCTCTTCCTCCAGACTCCAGAATTTACTTTCATCTGAAAAGAAGACTTTGGATCACCAAGCAACCGTCCAGTTCTTTTTCTCCTTAGTCCAGGTAATACGCTTCTGATGTTACCTCTGCTTCAGGAGTGGTTCAATATTAGTAATGCTGTAGGCGGAGCCCTTTTCCTGGAGAAGCCTGTAGATGGTGGCTCTTGATGTACAGACCCCAGCTTCAGTCCACTCCTATTGAAGCTCTCCCAAGTTCTTGAATCCACTTTTCTTGACAATCTTCTCAAGGCTGTGGTCATCCCTGTTGTTTGTGCACCTTTTCCCACTACATTTCACCTTCCAGTAAATTTCCATGAATATGGTTTGATACAGCACTCTGAGAACAACCAGCAATGAACCTTTATGAACCTCTTTATGGAGGGGATCATCTTCTGGACAAGATCTTCTCAGATCAGCAGTTTTCCCCATGAACTGAACTGGGCGCAGTTTTTAAAGTGGCTGAAAAGTAATTTACTCAAACTCAAAATTCCATCCATTTTCTGAACCGCTTATTCCTGAATAGGGTCACGGGGGAGCCGGTGCCCAGCCGGCAACTCTGAGCGTAAGGGCAGGAAGCAACCCTAGACAGGGCACTAGTCCAACGTAGGGTGCACACACTAAGGGCCACTGTGGGGGAAACAGGTGTATCCGGAGGAAACGCACGCGAACACGGGGAGAACATGCAAACTTCCCAGGTCACCTGAACAGATCGAACCCAGGTCCTTCTTGCTGTGAGGCAACAGCGCTATCCACTGCGCCACCGTGCTGCCTTCAAACTCAAAATTAAATATTCAAATAATAATCTAATAATATGAATTTCATGAGCTATAATATAAACTCAAACACTAAAGATTTGAAATATTTCATGTGTATTGAGTATTCTACCCCCCTACATTTAGAAGTCTCAATTTCCCAACCTTATTAGAACTCTCCCTAGGACTCCCTGACACTAAGAGGGTGAAGACAAGCACATGGTGTGATATGTGGAGAGCGATGCATCGACCCACCCAGAGAGAGCATGGCCAATTATGGTCTTTCGGACCCAGGACCAAAGCCCCCAACTCATTTTAAAGGGGTACCTGTTCAATTGTTGTTCAAGATGTTTTGGCACATCTTTTAACCCAGAAGCATTAAAAATATCCAAACTGCGGCAAATAAACTCCAAGAATACTTTTTAAAACTATTCAGTAGAAATGTTTGTTATTTGCAATCTGAGAAGAGACGGAGAACGTAAGAACCTACAAGCAATGACAACCATTACTGCACAAATAAGGACAAATGGGTCATGCGTTAAACACTGAATGGCAGATGTCCTTCCTACAGTGTACAGCTCACTTCTGGTATGATTACTGGAGTACTGCATCTTGAGAATAAAGCGAGGAGTGAGGTGGGTGGTGGGGTATTTCACACAGAGCACAATGACCGCATGACCACAGCGCAGCAATAATAGAGAGACATCAAGCACAAGATTATAGAGATGTAACGACGCAACGGACACACAACAGCTATCAGCGTGTGTGTTCGTGTGTGTACAAGGGTGGGACATGCTGGGGGCTGGATGGTGATGGCTGATGGTGAGGGTAAGTATATGAAGGGTTGGAGCATAAGATTGGCTTTCACTGCCGTCGGTTCGTACCATTGGTCTTACCACAGAGGAGGGGGTGGAGGAGGACGGGTCAGCTGGCTTTAAAGAAAGGTAGACAGATCAAAGCTATTGCAGCGCTGCCCTCTCATCACACAGCTGCCACAAAACAGTGTGTGTGGGTGTGTGTGGTGTGTGTGCTGTGTGTGCGTGCTGTGTATTGCCAATAGCAAACTGTCTGCTTTTTTTGTAATAGTATGTCTGAGCGGGGAATGTATTTGTAGAGTGTATGTGTGTGTGTGTGTGTGTGTGTCTGTGTGTGTGTGTGTGTTGGTGTGAAAGCATGCGCAGAGTGTATCTCCTGTAGGCAGGGTTGGGGTAACAGCAGTATTCAGAATACACAAATGAAGTATCTGTATTCAGTACATGATACATTTTGAAAAGGCAGTCTTCAGAACACACTCTTAAAAAGGGTTCTAAGTGATGGCACTGAAGAACCACATTTGGTTCAATAGATGGTTTTATAATTAATCACATATATAAGTGCAAATGTTCTAGAATAACTAATACATTGGTACAGAAATGTCACATTATGTGGATGTCCAGCCACATAGGGTGGAGTGGGAAATATAGCAGGGTTCTTTAGAGAACCAGAAATTTTCCATCCCAATTTAGAAGGGCCCTTTACCCAAACCCCATCAGAGCTTACCCATCACACGGGTGTCAAACCGAATCCGCAATGGCCTGGTACGGCTGCAGGTTTTGTTCTAAAGAACTAGGAGCCAGACTGGCCCACTGTGGACGAGGTCAGACACCTTTGACCTATCACATATGATGCTCCCGACCTTGGAAGGGTGAAGACAAGCACGTCTCCTCTAATACACGTGAAGCCAGCCATTGCCTCTTTTCAAGCTGACACCATTGCATCATTGCTGATGACCCATGATTTGACCCAGAACCCCCCCCCACACTGCTTTTTAAGGTTTAATGAATGTTTACATTATGGAGAGTCTTTCACCTTTCACCAGGAACGTGAAAATGTCCATCTGAACGTTTTTATTAGTCCCAAAGTCCTTACTGATATTCCGTATACACCTCATATAGACACATAATAAAAAAATAATTACTAATCACCTATTTATATTATTTATTATCAAGAATCTTATTCATAGGCATGGTTTCTTATATGCCTTTTCAAAATGTATTGTGAATGCACTCTGAACAAGTTACTCTCTTTATGTATCTGTTACTGAATACATTCAGGACAGTGCATTCAGTATTCAGCCCTCAGTACTATTTAAAAGTCACCCAACACTGCCAGTACGGGGGAGACGCCTCATAGCGTATCTGTCTGGGCACTTCACAGTATGGTCCCAGTAAAAGGGAGCCATTCACTGGCCAAGCCCGGAACTGCAATCCCAAGCTAGAGAAATGTGTGATACACTTTATGTCCAAAAGTAACCAGCATTGTTTCTCAACAGGAAAGCACTGCCAATATCACTGGGGGCTCTGAACACACGAGCCCATGCTTTTTAAACTAAAGGTGCTACAAGGTTCTGAAAGTGATGCCATAGATGAAACTTTAATTCCACAAAGAACCATTTTTCAAAAGTACTGTTGAGAACGAAGATGGTTTAATACATAATAATGTACAACAGTGGTTCTTTATTGAACCAAAATGGTTCTTTCATGGTATCATGCTTTTTAAATTTGTGGTGTTACAAAGTTCTGTGATACCATAGAATCACAGATTTTAGTTTCATAACAAACCTTTTCTGTAAATGACATGTTCACAATATAGAACCTTAACTTTTTCAACCCCCAACACAGGCCCACAGTGTGTTTGACACTCAACACGGAGCCCAGTGGGATGCCACAAAACTAAATTGAATGGTTTGCAAAGTATTTGTAATGGTTTCCATATTAGGACTGATTTATAACATTGGTTCTTTATGGAACCTAAAGGGTTCTTCTGTGAAATCTCTCAAAGAACCCCTTGTAGCACAATCAGTTTTTTGAGAATATAGGAGACGTTAAAAAAGGATGGAGTAATGACTACCTGGGAGAGTAGAGCAAAGGGTGGGACAGGCTTCCTGTTAATCAGGGGTCATTTCTGGACACATAGTGTATGCACTAAACAGCTTCTGTCATCATTTCGGTCTCTGGTGATCATGTGATCCATGTGAGGAGTAGTAGTGTGAACTCGAAAGGGCAGAGGTGGGTATTTCAGGTCCAGCAAGTCCAAATCTGCCCCAATATTTTTTTCCGGCTGCCTGGGTGTCTGTTCTGCGGCTCAACCATTATTAGCAGAAAGAACTCAAGGTGGAGTAAGATCCGATATTATTCTACTAAGGAACACTAGAGGTTGGAACCGCCTAGGAAACCAGAACAAAATCCTGGGGTGGCATTTGTCTTGCTGGACCTGAAATACCCACCACTGCATAAGGGAGAGTGAAGGGATGAGAATGGGAGACTGTTAAGTGTACGTGTAGGAACGTGTGTGTGTGTGTGTATGTGTATGTGTGTGTGTGTTGGGATAATGGGTGCATGTTCAGTGTGTACATGGTATGGGGAGAAAGACACATCGTCCTCTTTACTCAAATCCTCTGCAGATCCGCCATCAACCATAATGGTGTTGTTCTACGCAGTTTAATGGTTGTGTAGTCGAATACTTTCAACTTAAAATAAGCACAATTTTATGGCGTTTGCAGATAACTGCAAAGGATCTGGCAACCCTGTCCATGCACACGCACAACACTACCGACTCGGTCGCGGAATTTCAGATGTGCAATTGCGAGACTGCCAGAGAAGCACGAGACCTACTCGCAGGCAATTTTCATTTTAGAGCATCTGACGGTCATAAAAGAAGTTCTCTCATATTGCATAGTAGAAGAGACTTGGCAAATACTGGTAGCCCTGGTCCCTGGTTATTAAGCCAGTTATTAAGCATACAGAGGCATCAGTTCTCATCCACTGGAAGTGAATCAACTGGGAATTTTGACTTCTGGACTACCATCAAAGCTTCCGCAATGTCTCGACTACACCTACGGCACTCCATCAGAGACCAGGGCTATCCAGCATGAAAATCAAGTCAACGAGAGCACTCAATAAGGAATAGAGGAGAGACAGAGCAGATGACACAGATAAGAGAGTAAAAGTGCAGAACTGACAGACAGGAGTAAAGGCATTCAGAGGGAAGGATGCAGTGTGGCATCGTCAACAAGACAAGAGCTGGCAAACATGACCTTCTCACCTTCCAACTCTAAGTCAATTCAGACGCGAACAACAGGCCTTTTAGGAGGCACTGCTGGCTCACGGCTTTGGGGGAGTTGTCACGGATTAGTGCTTCAGATTGTCAGAGAGGTATAATCTAAAGCTGTTGCTGAAGGAGAGCCCAATGACCAGGCTTGAACTGATTAGATCTTTAAGGGGGGGGGGGGCTGTCTGGGAAGACGTCTTCTGGTATTGTACTTCATGGATTATTACTGGAACTACTTGGTTAAGCTTCATGGAAAAGTGCAAAGGGAATTTCTTTCTCAAAAAGAAAACAAAATGGCAATCAAAACACAATGCTGAAATCAAGGTCATGCCTTCTGGTTAAAATGAAATGAAACCAAAAGTGGAGGTAAGGAAGAAATCTCAAACCAAAGTTAGGTCAGTGCAGACAGGGTCCCCTGTATAGCAGAAGAGAGGATATATCTCTGACAGTCCAGCTTTTGATGACCATCAATGTACCTCTACGTAACGGAAATCACACCTCGAAATACATCCATACAATTGACATTTTCACCAGTTTTTGTTTTCAATTAAACAAGTTGTTGGTTGTGAGACATTTCACTTCTACAGCTCTATTAGATTAATTAAATAAGGTCTTTATTGCAGTTCATTTTACACCATAATATGTTTTAATGAAGCTCTTCATTTACTGAAATATATAATACCATTCAAAAGGTTGGAATCACTCTTCATTTGAACATTTTTGTTATTATATATACATTCATTATATAAAAATCATTTGCAAAATTTAAGTTAGAACCGTTAGAACTCTAGGCCACTTTTGTGGGATGCTTTCATAGTTTGCTGTAACTTTATTCACCAAAACACTAAAAAGGTATTTATAGGAGATACACACCACATATCGTAAGATAATGCTGTCTTTAGAGATCCAAGGCCACTCAAATTTGTCTTCATTTGAGATGTAAAAATTAAGAGAATTTAAGCATTTCTATTTTCACTTATAAGCACTAAAACATTTGATATGCTGTTGGAAACAAACAGCTCCTCCCTTCTTTTTCCATCTATAAGCCAGTAGCTGGGTCAGTGACATCATTAGATATTATTGTCTGTTTGGAATAAACTGTTACATCACGGACATTCAATTTGGAAATCTTGCAGTTCTATTAATGGATGATTGGATTTCTATATGGATTTCTGCATTTATCTGATTAGTCAAGTGGTCTTTTAAACAGCATACACTGATTTCTTAGACCTGATGAAGAGACCTGGAAACAGTAATCATATTTTGATTCATCTGTGCATGCTCTCTTCATGACGAGCAGAGATTATTGGCTGGATGCAAAGTGGAAATCTAATTACTGCCTGACTTATGTAAACCTGAAGTTTCCCACTTTCTGGTTACTCGAGTGCATGGAAATGCACTTGTTGGAATCTCTGATTAGATCACTGATTGGATTACTGATCAAATCTGATTTTCGTTACAATACAATTTCTGTGGATGTATCTATAATGTATATTTTAATATAGTCTCTATATTATATATTCTTTTTATTTCTGTGTTTTTTTACTAAACGATTATCTTCTCTATCTGCTGTACTGTATTGATGCTGCTGCTGGAACCTTAATTTCCCTGAGGGAACCCACCCATGGGATCAATAAAGTTCTATCTAATCTAATATAATCGAATCTAATTGAATCTAAAAACACTCATTGATAATTTACAGCTCAGTGCATTCTAGACACACCTGATACTCTGTAAGTTCTGTAATTATATATGTAATTGGATCTGAATGGAACTACAATATTAAGAGTCCGCCGTTCCATTTATCTGCCGCCAAACTAGCTTTATATAAATGAAATATGTGGTTCCAAATTTTGAACAGAAGTGTAATTAGACTTACACTGATAAAACGGTGTCGCTAGGAATGTACATTGGAATGTGACAGCTGGCTCTAAATCGTCTCTCTTTTTATGATTAATTATGTAACTGTAATCTTTGACATTTGAAACCATGCAAATTCAAACCACCACTTTCAGAGTTCTGGCGACTATAAGAGGAGATCCGTCCCAGAGCATGTAATGGTTATGCTCCTGCTTCTCAATTATACTTTATTAATGCAAATAATGCAAATCACCTTTGAAATAAGATTCAAAATTTCTGTTTCAGAAATGTCAGGATATATTTCCAGCAGTTCTTGCTATACAGTGTGTTGCATGCTCGTGTGCAAGTGGAACTTAAACTGTGAACGATTAAAAAAAGAAGAAAACGAAGGAAAACCAGTGAAAAATAAAAAAATACAATAGCTTAATCTCTATTGTTCTTGGGGGGAGAGAGAGGTGTTGTGTGCAGGCAGGCAGGCTGAAAGATAGTCTACTTACGTTAACCTCTGTGATAGCTATGTCAACAACGCTACCCACTACTATGAGAGCGTCAAATGTATTCCATGCATCGACAAAATAATGCTGCATTTGGGTGGGGGAAGGGGGGAGTAGGGGGGGGGGGGATGAAAAGAAATGAAAAAAAAAGAAGAAAACAAGAGAGAGGAGAAAGGAAATAAGAAAGGAAACAGTTACATATGAACATTGACTTCTTGACCACATGGGGCAAATCATAAAACCAAGGGACAGGTGTGGATAGAAGGTGGGGGGAGGGGGGGGAGAAAAAAAGAAACCGTATCCGAGACATGACGGAGGAGAGGACCTGTGGGCAGTCATGCTTTCTCATGAGAAAAGAACATCAACAGTCATAACTGCATGGAAAAGAACATGAGTCTCTGGTTAGTTTGGTTAGTCACAGTGAAAAATATGTTCTGTCGCTCGCTCTCCTTCTCTCTCTCTCTCTCTCTCTCTCTCTCTCTCTCTCTCTCTCTTTCTCTCTCTCGGGCTCTCTCTTTCTCTAAATGTCTCTCGGTGTCTTTTGAGGCCCCTCTACAGATGGCTCTACATCCAGAGGTTCTGGGGGCTACCGCTTGACACTGTGCCACAACACACCACAGTGGCCATCCTGCCTTCAGGAGAGGTGGAACTCGAAGAGGAAAACAGCAGCAGGAGGACATGGAAGGAAGGGGAAGGTAGGAATCACAGAGGAATGGAGGAAAGGAGAAGTGAAGAGAATGGAAAGAAAGAGATGGAAGTGGGATTCAGAGGAAGGAGGGAAAGAGAGAGAGAGAAAGAGAGAGAGAGGGAGAACAGAGAGATAGAAGAGAGGATGACGGTGTACTTACGTTTATTTCACTCAGAATGACGTCTATAATGCTGCCAATTACGATGAGGAAGTCAAAAACATTCCAGGGGTCACTAAAGTAACCCTATACAGGATGAAGGGGTAGTTAGACAGGCAGCATCAAGCATTAAGCACATCTGCATACCTACCACTCTCCTCTAACACTGTGGGATTGAGCACCCGTTAAGAAAGAAAAAGAACGTCCCAAGCATTCTTACATATCATACACGAAAGCTGAGAAGTGGGAGAGAGTGGGACACCACCTAACACCAGTAAAAACGGCAAGAAATGTAGTTAAAAGGTTCAAATTGAATGTGTTTCTGCTCACGTTCTCATATTATCCTAAAAAAAAAACATAAGATACCAAATGCAAGTCCTAGTCAAGCCGCAAGTCTAGAGTCAATATTCACAAAGCACATTCCCAATAACATTCCCAATATTGGAAAATCTGTCCTCTGAGCTAACGCCACTTCGTAACCAGTGTACTAATCGCTTTCCCAGTATGTCTGACTTTGGCAGGTCAAGGTAAATGTATAAATAACAGAATTCACACCACTCAGTTATGATTTATTTAAGGCATCCACACAGGTGACCCACGTGAAACCTATCACGTAATATCGATGTATGAGATCTCTGGGCCAAAACTCTCTCATCTATAATCATTTCTATTGCATTATATTAGTAAATGTGTTCAATTACCCGAATAACAGCCTCCACACCGCAGGGTTAGTTTTCACACCTTGCCTCCCTGCTAATCCTCCAAATATAAACAGTCCATTTCCTCCCATGTGACTAATAATCACTCATTGTCTACAAATGTATCCAAATACTGTAATAACTGTGTTCTACTTTGTGGTCCAAACAAAACCTTCTGTCTGATTCACACGTCTTGGTTGGGAAGCTTGTTTGGATCAAACGGAATCTACAATATCTGTGTTGAGTTTTCACTCCACAGTTCAATTTCATTTTGGTCAAAGCTGAGCTGAGTTATTAATAAACATCTTAACGATGCTGGGAATAACGTGAATCTTTGCATTTGTTGAAGAGACGAGCTCATTGCTTAGAATATTAGTAATCTCACGTAGGGTGTACTCACACTAGAGCATAATCATCCCCCCTCCCCTCCCTACCAACTCTCCTTCACCTGCCCAGGATGGGCTGCACCTACACGGAGCTTCACACGGAAAAGACACGGCCAATCCACAGAGATTAAACTGTAAGAGACCCTGAAATAATAATAATAATAATAATAATAATAATAATAATAATAAAAATAACACTCATCATCACCATCAATATCATCACCATCTCTTTCCTGTGTATTATAAACTAAAACTAAAACTTCCTGATCTCCATATTTTACTGTTCAGCCCCTTTTAATTCATAAGAATTATGATTTATTATAAGAGTTGCGGCCCTCTCTTCTCTAATAGAGAACCTCTTCAAACAGGCCAGGGCACAGTTCACTGGACTATGCATGAGCATGGTTCGGTGATCACACCAGGCTTTGGTGGTACAGACTGTCTAGTGTGAGCGCCCCTTAAATGTGAAATACAAAGGGTATCAGGTTGTGTCCCACTCTGTCCCATTTTACAGCCCTCTGACAAAACCACCACATTCCCCAATTCTCACATCCGCTCGTTATCTCAGATTTGAATGAAATCACCGTCATTCTTCAGTTCCACCATCATGTCCAAAATCTTTCACTGGGGAAAACACAGCAGTGCTGTCTAGTGTTGTGAGGATTTTAGTGTTTAAGCTTTTTTTTTTTTTTATTGAGGAACCTTTTCAAGGTAAGTTAAATATAGTTAGACGTGTCAGTTCTATTAAACATGATGTAAACCTTGGAAAAACAGATCAAACATGCCAGAAAAATGGGTTTGAAAAATCTATTTTGCCCATTCTTTTGGGGCCGGGGGAGCTAAACATCTCTGTGAAAGAGAGAGCAAGAGAGAGATTCTACATTGACTAAAGGTGTGACCACCACTCATACTGGGAGAGGCTGGTCTGCAAAAACAAAAACAAAAAAACAAAAAATGAAAAGACAGATTCAGTTGTTTTCATGCCATTTTAAATAGCAAGTCATATAAATAACAACCCTGTCAATTCTCAGTGAGCTGAGAGGAGCTGGAGATGATAAAGCACCTTGGTGTCCAGAAGATACCTGAAATATCAGTCATTACACAGAACACACAACACTGCGTTGTGGTTTACATGTAAAAATTAAGAACATCCACACCACAGCAAACATCTGGATACACATTACATATAAGCTGCATGTGTGTGAACATGCTGTGAGACTCTATTAGAGAGTAGAAAAACGTTCCTGGAGCTAAAACTCCTGAGTTTTTAGGCTTTTAGGCCAAACTTTGTCCTAAATCTTGGCCCAGTTCAAATTGCCTGGGAACAGACTGTGACAGATGTACGCATTACTTTCAGCTTTCTGAAAAGCCACCAGTGGTCCAATATAAAGTGTATATTTGGAGACAGTATACTGTAGGTGCTGGTGGTTTTGGTATTTGGTGGTATTTGATATGTCAGTCGTCTATGGCATTGGATTAATTATTCTATTTTAACAGTCTTATAAAAGAAAAAAATGTCCCAAATACAGAACATGAAAAGACAAAGACATAACAACTAGACTGGTTTAGACTGGTCTAGTTTCTGTCTGTAAATGAGTGTGTCAAAACTCTGGAGAGAAAGCCCACTAATGAAGCTGCTCCTCGTCAACGCTGCTCAAAAATGCGCCTGCGGTAACAACATGCTGATAAAAACATCAAAAAATGACCAAAAATCCTTTGTTTACTCAGAAAAATGAATCTGTTTAGAGATGTTCTAACTGTACTTGTGTCTAACTGGGAGAGAGTGTGTGTGTGTGTGTGTGTGTGTGTGTGTGTGTGTGTATGAGAGAGAGAGAGAGAGAGAGAGAGAGAGAGAGAGAGAGAGAGAGAGAGAGAGCGCAGGACCAACATTGTCCAGAAGGAATAGCCATTAACAGTGAAATTAGTGTCTGGAAATCCACACCTAATAATAATACACTGTCATAAATGTCAGCTTTAGTTTATGATCACTGGATCTGAATGTGGTGTTGGAGAGGTAGGGAGAAGACCGTACCCTGGGCTTGAAGGCAATGAGTTTGAGGATCATCTCCACAGTGAAAAGACCGGTGAAAAGCATGTTGAGGATGTTCATGGCTTTGTTGAAGGATGGGGACTGACCATGGTGCTGTAGGGAGACAACAAATACTCTTTTCTGAGACATTAAGGGAACTTTACAACAAAGGTATGTTAATGAACATTACTTAAGACAGTAATAAACATTACCGAATGATTTACTTTGATCTCAATTAATTATTCACTAATACTACTTAAGATATTATCCAGCATTACTTAATATTTGAGTAATAAAATATTTGATAAGTGGCAGCCGACAGCTCACAGCACACTCTCTAACTGTAATGAACTCTTAGAACCCGAGATACAGGGCACCCGGACAGCATTCACAGCGCGTCACGTTCTCCAGTCTCATTCCAAAATGGATTCAATTCATTTTTCCCTCTAACGTCTACACACAATACCCCACGATGACAAAGTGTGAAAAGTTCTTTGCAAATCTATTAAAAATAAACCACAAAAACATGTAGGTAAGTATTCACAGCCCTTACTCAACGCTTTGTTGAAGCACCTCTGGTGGCAATTACAGCCTCAGGTCTTTTGAGTATGATGCTTCAAGCTTGGCGCCTGTTTTTGGGATGTTTCTCTCATTCTTCTTTGCAGAACCTCTCAAGCTCCATCAGACTGGATGGGGAGAGTCGGTCCTCAGCCATTTTTACATTATCTCTAGAGTTGTTCTGAAGCCACTATTTTGTTCTCCTGGCAGTGTGCTTAGGGTCATTGTCATGTTGGAAGATAAATTTTGTCCCAGTCTGAGGTCCAGAGTGCTGTGGAGCAGCATATAATCAAGGATTCCTGCGGCATGATGCCGCCACCACCATGCTTCACTGTAGGAATGGTGAGCAGTGCCTGGTTTCCTCCAGACATGACTTAGCATTAAGTCCAAAAAGTCCAGTCTTTTTGTTTCTCATGGTCTGAGAGTCCTTTAGGTGCCTTTTGACAAACTCCAGACGGGTGGAGTGCTGCAGAAATGGTTGTCCTGCTGTATGGTTCTCCTCACTCCACAGAACAACGTTGGAGCTCTGTCAGAGTGACCATTGGGTTCTTGGTCACCACAGCCAGCTCTAACTTCTATTTATGTATGGAGACCACTTTGCTCATTGAGACCTTCAGCAGAATTTTTCTGTGTGCTTCCCTAGGTCTGTGTCCCAATACAATCCTGTCTCGGAGGTTTACAGACAGTTCCTTAGACTTCATGTCTTGGTTTGTGCTCTGACCTGCACTGTCTACTGTGGGACCTTATATAAACAGGTGTGTGCCTTTCCAAATCATGTCCAATCAACTGCATTTCCCACCAGTGTCCAATTAAGCTGCAGAAGCATCTGAAGGATGATCAGTGGAAACAAGGTGCATCTGAGCTCAATTTTGAATGTCATGGCAAAGGCTGTGGATACTAATGAACATTTTAGTGTTTTATTTTGAGATTTTCTTTCAATTAATTTAATAAATTAAGGTTGTAACATAACAAAATGTGCAGAAAGTGAAGTATTGTGAATACATTTCAGATGCACTTTATATCCGGCTTTATATCATATCAGGATCAAAGTAACCTAGAGAAAAGAAACACCTATCTAACCACTGTGGGACAAACTATCAGTGAGGAAACCAGCTCAAATTCACTCATTTCTGAATTCAATCCCAGTTCAAATGCCAAAGGAGCTTCCAGTGCATGTTTACTGCACGTGTACATGCTCAACCTGCATGCAGACTCTGACTGATCAGAGAGAGGGGGCAGGGCTGATAATGCCACTGACTCAGAAATTGGATTACAGAGGATAACAGGAAAGGAGGGGCTGTTTTTTTTTTTTTTTTTTCAGAATAAAAGCCCCGAGAATGTATAGTACTGATACATTCATAACTAAAAAAAATCATTAAGGACATTTAATATGAATCATATAAATATCCCTGTCAATCTTATAATTTTCAAGTCAATCATAAAACTCAATCATAAAATTTTCTTACATCTAAAATGAAGAAATATTCGAGGAGTGTTGGATCTCCTGAAAGTAACAATAGTTGGTATGTGTGATAATTATTTTTCTAATCTTGTGGTGAATAAAAGTACATCAAACTATGAAAACATAATGCAAAATTAGTCTAGAGTTCTAAAGGTTAACAACCAGTGCAATAACTATCCTACACTATACGGACAAAAGAATTGGGACACCTGCTCCTCTATTGTTTCATCTAAAATCAAGGGATCAGCTGCCACTGATGTTGATCGATATATAAGTGTACATTTATTCATTATTTGTTTATGTAGTAATGCTTAATAATGTCTTAATTAGTGTTCATTAATGAGTTGAGACATTACCAGCTTTCCATAGTAACACAGAGACTGACCTGCATTGCCAAGCAGATGGTGTTGAGGAGGATTAGGGTGAACATCAGGTATTCAAAGTAGGTGGAGTTGACCACGTACCATACCTTATACTGGTATGGGTTTTTAGGAATGTACCTGCGGAGTGGCCGTGCCTTCAGGGCGTACTCTACACATTGGCGCTGTAACATGGTAATAGCACGGAAAAGGAAGTACAGTTAAACTTCACATTTGATCAAACATTGTTCAGCTCAACAAAAGCAGTTAATATACAAATAAACAGCATAAACAATACACAGAAAACACCGGGTAGTGACAAATTCACTAAAATCTGACAACTTTAATGTCATGAACAAGCATTTTATAGGTTTATCAGGTTGTTTTGAGAATATTTAGTTTTTTTAACACAATCTAAATGAACTCAAAATTCAAAAGTCAAAAGTGTTGACCATGACAGCCTCCACCCACACCTTCACTTGATAAACAGTGTGGCCTCTAAGTCCATTGGGAAATACTTTGCTTTAAAAATTGACTAATAAACATGATCTGAGTTCATTTTTTTTTATTTACCCCCTTTTTCCCAATTTGGTGCCGCCAATTAACCCACTGTATTACTGGGACCATCGCTTGCAAATGCTCTAAAAGTGAGGACAAACACATGCCTCTTCTGATACAAGCAGGTCAGTCACCACCTCTAATCAATCTCGTTTCAGGAGCCAATACACTCAGAGTAAACCACCTAACAGATGCCTATGCCGGCCAGCTTCACTGTGGGAATGATGGGGAGAGAGTAACATCTACCCACTCAGAGACAGCAAGGCCATTCGTTCTCTCTCAGGGCTCCGGCTGCTGATGGCCATCCTCGGGCTATAGTGCTAGAGCCATAGTCCGCTGAGGCACTAAGATCCCTTAGATTCTTTTGTTCATGTACTGGATTTACAATTAATAAGCAGCATTAAATAATAGTTTGGCTCTAATTGGTCATTTGTGTTTGTGAAGCACTGGACTCGTAGCCTCAGTGTTGGTTGTCCAGTGATTATGTAACGCCTCCTTGATTCTGAGCTTTCTGAACCTCTACCTGGTTCTTGTCCAGCTCGCAGTTCTTATACTCCTGCTCTCCTTGCTCCTGAAAGGTGACGATGACGAAACCTACGAATATGTTCATCATGAAAAAGGCAATGATGATGATGTAGATGATGAAGAAGATGGAGATGACCACACGGTAGTTATAGATGGGGCCAACGTCTTCGGCATGGGAGTCAATGGCTCTGTACAGAAGCCTGCAGGACAGAAACAGAGCGTTAAAATCACATGATTAAGAAATGTTCTCTCAAATGATCTGAGGAAAGCTTTACAACACACCTTATTATCAATGGTGGACGTCAATGTAAAAAGAATTTACACTGACCAGCCATAACATTATGACCTTATTTGCACCCTCATTGTCCATTTATCAGCTCTTCTGACCATATAGGAGCCCTTTGTACTTCTATAATTCCAGACTGTAGTTCATCTGTTTCTCTGCAGACTTTATTCCCCTCCTTTCACGCTGATCTTCAATGATCAGGACCCCACAGGACCACCACAGAGCAGCTATTATGTGGGTGATACGTTATTCTCAGCACTGCAGTCACACTGACATGGTGGTGTGTTCGTGTGTGTGTTGCACTGGTACGAGTGGATGAGACATAGCAGGGCTGCTGGAGTGTTTAAACCCCTCCATGTCAGCGGTATTGATGAAGGACTAGAGGACGACCAACACAAATTGTGCAGAAACCGATGAGCTTCTGTCTCTGACTTTACATCTACAAGGTGGAGACACTCGGTAGGAGTGTCTAATAGAGTGGACAGACACATCTGCTCTGTGGTGGTCCTGTGGGGTCCTGATCATTGAAGATGAGGGTGAAATGAGGAGAATAACGTCTGCAGAGAAACATACTCAGAGGTGCTAATAAAATGAACAGTGAACGTAGAAACACGAAGCTGGTCATAATGTTATGGCTGATTAGTATATATTTCTCACATTATACATCTTTAACATAGATTTTTTGTGGCTGTTAATTAAACCTCTGTTCATAATAATAACAGGGAGTGTGTTTGTGACGCACCCTGGCCATCCCTCAAAAGTGGATACAGCGAACAAGGCCATCATGCCCTGCAGAACATCGTCGAAGTTGAAGTCACTGTTCTCCCATGTACGCGGAGCTCTCTCCGGCTTCCCAACGTTACCATCTTTATACAGGATATAAGTCCCCCTGTAAACACACACAATGTCCTCGCTTTACGTCAGAATCAAACTTAGACTCGAAATCGCATCGTCTTTATAGACTCGATGTGTTTATCAACACCAGATCTGTACCTGCATTCCGTCTGCGTCTGTTTGGAAGAGTCTGTGCAGTAGTAGAACTTGCCCTGAAAAGCACAGTGACAGTGTGAGACTGTGAGGATACGCTCCCACAGAAGGAAAAGTGGCACAATTCCCATTTCTGATTATATCCAACATTCGTCCCAAACTCACATGCAGGCTCAAACGCTCTGATTGCTGTCATTTTGGACAGCCTCACAGAGCTGCAGACACTGACAGCTGGACTGGGTTGTGTTCTTGGTTTCTTTAAACTTTGCTTTTAAGCGTTTTATTTTCCTTTGACGCTGCCTTCCTTTGCAGCCACGTCCTGCCACAAGTGCATTCGGCCATTTCATTAGGAACACGGAGCAGTCCCAGTATGTTTTAATTTGAACAGAGACATCTCCCCAAATACCTACACCTGTCCCCCACTGCTTCTCCTCCATGCACATTTATAAGGAACAGATGAAATATCACATGAATTCCAATCTGGAACATTTGTGGCATTTATTTGATGCTCTTATCCAGAAGAACTCACAGGGTTACTCATGTTACAGAGTAGTGATAAGTATCTTGCCCAAGGACTCTTATTTGTTAAACACAGCATAGTTGCCCAGACTGGGAATTGAACCCCAGTCTCCCACATGGTGTAGGAGCTCACTGGTGTTAACTGTTGTGCCACACCAACAATCTGTCTCTGCGCACACTGTTACAAATCCAATATGGATCGGATTTCAATACCACATGCAAGCGGCCCAAATGGGAATGGGAAAATGTCACAATCGGTGTGTTTGCCGTTAACACTGATGCACATGCGGATCAAATATCCGTAAAGATTGGCTTTTAGGCCACTTTTACCTGCTGTGTGTGTGTGTGTGTGTGTGCGTGTGTGTGTGCTCTCACCTTAAAGAGTTGCACCCCAATACACGCAAACATGAACTGCAACAGGGTGGTGACGATGACGATATTCCCGATAGTGCGGATAGCCACGAACACACACTGGACAACATGCTGCAGATATAAAGAAACGCATTTACAAGTCAGGGACAGGAATGCAGAGCAGGCTGTCTGAGCAGCCTAAGACAGAAGGCAGGACCGAGACCCTGTGAAGACTCACTTTGAGGCCCTTGGCTCTGTTGATGGCCCTCAGAGGTCTGAGGACTCTAAGAACCCTCAAAATCTTTACTACATTAATGGCACTCGACCTGCAGGGCACAGAACACAGAGCGAGGATTCTGAAAGGATGGTTCGTTGCTTTTGAAATGGCAATTAAATGAGCACCACAATTACTTCACCCACACGCTATTCATCTCCACACACTCACACACTCGCCTTCTTTCGCACACAACACCAGTGGGTTAAGGCCGTTTGGCTTGTACTCACTGAATCCCTGAGGAGATGAGAGAGACACTGACCACCACCAGATCCAGAATGTTAAAGTAGTTACGACAGAACGATCCCTTATGGAGGAACGCTCCATATGCTGTCATCTGTACAGGAACCAGGTATGAAAGAGACGAGATAAGAGAGCGGACGATGAAAAGGCTGTGAAAGATCTGTAAGGTGTGAGTAAGAGACACTGTCCAATGAAAACCCCACATCTCCATTTTTGTTCATTTTCAGTTTCCATGGTTTGAACCTTGTAGCTGCTCTGCATACTGTACAAATAGTTCTGGATCGGCGGACCAATAGAAATAGTACATTTTGGAGATGCTTGTTTTTCATTGGACAGCGACGATATGACGAAATGATGATTGGGAATGTTTGTTTCACCTTTAATATGATCTCTATGGTGAAGAGACCTGTAAACACATGATCTGCATAGCCTAGAATCTGCAAGAGAAGAAAACAGATTAGCACACGGCAGCGACGGGGTCAGAATGACCTACACAGGCAGGAGAGTGTGTGTCAACCTGGTTTCTGAACGAGTCACTCTTCACTGGGTCCTCTGCAGCCAGAGAGATGCTGCTCAGCAGAATGAAGAAAAGGATGAGATTGGTGAAGATGTTGTGGTTGACAATCTTATGACACAGGACCCGAAACCTATCAAGGGGAAGGAGAGAGAGAGAGAGAGAGAGAGAGAGAGAGAGAGAGAGAGAGAGTCAGAGAGAGAGAGAGAGAGAGAGAAGAGAGAGAGAGAGAGTCAGGAGAGAGAGAGAGAGTCAGAGAGAGAGAGAGAGAGTCAGAGAGAGAGAAGAGAGCGTCACAGAGAGAGAGAGAGAGTCAGAGAGAGAAGTGAGTCACAGAGAGAGAGAGAGTCAGAGAGAGAGAGAGAGAGAGAGAGAGAGAGTCAGAGAGAGAGAAGAGAGCATCACAGAGAGAGTAGAGAGAGCCGCAGAGAGAGGCAGAGAGCGTCACAGAGAGAGAGAGCTGAGAGAAGTGAGTCACAGGAGAGAGAGAGAGTCAGAGAGAGAGAGAGAGAGAGAGAGAGAGCTACTGAGAGAGAGAAGAGAGCATCACAGAGAGAGAGAGAGAGTCAGAGAGAGAGAGAAGAGAGTCACAGAGAGAGAGAGAGAGAGTCACAGAGAGAGAGAGAGTCAGAGAGAGAGTGAGAAGAGAGTCACAGAGAGAGAGTGAGAGAGAGTCAGAGAGAGAGAGAGAGTAAATTAAAAGTGAGTAAATTACTCTTTAAAATGTATCAACATTAAAATACATATGATGAATATAATATATTAGACCGTTTACCCTTTCAATTAAATTATGGACAAAATCACCTTTTCCTCATCAGTTCTCTGGGACGCATTATATGCTATGAACGATTTTTTTATGAAACCTGATTAGAGAAGTGTGGGGTGGGACTGCAATGCTTTTGGGAAGGAAGATTTAAGTATTTAGGACAATGTAGACAAATCTGATCAATATTTATTGATCTACTCATACAGAAGTGGTGTCTCTTAGACGGCGTCGGGTTTAACACATCATGCCAGACGTCTCTGCATGGAGGTGTGGAGGTTCCGAGTGGTGTCCTATGATGATCCATCTCATGCAGCTTGAATGTTCTCACTCAGTTCTGCAGGTGGTATGGTAGGGGTGGAGTGTTGATAGAGCGTCCAATAGCATCCCACACATTTTCAATCAGGGACAGGTCTGGAGGACCTTATTAACATAATGTTGGGTTGTCAAAGTTCCTGTAATGAAGATCTAAGGTGTTTTTACATTTTATGAAATTGCGCTTCACACCACGACACCAGGCCTTATGGACGCTCTGATGGTATGAAAACCGTTGATCTTGGTGCTGACTACGGTTCCTCAACACAAACTATGGTCATCTCAATCTGGAGACAAAAGTTGGCCTGAAGATCACCTACACATCTGCTTTACTCCATGCTACCTGGGTTTTTGATAATGAGTGTATTCATAAAGGAACAGTCAGTCTACCATTCAAGCTCCCACATGGGTTATTAATGAGCTCCTGCACTGGACGTATGTAGGCTCATTCATTTATGCACAGGTGGCTGAAGACGAAGAAGGCCCTGGCTTCAGGCATGGGCACAGCTTTCTCCTTCAGCTGGATGTCTGAAAGTGGGCGGGGTCTCGGACCCACTGGCATCTCTGAAGTTCTTCATCCTCCTCCTCCCATGGTGAGAGAGTTTGTTATAAGCAGAAGAAATTAGAGAAGAGACATAGATCAATCAGTATCAACAGCCTCAGTCTTAATATCAATTAATATTAATGTCCATTATTTTGTTATTAATAATAACAAGCTTCGAGGACAAAATATTGTGTCTTAAAGGAGACTAATTCAATCACTGAAATCTCTGAATTAACTTTTATAGATATAACTCTGTCACTGTGTTCTCCGTACTGTTATTTCTGCCTATGCCCACATCAACTGGTCCTAGAGGCACCCCACACCCTGCATTTTACTATGGGGGAGAGGGTGCCTCCAGGACCAGGGTTGAGAAACACTGTATTACCTGGGAAATCATTCACTGGATATGGATTCTTCTCCTCATTCTCATCACCAGTATAGCTTTCATCAATATTGATCTGCAAAATCACAACAAACCACAATCCCATTTTAGATGAGTAAGAAAGTTGTATACAGTCAGGTGAGGTTATGGAAAGCTGGGGAATGGAGTTGAATTCATAGAGTTAAACAGGAAACAGAAGGACCTGTAGGATTCTGTAAATGTGTATGACCAGTCACAGGTGTGTACAACGCACTTCATTTCACCATAGTCTGCAGACAGTCATCTACTCACACAGATAGGGGTTAACCCTTGGTAGTCCTAAAATTCTGGACACACCTGACTGATTTATAATGGGCAGTCTATATGTTATAGATTAGATTCACATATATATCCATAAGATGTATGGATGCAACAATAATATTATAGGTTATAGGTAACTTATCTGAGAAAGTACTCTTGCTATAGAGGCACATGTCCTACAGTATTTTACACGTCTGTGTAAATTACACTTAAAATCTTAACGTAACTGAAGGCCTCTATATTTACAGCTTATATTAGTGAATATACTGAATATCTCTATTTATTATCAGAATTTCTTTAGCTGTTATATTTTATATTCATTGTATGTAAAGTGACATCAATGTATTTTATTTTATTTTATTTTAAATGAGAATTTAATTTTAAGCGTAAATTTAAATATATCAACATTAAAACACCTACAATGAAAATAATAGATTAAATTATGGACAAAAATAACCTTTTTCTCATCTGTTCTCTGGGACGCACTATTATGTGCCATTGACCGCAGCTGATATTCAGGTTTGAGGATTTGCACTTGTTGGGAAATAAAACGCCTAATCTTTAACCTTTCATGCATGAATGATGACATGAATCACAGTTTTATCTCTCTCCTTCAGGCTGAGATATCTACTGAATTGTGTGTCTGTGGGTTTTTATGTAATTGTTTAAGAGTTGTTCACATGTTCCCTGTGGATTAATGGCCCAATGGGTGGAACAACTCAGGTTTTTTAAAATAAATGAAATAGAATTATGCTTTAACGTGATCTGGTCTGGCTTTGAAATATCATGTCTTGTGTTTTCAAATATTAAACGAATGAAATAATAAATAAATCAATACTATGGGTACTAATAGTGTTCTAATAGGTGTTCTAATATAGCCTGTGTGTGTGAGGGTGCCTCATGCCTTGGTGGTGGTTGGAGTTTCTCCATCAGAGGTGATTGATTTTTGCTCAATCTTTCTTCTTTCTTCCCCTATTGGCGGTTTCTCATTGTCTTGCTGCTTTCCACTGGTCATTCTGTGAGACATAAAGAATGGAAAATCAGATGTGATTTCCTTTCCATAGACGAGCATGAAGTTCCACGCTTTCTAGAACTACCTTCTACTGAGGAGGCTTTACAATCAGTACGCTTTCACAATCACACTCAACGCTCAACCAGCACACCCGGGTGAGAAGCGTACTCTCTACCCAAAAATGACATTAAGGACAGTGTTGAGCACTGGGGGGGGCATACATCACTAACACACACACACACACACCCACACACACACACACACACACACACACACACACAAATCCGTGCAATTTGTGTTTTCAGAATATCCCAGAATAATTTATAAAATGTAAAAATAAGCTCATCCTCACTGACTCAGGAAACAAATGTAACATAGCAGCCTGCCAGATGGGAAAGGAGTGGGTTAGGATCACTTTTTCTAACGGCCCCTGAAAACGGTAAACTCTTCTATTTGTACAGTTCATCCCAGGCTGCCTTCTGAAGGCACAATATCTGGCAACCAATCAGAAGAGAAACATTTACATTAACCTTTAGAACCCTATACTAATAGTGTGGGATTTTTTTGTATTTTGACAATTTGTAATTTGCTTTGTCAAAATGTACTTGCACTTACAAATTTATATTTAGACATTTATAATAATAAGTTCTGCAAAATACTTGAAAGTGGTCTAAATAAAATAAAAAACAACCGGAATATACTTTATTATTTTTGTGAATTATGTATGTATCAGTATTATCCCGTCTCATGACTTTTATTCTGAAATTTGAACAATGTATGATCAATAACAGAGAATAAACAGCAAAAAATAAAATGAAAGTAAATGTAACTAATAGAGCCTCAATTCATCCTAAGAGCAGGTCGATTGTGATGTTCTGTCAATATTTCAAAAGGTGTCATTTCATTATTACTTATTAATGTTAATTTTTATTATGTTGATAATGATTCTGTATATTAGATCACTCAATATTTGATAAACAATCAAATGATCTGAGAAATATTACACATCTGGACCTACAACTATTTCAGTTGCCAAGATTGCTTCTGCAGTGCTCTGGATTCTGTTCAATTCAGAAGATAACCTTGGCTGTTTGAAAGGGGTTAGCATACCTGGCCAGTTTCTTCCTCTCCTTCTCTTCCTCTTCCTCTTTTTGAGCTGATGTCAGGCTCTCTATGCTCAAGCAGTTGTCCACAGCGATGGCCAAGAAGACATTGAGGAGGATGTCTGTTTTGCACCAGAGCTCAGGAGCTTTTCGTCAGAGGAATCTGAGATGGAAGTAATTAGGTGGTCGGGCGAACTGAATCAAAGTGCAGAATATAATCTGCACAAGTCTAAATTAATGATGTCTGAGTCTTTGCTTTGCAAAGCTCTGGCTTTGGCAGCATTCCCAGCTACGGCTTCCATAGGGAATATCCCACATATCCATTTTGAAATTCCATTCTAATAACAATTAAAAACATCTCCACTAAATTCACACTATTGAACTGTTGAAAAGCCCTCTTAGGCACTAAATCCATGTCTGAACATCACACATCAAAGGATACAGTTTCCACAAATGAAGAGAATGATGAAGTAGATGCACACAAGCATGCCGGGAAATGACGGCCCACCGTACGCCATAATCCCATCGTACATCACCGAGTTCCAGTCCTCTCCAGTCAGAATCTGAAATCGCTACAGCGGGCAATCAACACAGTGCAGAATCAGAAATCCATACGTTTGGACCACGCAGATCTTTCAGCCATCGCTTTCTATGAAGCTGAAATCAGACCTGAAAGACTGTGAGCAACGACTGCGGGAAGTTGTCGAAGGTGCTACGACGTGTCTCGCCGGTTGAACTTCCCGCCAGAGCTGCATGCCAAGCAAGCTGGAAGATGATGATGAAGATGAAGAGCAGCAGCAGGGAGGCGATGGAACGGACAGAGTTCAGCAGAGATGTGACCAGGTTGCTGAGAGAGTTCCAGTACCTGAGGGACACAACAGAGCAGTGCTCAGAAGGCCCGCTGGACATTGCGGTAATTAACCAAAATCAACTGCTTCCTCGTATTTAAATTGATACTATTCGAATATATCGCATGATCCAAAATATTCTGTCCGCATAGAAGGTTTGGTTTTACATCAGTGTGTTCATTAAAACATCTCCAAAGTTCTCTCATGGGAGTCTAGCATTATTTATAGCTTCATCACACCTGTTTGGTAAATCAGTGCTTAGTGATGGTAAATCAGGTGTGCTGATGGAATTGAACATATGCAGGTTCTCTGGCTAGATAACTTAGGGGAGAACTCTGAACCAAAGTTTATTCTTCAAACTAGCTCACAAGATCTCAGCTACTTTCTTCAGAATGAGAAATTCTTCTTCTCTTTACTGTATCTCTGTTCTAACAGGGTCATCTCTCATTGATCATCAGAGACAGGAGGAGAAATAATGGGATTAGATGCCTGAAACTTTTATAAACTCATAGTCACTGACAGTTTTTGAATGTTTCTTTCTTTCTTTCTTTTCTTTCTCTCTCTGACAACCAGATTGTCCATTTAGTCCGCTGAAATACCATGACAACAGGGCGCAGGATGATGAATGCTGTGTGAGTGCGAACAGTACAGTGACTCTGATAATCAAACGACACTACCAGGTTTGCTTTGTAATTTAGACCCACAGTCTCAGCTCATGTTCCTCACACTCGAGTGTGACTGTGGTGACTTACCTGGTGATTTTGAAGATGCGCAGCAGGCGCACACAACGCAGCACTGAGATGCCTAGAGGCGACATGATCTTTGTCTCCACCAGGATTGTCTCCAGGATCCCACCGCACACCACAAAACCATCAAAGCGGTTGAAGAGTGAGACAAAATATGCCTGTAGGCCCAAACTGTACATCTTCAGAAGCATCTCGACAGTGAAGAGGTTTGTAGGACCTTGTTGGTTATATTCAGAGCAGGAGAGTCGAGGACATGAGAAAACAAAGAGACGTAAATTTGATCGCTGGAAATTCAGAGAAGCAGATTTGATTGGTCAGACATGTCTGTTAGTGAGTAAGAGAGAATCTCGCAGCGTTAGATGGTGGTGTGTTTCGGGCCAGTGCAGATTTAACTGGTGCAGCAGCAGAGATGGCGTTTGTTCATACTGTAGCTGTAGAGATGATCTGACCAATATACCATCTTAAACTACACCTGCGGAACCATTCAGAACCTTAATGAGTGGGAAAGAGCTCTCCTGCCACTCCTTCAGAGGCTGATCTTGGGTTCTCCTGCCACTCCTTCAGAGGCTGATTTTGGGCTCTCCTGCCACTGCTTCCAGAGGCTGATCTGGGCCTCCTGCCACTGCTTCAGAGGCTGATCTTGGGCTCTCCTGCCACTCCTTCAGAGGCTGATCTTGGGCTCTCCTGCCACTGCTTCAGAGGCTGATCTTGGGCTCTCCTGCCACTGCTTCAGAGGCTGATCTTGCCTCCTGCCACTCCTTCATAGGACTGATCTTGGGCCTCCTGCCACTCCTTCAGAGGCCATTCTGGGCCTCCTGCCACTCCTTCAGAGACTGATCTTGGGCTCTCCTGCCACTGATTCAGAGGCTGATCTTGGGCTCTCCTGCCACTCCTTCAGAGGCTGATCTTGGGCTCTCCTGCCACTCCTTCAGAGACTGATCTTGGGCTCTCCTGCCACTGATCAGAGGCTGATCTTGCTCTCCTGCCACCTTTTCAGAGGCTGACTTCGTCCTCCCCTGCCACCCCTTCAGAGGCTGATCTTGGGCTCTCCTGCCACCCTTCCAGAGACTGGATCTTGGGCCTCCAAGCACCCCTTCAGAGACTGATCTTGGGCTTCCCTGCCACTCCTTCAGAGACTGATCTTGGGCTCTCCTGCCACCCCTTCACACTGGCTGCCCAACTTACAGCTACTGGACTTGGACTAGTTTCCCACCCTGCCTTGGCTCAGTCGCTCCCCTGCCATCACTCACTATGTAGAAATTGGAGCCGAATTATCTGCTGCTGTTACTATTAGGACCACCATCAACCATCGCCCTTATCAATAATGTAAGAGTAGTTTGACCAGAGGAGGATGGGTTGGCATCAATTCATAGTTGTCATATGAGTGCCCTCCTATAACACGAAGTACCAGTGTCTGCTCAGTCATAATGGTTGTTAATGGTCTGTTTTTTATTCCTATTGATTACCTTGTACGTCGGTGAGCCACTGCGGTTGTCGATGGTGTTCGGGGCAATAGTGAGGGTGTTCAGGAACACTAAAAAAATCACCAGCCAGTAAAACACGTTTGACTTCACGGCAGCCCGGCACTTGCGCCGGCAGAGACGATTCCAACGGCGTGAATAACGACTACAGTGAGAAAGAGGGAGGGACAGAGAGAGGGAGGACAAAAGACAAAAAGAGAGAGTCTATTAATTGAAATGTATTTATCACTATTGAGAAGAACTGATAGACAGTCTGACAGTTCATTCAGAATAAAGTGGGTCAGAATGACTCAAATAACACGTTGTTGACCTAAAGCAGAGTTTCCACTTGTGCACCCCTACTTTATTTGCTCTTAGGGTTCTTAGGGGTGACTGTTGCATTGCTTTGGGCCACAACAGGAAGAGCACAACATATGAAATGGATGTACAGTACACACTGAAAACAGACACACATATATGAGGAACTCTGAGGAGGGCATCAGGCGGCAAACCATGCCTTCAGACAGTGAGAACATGTACTAACCTGAACTTGGATTTGGAGATCCTAATTTCGGAACGAAAAACAGAATGGATTATACAAACAGAACAAGGACATGACATCATGGAGGACATTGTCTCCAAGGAGAGAGACAGAGGGTGCAGTCAGCAGCTCCTAGTTCAACACACACACACACCCCGCACCCCCCCAACCAAATCAGTACAAATCAAATATTCATTATGATCATTTATGAACCAGTGCCCTCTTGTGGCTAGAGATACCTGGTTCTGAGCTGAGGAAGCAGCTGAATAACACCCACAGAGAAGGAGGAGAGAGAGAGAGAGAGAGAGAGAGAGAGAGAGTGACAGAAACAGTAAAGAAAGGCAAGAAAACAAATCAAGTGTGTAACAAACCACAAAAATCTCATCACAATCAAAGGGATGATTTGTAGAGGAGGAGAGAAAATGAAAGAGAGAAAGGGTTTCTGTTGTATTCTATAATCTCAAATCAGCCGTAGCATTTCAACCACCTCCTCATTCTCTTAAGCACTCGTTGCCCATTTGATCAGCTCCACTGACAGTTCTATGGCTCTACAGACTAAATCTGTTTCACCTGTTCTCCAATGGATTCAGATAGCAGTGCTGCTGGAGTTTTTAAACCCCTCCGAGTCACTGCTGGACTGAGAATAGTCCAACCAGAAACATCCAGTGAGCTCTTCTGGTGGACAAGGTCGCCATTACGCAGCTTGTCCAGCTGATGACCTGAACCCTAGTCTCCAACGAGAACCTAAAGCTCATATTTCACTTATTGCAGAAAGATAGCTGCACCACTCCAAACCTGTGACACCACTTCCTGGCTGAAGCCAAACTGACTGTACTAATGTAATGAAGATAAACAATGAGCTCCCACAACATGCTAGTTGTGCCTCTACGCCAACACCCCAAAGTCACAGGTAAGTGCTGATGAAATGACACAGGACCTTGGAAAATACATGGTCTATTCTAACAACAAAAACGGGGGTGTGCAATCAATGTCACAGCCTGAAAGAGAAAAACGTCTAAAGAACATTCGGTCAACGCAGCATGACAAGAAACAATATTTCAGCCATAAGCATGAAAAACAATGGAGTCTCATGACTGAAACACCTTCTGTCTTCATGCCACCCAATGTCCCTTCTACAGACAAATATTGACACTGTCTTTCTTTCAATTTATAACACCCCACCATTCTGTTCTATATACCCTGTTCTTTACTGACCCTACGTCTAGAAATATAACATTTAAAGACAAATTCCACAGATTTTCACAACGTTTCTGCAAAATTCAATAAAAAAAAATGTAAATAAATGTATTGAGAGTCAATTTCTGTGAGATGATATAAGATTTATTGTAGTTCTAAGATAAGATTTGTACTAAAATTAACTTTTGATCCATTCATCGAAAAATGGCACAGTGGTGGCAGAGGAACACTGTGACCACCACCTTATTTCTACTCTCACTGTCTAGTCTATCAGTTCCTCTGACCACACAGGAGCACTTTGTAGTTCTGTAATTACAGACTGTATTTCATCTGATCTTTAATGGTCAGGACGCGCCACAGGACCACCAGAGGAGGCATTATGTGGGTGGTGGGTCAGCACTGTGTGTGTTGATGCTGCTGGAGTTTTTACTGTGTCCACTCACTGTCCACCCTACTAGATGCCTAAGTAGTGTCTCCACCTTGTAGATGTAAAGTCAGAGACAGAAGCTCATCCGTTTCTGCACAGATTGTGTTGGTCATCCTCTAGTCCTTCATCAGTGCTCACAGGACACTGTTGGCTGATGCTCTCAAAGGTTGGTGGACTGTTCTGACTTCAATAGTGACACTTAGGGGTTAAAACTCCAGCAGCACTGCTGTGTCTGATACAGAGAATTAAATAGCTACAGTTTTTATATCTACGACATGTTTCATGACTTTGCAAGAAAATAACGACTGAATTTTGCGGAAATTTGGAAATGATTGTGGATTTTGCTTTTAATGAGTGGGAAACGGGTTTTGAAATAGAACAGAAAGTAGGTGCGGAAGAGGAGAGAGAGAGGAAAAGAAGGATAGTGAGGGAAGAAGAGTGAATCAGAGGGACTTACGCTAGGCGAGTACAGCAGGTTTCTCCCTCCATGTCTCCAGCTGGAGCGTTATCAGTGTTCACCGACTCATTTTCACTGGCTGGAATACTCACTATGATGCGTGAGAGAGAGAGAGAGAGAGAGAGAGAGAGAGAGAGAGTTGATTTACCAACGAGGAGATGATTCATGTTTCACCCAGGTCCGTCCCTACTCCACCTGCTCTGTTTCATCTGCTACATCTGTAGACCACGGTCAGTTACCACAGACAATCGCTCCACACATTTCCTGCATTTAAATCCAGAACAGAGAATCTCAGAAATACGTGTCCTAACGTCAGTCAACGGGAAGCTGCGTTGGCTTCCTAACGAGCCTGTGTTTTCCTGCTCTTTTTTACATCCAGAGAAATGACCGTGGTATTCCAACAATATGCTGCAGAAGCGGCGAACACAGATTAGGTTGGAAGATTGGAAAATGCTACTCCTTTGAAAGCCTGGAATAAAACGAGTCCTTTCAACAGTAAACAGCATCTAATAGTTCTTCTCCCTGAGGTGCACAGAGGTACTGTAGCCATGGTAATGTGCAGCGGGATCTTTCATCTTTAAAGGGAAGATATCATGGGCAGCAAGACCCCTGGCTTTAACTGAACGTCAGTCATCTGGGGGCTTACTCTCAGCACTATGTCTGAGGGTGTATAAGTGAGGGGACCAGTTTACAGTAAACAGCATCTGCAAGCAAACTATCCTAAAACATGACCTCTTTAGGAAGTTATTTTACAGCTTTTGAATAAAAAGCAAAATGTAAACGTGACTAAGTCGGCAAAGGACGACAGTTTAGTAAGAAAACCCGACATTTTATATTATATTATACTCATTTTATATCTGGATCTAACTGAACAAAACCCAACATTTCACTGTTAAATCAAAGTTGGAAAGAGACAGAAGAGAATTGTAAAACAGCATGAACTAAAAACAAACAAACAAACAAAAATTAAACCTATTAAACATCAGCAGCAGCAGAACAAATGAAAACCAGTCCAGCAACCAGGTGCATGCAGGCAGGGATGAATGTTACATGCTTACTGGGGTCTTGAAGCAGAGCAGAGCAAGGGTCCTCTAGTGCGGGCTGCATTCACACATTCCCTTCACTCTAACCATCAGCTTTCATGCCCCATGTTTGCAGATGAAATGTTATATTGTTATATTGCATTAAACACACATTTTGCCTCTTCAGTCTGTTATTAGTGCAGAAAACTAATAGATATGACCTCCATTTACTACTCCTGTCATCACCACTCATGGCCTGCTGACGCAAAGCTGGTGGTCCACCTGAGTTTGGCTCAGCGTTTGCCGAGGGTCTGCTTAGTATTAAAAAAATGCGACTTTTAATTCAGAGTCCAATTTATTGGTTTGTTTTATGTTTGTTTTATGTTGTAAATTTGCCTGAAAGAGCAAAATTGGCCAGTGCTTTTCATGGGGTAGATACGCCTCCACCCAGTGTGATGCTGGTCATAATGAGATGGGACCTGGCGCTTCTCCGAGTGCTAGCTGCCAAGCAGACGCAAAGGTGACAGTCTGAAATTCAGGAGGTTTCATGCATTTCAGAGGAACGGATCATCTTCACCTTCCGTAGTGTCGGGCGACGTGACGCGGATGGGGAGGAGTCCAACAGGGTGGGGTAATTTGCACGATAGAAGAAAAAGAGATTTTGCGCACAAATTCCGAACCTTATCACGCCAGTGGACTGACATGTGCTTGGTATCTGGGATGTTATTATGATGAGGTACGTTACAATGAGCTCTGCACACTCTGTTACACTCCTCCTGCTGGTTACAGCTAACGGGATAAGAGACGGAGTAATCTTTTTACAGGTAAACCAAAGATAAACTGATTGATAACCAACAATGTTGGTGGAATTCATATGTTAATTTAGTAATTGAATTGAAATAATTGAATTTAATGGTTTTATGTTGATTATTCATGACAAGTAATACTATAGAGTTTTATGACATATTTTGTTATATTGCCTCTATCATGAAACCACAAACATGGTGATAATGTTTATAAATGTTGATAAAAAGGACTTCCATTAACACCTCTGTTGTGTCGATTATACGCGCTTCATCAGCTGCACACACTGAATCTAACCAGTTGTTTTATTGTAGAACAGGAGCAGCTCTCTCCAGTCGTGGTTTGACAGCATGAAATAGATCCCAGCTTATAGTTAGAACATTGCTTAGTGGACAGAACCATGTGCAGGAGAAACTGCTGTCTTTGTCCCCATGTACCTCAGATGACTGGACAACATGTGAAACTGAAGAGGGATGCGTTCATCGGGTAAGAAACCTACTGGGAATTTCAACTGAACTGCTCTGATAGCTAGACTGCCCGTCCGTCCGCCCATCCATCCATCCATCCATCCTTCCATCCATGACACATATTTATTTGACCATTTTCATTCTTTCATTCTGTAGGTCAGCTTTTAAAAAAAGGCGCCACCCAGAGCAGCTGCGAAGGGTTCCATCAAACAGTACGACGGTCACTAACATTCCACATCTAAAGGAAAAGGACTGGTTAGTCTAGAGTATAAGGTCCATTTAAAGCCAGTCACACCATTGTTCAGGCATTTTCTGCTGCTCCAACTATGGCATTATTTTACTGCCAAAGGTTGAGAGCAATTTGTTTTTTCAATCTCAGAGCACACTTCATGCCACGCTCACGGGGGCTGCATTCCATTCCACAGGTACTTCAGCAGTGCCCTTTCATTCCCTACACAGTAATCATACGATATCAGCTAAGGAACTGTTAAACAGTTTCATTAGAAACGTCCTGCAGCGCCATCGACTAAACGACAGCGCGTGTCGCTGCGAGCAAACCAATGAACTGCAGACGTGCATCATATCTTAAATATACTATTTAATGCGATGTGATGGTGATGACTGATGCTGTAATGCATCATCAGCCTCCAGGTGGCTCAGTGCTCCCTTTACACAGTCTGCAAAAGTCTTTTAGAACAAAGTCTTTTCACTTAGGCCTTTCCTGGTTCTAACCTGGTTCCATTCCGGCCTTTAAGAACCACAGTGACTGTCCACATTTATACCAGTCATCAACAGAGGGCTCCGTACAGCATCATCAACAGAGGGCGCTGCGCAGCGTCAGTAAACTGGAAGGGAACCTGTTCTGCGCTGGTGGAAAAGGCCAACCTGTGGTTCAGAACCTCAGTTAAAATGGATCTACTGGGGTGATTGGAACACACCTAATGAGAATGTAGGGCAGCGACAGCATGAATTCATTAGTTAAAACCGTTTCCCAGCTTATGATTGGCTGACGACCTTTGGCAGTTCTGTTGCATTAAGAATCCGAGCGTGAGAGCATGGAATGGTCCGCAAGGGAGCAGAAGGCATTCGTACACATGTGCACACTTTCTAAAACATAAGAACATACCAGCTGCATTCTGTGTTTTGGTACAAAGCAAAGCCAGTCTGAGCGAGATAATGGTGAACTTGAGAGTCCATGTGTCTGGACAGTCCGTATGCAAACCAGAACCTTTTATTACAAAGCAACCTGCACAGGCGGGTTCATTATTTGAACCGATAGGCTTTGCTGGTTGGATGATCAGTGTCGACAATGATAATTAGTAATACTAATGTATAATACAGTAATAATAATGTAATATATATAATAATAACAACGATAATCACCTGTAAAAGGAATAGTAAACCTTGTAACTCCAGACTTACCCAAGAAGTAAACCTTATATATACCAAACAAAAAGATGTATGCATATTTCATGCACAGTCATTTGGGGAAATTGCATATGCTGGAAAGAAATCATACTTAAAAATAAGAGTAAAAATTCTGAGGGCAAACATGCACAAGGTCCCAGGATTTTAAACCACTGCCAAACAGAAGCCTCACAAAGAAAAACAGCAACAAACGCCTTCAATTCAATGAATCCATGTCTTCATTTCTGTTTTAATATTCAGAATATGACTGTAACGCGGTCATGATTGTGAATATTAATGCCTGTGAGAGCAGGAAGGTAACTGGGGGGTTTCGTAAACATTGTGACTGGAGGAGGGGGTAACCCTTTCACTCCCTCATAGCCCTGTTACTTCAGAGGAGATAACCATCTGCTTTTGATTAAAAGAGTGAATTTTACCATATAATGCATCTCCTGCCTTTTCTGGAGCCGGGGCTGTGGGGAGCGGTCAGGGTTAAGGTTTCGAGGCCATTTACATTTTAATTTGTGTGTTTTGCTCAGTAAAAATATTGCCATGCAGACGCACACGCCTTACAGTACAGCCGCTTTTTTCTTCACTGCTCCACGAAAGTACTGTAAACGACGTTTCTTCCCTGGAAACAACAGAAGAAGGCCAGAACTCAGAGCAGACACACACACACACACACACACACACACACACACACACACACTCACGATGCACACAGAAAAGAATTCATAAACAGCTGTCCACTGTAGAGACCACCATGCACGAAAGGGTTAAGTGTACCTTAGTATCATTTTAATTATTAAGTAGTTCTTTGAACAGAACAGCACATGTTAAGAGTGTGTGACTGATGGATGCTGAGAAGCAGATCCACACTGAGGCTCTAGATGGCGTAGCTCCTCACAGCCATCATACATCTCAGCTGGCGTCACCGAGGCCCTGAAACATCTTTCTTCTCTTCTCTGCCTCATCTAATAGCTAATTCTTTCCTTTCCTTTAATCTGATTTACAGGTGTGTGTGTGTGTGTGTGTGTGTGTGTGTGTGTGTGTGAGGCTTGTTCTCATCTATTCTCAGTCAAGGGCTGAACTTCCCTTATAGCCGTCACTCTCTCAGGCTCTGAAAGGCCAGAGTCAAAAATAAACCCAAACAGCTCATGCATTTGTTTACTTCCTCTCTCTCTCTCTCTCTCTCTCTCTCTCTGTCTCTCTCTCTCTCACACACACACACACACACAACACACACACACACAACAAAGCAACACATGACATAAATAAACTTATACATTTGAACTTAATAACAATTAAAGAAATAATAATTAAAAATATAAATGTTTTTGTAATTCTTTTTTCAGTTTGGCCTCGACATGTCATCCCTTCTCTCCTGATAAATTCGATTAGAGCAAGTCTGCCCCAGGAATTTGCTCCGATTGCCTGGGCGGCTCTGCTGCAGCTCGGCCATTATTAGCAGAATGAACTCAAGGTGGAGTAAAGGCCGCTATTCTACAAACGACCCCCAGAGGTCAGAACCGCCCGGACAGTCAGAACAAAATCCTGGATTTTGACTTGCTGGACTCTGTTAACAGCCAAGGCAATATTTCAGAAGTCGCTCTGAATGTTCAGTACGATGCCTTCAGCTAGACTCATCTCTCTCTCCTACAGTCACATGAGTCATAACCGGCCTGTCAAACATCAAGATCAAGTGCTTGTAAGCCACGAACAACACTGACTAACCCTTTAACGCCTGGGCAGCAGCTGTTTCTTCACCATTAACCGTTTGATTTCTCATTGAAACAAAGCAAAATGAAGATTTAATTTACTCTGAAACGGAATTTCACACAGAATTCTTATCCATGTGAGTGTTCACAGGCACTCAGAATTAAAAAGCAACAGAAAGTTCCTCTCAGTAAGTCATTTATTCTGTCCAACATGGACAGCATGCAGACCAGCGACTGTGGGGTCAGATTTTAATTAACTTAAAAAACTAATATATATATATATAACAGAACCATTCATCCTCTCATGAACCCAAATTCAGAATTACAGACTATTTCTACATCACATTAGAGGTACAAGCTGGAAAATGTAACCTGAACTCGCAAAACTACTCAAAACTGAAGACTGAAAAGTACCAACTCTACTCAGAATGAAGACTGAAAAGTACCAACTCTACTCAGAATGAAGACTAAGAAATACCAACTCTACTCAGAATGAAAAGTACCAACTCTACTCAGAATGAAGACTGAAAAGCAGGAAAACTGCTACAGTGTCAGATTTAGACTTGTACGTGTAAAGCAGATGAATGGTAGCGGCTATATTTTCATAACTATTCAAGTCAATTAATAAATCTTAATGAAGCAGTGCTCATGAATATTAATAAGTAGTAGGCCGGCTTATTCAAACCAGGTTGGAAGATGGAACGGCAGGTAGAGCATATGAATCATTTAACATATACAAGAAAATACCTTTAATGACAGAATAAAATTGTGAAATTATATTTGTAACAATAACTCAGTTCTCCTAAAACAACTTGTTCAAAGACCTTTGATCAAGCCTTACGCAGAAGTCTGGATTTATGGAAGCACTAACGCAAGTACTGGTCCCTTGATCAAGGGTGCACTGTTGCCTGGTGCTGTAATGGGGTTTTGGGTTCACTAACACACAGCTGGTGTACATGATGTACCGGCTGGGCTGCAGAGGCCCCTGCCACTGAGAGAAGCACTGTCCAGAAAAGCTGCCCTAGTGAAACCACTCCAGCAGAAAGATTCCAGCACAAAGATCTGCCTGACATATGGCCACCATGTGGCCACCAGGACTTACAGGAAGAGACAGGGTCTCTCAGTTCCACTCATTGTCCACTCTATTAGACACTCCTACCCAGTTGCTCCACCTTGTAGATGTAAAATCAGAGACAGAAGCTCATCTGTTTCTGCAGTTTGTGTCGGTCATCCTCTAGTCCTTCATCCGTGCTCACAGGACTTTGGATGGATATTTCTGGTTGGTGGACTGTTCTCAGTTCAGCAGTGACACTGAGTGCCCGTCATGTCAGTGTCACTGCAGTGCTGAGAATGACCCACCACCCACATAATAGCTGCTCTGTGGTGGTCCTGTGGGGTCCTGACCATTGAAGATCAGGGTGGGGGACAGTGGCAAGCTGGGGACATCTCCCCACCAATCCAGCCGTTCCCTACTATCTTAACCCCATGCTCCATCCTTTCTCCATCACCACTACCAGAAACTGGCCTTCTCTGTCTCCTCCCCTGTCTCCTTGATGGCCCTTCATAGTCCTGACCCTGTCAACCCTGCCCCACAGAGTAGGTGAACCACTGCTGTGCTTACAAAACCTCAGCATCCAACTTCCACAGGGTGGTTGGTTGCATTCCAGCCAACATCCAGGCACTCTGCTGCCAGATCTGGGTACTTTCCTCGTTTCTACCTGTAGGCAGCTGACATTCCTCTATCGGAACTGTGGAAGTTCAGCGTTTGGCTACTCTACCCACCTCTGGTGGTCTACAAGACCTCTGGTGTCCTGTGTTATCTGGCATCAAGACTTTAGCAGATGATCCTTCAAATCCTGTAAGTGGTGAGGTGGGACTTTCATGGATCACTTCAGTGAGCCTTGTGTACCCATGACTCGATCACTGGTTCACAGGTTGTCGTTCCTCTGAGCATTTTTGGTAGGTATTGCCCACCAGAAAAATGGCATACCAGAAACCCCCCAGAGAACTGGCCTGGTGTTTTGGAGATGTTCTGACCCGGTCATCTCGACATCACAGTTAGGCCACTGTCAATGTGACTCAGATTCTTACACTTGCCCATTCCTATTGGACATTTAAAACCACCTGTCTTAAATTGTGTACATTCCCATCCTGTATCACAGAACAGCTGTGACCTGTCGAGGCATGAACCCTGCAAGACCTCTGACGGTGTTCTGTAGTATCTGGTGCCAAGATGTTAGCAGCAGATGCTTTGAGACATGTAAATTGTGAGCTGAACTTTGGGCACCCATGACCCATGATGGCCAGTTCACTGGTTGCTCTTTCCTCACTGGTACTTGACCATTGAATACCACAAACCTGCTGTTCAAAGTCCTTGTTAAAGTGACTCAAATCGTCAGGAACTGACTCTTCTTTTGCTGCCCAATATACACCAATCGACCATAACATTAGGAACATGTTAGTGTGTGTTGAGCTGGCATGCGTGGATCACAGCGTATTTAAACAGGGTGTCCACTCACTGCCCAGTCTATTACACACTCCTGCATATTTGCTCCACCCTGCCAGAGACAGAAGCTCATATACTTCCTTCATCAGTGCTAAACAGCTGAATATCCAGCAGTGACACTGAGGGGTTTAAACACTCCAGCAGCTCTGCTGTGTCTGATCCACTCATACCAGCTTAACACACACTAACACACCACCACCATGTCAGTGTGACTGCAGTGCTGAGAATGACCCACCACCCACATAATAGCTGCTCTGTGGTGGTCCTGTGGGGTCCTGATCTTTGAAGAACAGGGTGAAAGGAGGAGAATAAAGTATGCAGAGATACAGATGAACTACAGGCGATACAGAAGATAATCAGAGTTCTTGATTTTGTGGCTCATGAGTGCAGGTGATTTAGAAACTCCAGGCCAGTAACGCAAGAAATTATGTAACTTTTTTCTAAATTCCCAATGAACTACACTGGACTCTTGTTCTCTCAACAACCAGTACACTGGTCAGACGCTCTTCTGTCTGCAGCTTGGACAGGAAGCTGTTTCTAGAGTGCCTGGGTGTGAATCTAGAGCATCTCTAACCACTGGTTCCTTTGCTTTCCACTGCTTCAGCTTCCTCAGAAAGACCACATTAAACTTTAATGCAAATTAAAGCACCAGCTATTTCGGTCCACGTTGATCACATGACACTGCGGTATACTTCCCTAACCCATTCATGCATTTACACGGACATGCCACAGGTCGTAGGACAGCAGTAAACTGAGGACACAATTCTATTTCAGAACAAGTTACTGTGGCACAGCGTGAGTCCGAGACAACACAGCGCCTGTGAAAGGGGTTTGCACAGCATCCAAAATGACTTGAGGACACCTCACCCGAATGCCTGCGCTTTACACCTCTAGACTCAACGAGCCAGATCCCATATTGAGGCTTTATGCTCCAGATTTTTTGATGTCTCTGAGAATTAAAAACCTCACAATGAAGTTTCTCACCGAAACCCGTCTTTTTTAGGCTCACACTACCTATAAATGTGACCTATATCCGACATTTGTCTGGACGGTTCACACTCCCAAACTGACCCACGTGGACATCTCCCTATATCACCACTGAAAACCTCCTTCACTGCTGGCGTCCATTCTCCAGTGACGCTGGCCAAAACCAGCGCCGACCTCCTGCAAGTGTTCAGACAAATGTCAGCTATCGGTGACATTAAAAGGTAGTGTGAACAGTGTGAACAGCCTAAAAAAGGTTCAGAGTTGGTGAGAACATTGGAAATGGACCATTTTTCCTGCAGTGTGAAGTTCTCATGGGCTGTGTCTCTGTCATAAAGCACTCAGAGCTCAGGGCAACCACTGCACTGGCGACAGGATCACGGGTGCTCAATGCTGTGATCCATGGAGGCCCAACCTCGCAACTCTTAAAATCTTGGTCCATGTCTTGGTGGGCCACAGCTGTTCTGCAACATCATAGGGGAACCTACACAAAGCACTGCATCCAGCTCTGTTCCCACATGACCACATCAGCCGGACATTAAGACTTAGCCTTTGGTCAAGATGATACTGAACTTTCAGAAAGATCCGTGCGACCAGTCGGCTGATCATGTAACGAAGCACACTGAACAAATTAGATTAGTGTTGTTAAAGAGTTTCCAAACATAATGGCAATTAAAGACAACCATACGCAAGCACAGACACACCCACACACCAGCCAATGCACTCAACACACCAGCCTACACACTCACACACCCGCTTACACACTCACACACCAGCCGACACACTCAACACACCAGCCTACACACTCAACACACCAGCCTACACACTCACACACCAGCCTACACGCTCAAACACCAGCCTACACACTCAAACACCAGCCTACACACTCAACACACCCGCCTACACACTCAACACACCAGCCTACACACTCAACACACCCGCCTACACACTCAACACACCAGCCTACACACCCTGCCCTGTACTTACGGTTTCTGGGTTTGTCATCGTCCAGTCCCTCATCGTCGTTCTCCGGGTCAATGTCCTCTGCTTGAGTGATCCAATCCAGGTAGCCCTTCAGATCCTCCTCTAGCTGCTGCTTTTCACGTAGCTTCTGGAAATCTCCTCGTGCCTTGGCCTTCTCACGCTCCTTAGAGAACTCTCTGAGCAAGGGGAGCAAGGGTGATGAAGGAGAGGGAAGGGAGGAAAAAAGAGACACATCTGAACGTCTTTGCTAAATATGCACAGAACACAAGCAGACGACAACGTCCAGACACAGACACACAGGCATGAACATGAACCAAGTGGCGGAAAAGTCAGAGAAGGCAGAGGTTACAGATAAACTGAGCAATATATAATATATTGCATAATAAATTAAATAATATAATAATATGCTTGTGTTTCGGGCCAAATAGGACGTAGTTTCCTTGAGAGATGTGTGGAGTCTGATCATACATGTACAGTTTGTGTTCTTGCTTATATTTTCTGCAGATGCATTATATAATAATATATATATATAATTATAATTATATATATAGTTCAATAAGCTTTATTGGCATGAACACATTCACACAGTATTGCCAAATGTGATTTATATAGATTATAAGCCAAAATAAAGTGAATTTTTGATCAAAACATGGTCAAACTCGTACAAATACTTAGATTCTGTAAATTCTTCATCATGAAGAAACATTTGAGGAGCCTAGGATCTCCTCTACACACTTTTCTAATTTTTTGGCGAATAAAATGATGAAAATGTCCTCCATAATTAGAGCTCTAGAGGTTAAAGCTCATATTGCTTTAAGCAGTCGGGGACATTTTGTGTTGTACCTTCACATGTATGTACGTCTGGACTCTTGAGCTCTTCATTAGTTCATAATTGCTACAAACAAGACTAACAGGCAACGAAAAGGACATTCAGCAGTTTCATAAATTTGTGGAAAGTGGTGAAGGAATGATTTGACTGAATGATTGGAGTGAATTTCTTACTACCAGTGGACCTTTGAATAGAAGATCAGTGGTCCTCAATGTGCTGCTGCTCACACTCCAATCTTTTTTGTATATTAAATCATTTCATATGTTACAGATATTATAAAGAAGGAAAGAAATTTCATACTGACAGCAAGCAAAGAGGACGCAACATCTAAAAAGAGTCATCTGTCTGTCTTAGGGTTGCTAATTCTCCAGTTTGTGACCAGAACTTTCCCAAAATTTTGGAGCTACAGTATGAATTATTTATATATTAGTAAAAGAGGAGTTATTCTCCTTTGAGCATCTTGAACCAAAGTAGTTTCTTCTGGTCTTCCGAGGTCTAGGACCACATCCATTAAGATCTTTTAACCTGGTGTGTATTCACAGTTGAATGCTGCTGTGAACAGTTAAGGAGGTTGAAGATGAAGTTATCTCCAAAAGGCATAAAGGTAAAGATGATCAAGGCACATCAGAACCACACTTGACTGCAAAATACATTCAGGAACATTTTGGACCCTGGAGTTCAGCGACACCTGCGCAAATATGGTCCTCATGGACGAGTCCTCAGAAGACAACCTCTCCTGCGTCCTCATCCCAGAAAAGAGTCAGAAGAACATCTAAAAAAGCCTCTATTGCATTTTGGAATCAATCCCTGTGGACTGATGGGGTTAAAATATAAATTTATGGCTGCAATGAGCAAAGGTATATGTGGAAAAAAAGGGCTCAGAACTTCACCAAAAGAACACTTCTCCAACTGTAAAGCATGGGGGTGGATCAACCATGCTTTGGCGTTGTGTTGCTGCCAGTGGCACGGGGGACATTTCACGGGTAGCGGGAAGAATGGATTCAGTGAAATTCCAGTAAATTCTGAAAGCAAACAGAAAACCATCTGCAAAAAAGCTGAAGAGGATAATGATCCTAAAGTTCCACAGTAGGCCTCAAAAGGTGCAGCTGAAGGTTTTACCATGGACCTCACAGTCTTCTGATCTGAACATCTAACAAAGAGCCATGCAGGCAAGACGGCCCAGGAATCTTACAGAACTGGAAGACTTTTGCAAACATCTTTAACGTTATGCCTTTTGGAGATAATATATGTATGTATGTGTGTGTGTGTGTGTGTGTGTGTGTGTGTGTGTGTGTGTGAAACCTAGTTGAACTCATTTGTTAATTGGCAGTGTGCCTCAGCAGGGAAAACCCCAAATTGTGCTAGACTGCGGCCCTCCAGGACCAGGAGTGAATACCCCTGATATACAGCAAGTAACTGCCCCAGGAGAGCTTTCACATGCTCTGCTAAACTGTTTCTGGATTGGAAAGCTTGGGACCCCAAGCCCTAATTAGCAACCCTAACCTGTCTGCCTGTCTGTCTGTTCACATGATAGTCTGTCTCTTACCCGCTCAGGACCCCCAGAACCAAGTTAAGAACAAAAAATGAGCCAATGATGATTAGAGTAACAAAATAAAGCCATGGCCAGGAGTTCCCTACAGCGTCATTGACCTGGGAATGGAGGGAGAGGGGGATAAAGAGAGATGGAGAGAAGGAGAGAGAGGGGGGAGAATTAGCAAATGGGAGGACTGGTACAACAATGGACCTGTCTTGATCCCTTTCTATGCCTCTCTGTCCTTTTCCTGATCATCCTCCCCGGAGATGAAACCTGTTCCATTGGTCTTTCTTTTGGTATCTTCTGAGGATAGACCACCGACTCAGAAATGCACACACACACACACACACACACACACAGTGACAAACACACGCACAACACACATCGCTTACCCGCTCAACACCCCCAAAACCAGATTTAGAACGAAAAAGGATCCAAAGATGACGAGACTGACAAAATAGACCCAGGGAAGCTCATAGCCCATAGCATCCTGCATCTGAAGGAGGAAGGAGGGAAGGAAGCCCAGTTAGGAAAAGAGAGACAGAGCAAGACAGAGAGAGAGAGAGAGAGAGAGAGAGAGAGAGAGAAAGAGAAAGAGAAGAGCGAGAGCAGCAGAAGTCAAACTCAAAGGGCAGACAATCTTACATTGAGAAGGCCGTCTTCTTTATGCAACTACTTCAGGATCACTTCGAGAACAGTGACGGGAACAAAGAGCTATGAAACACAGCCCCTGCTGTTGCTACAGACAGCAGACAGAGTCTTTGAGAACCCACTGGAGTGGAGTACCCTATGACTCACATCACTGTATCAAGAGTGATTCTTCACTCTTCAGGTGCTTTTCTTAAAAAACCTGATAAGCTCTCATGAAGCAGAGAATAAACTCTGTAGTGTGTTATTATGGAGCAGATGAGAAGGGTGTGCCCTCTGTAGTGTGCTCGTGTAGTGTTCTAGCACTCAGTGGTAAAGCATGTTAGGACTGTAGTAACTGTGTCAACAGACAGACCCGGACTAAGAAAAGCAGCCATATGAGTCACACAATGGCATATAATAGTGCGACTGGTCATTTCAGGTGACCAGTGTCTGGACTGATTACTGATTTTAACCACATGCATATACACTTATATCAAATGCATCTGAAATCTCATCGCTCAGCATCTTTCAATGCTGAAAATGCTTGCAGTCTTGAAATTTGCAACTCTGAAGTCGCTTCAGAGTGAAATGTCTCTGCAGGGGGAGGAGTTCCGGGTTACTGGGAGGAGTTCTGGTTGACAGATGCATTTACACTGCTGTAACCGGTGGCTCAGATGTGTCTCCCAAAGACCTTGGAGGCATCAGATTTGCATCTGTATTGAATGCATCTTGGGTGCGTTTACACATGCACTTTAATGTGGCTTAGATTTAATCCTGATACTCAACATGAATAAAGCATGCAGGTCTAAACCATGTCTTAGTAACTTTATTTTCTCTTAAATTGATGCCCCTGTGTTTGTCAAATTTCTATGCAACTGCAGTGCAGGGGTGAAAGGGCACGCACTGCTGTTTGGCACATGGATGGGCATTCGTTCATACCATTTCCATTCCATTAACAGAGACGCTGACAGCACTGCAGTGACTCGGACATGGTGGTGGTGTGTTAGTGTGTGTTGCGCTGGTATGAGTGCATTAGAGACAGCAGGGCTGGTGGAGTGTTTAAACCCCTCAGTGTCACTGCTGGGCTGAGGACAGTCCACCACCTGTCAATGACCAGCATAATGTTATTGCTGATGGTGCAGTTTTTTCTGCATTCGACGGTGCAGCAGGTAGGGATTAGGTTTAACATCAGCAGGGTATTACTTTAATCAGAGAGCTTTTAAAGGACTGTTCCTCAGATGAAGCATAGAAGTAAAGCACATGTAGAACAGGGTGGGGGTACAAGTGGAACTGTGGGGTACTTTGAGTTTTTGTTGAAATGGGTCAAATCTTTTCAAAGATTTTGGAATGTTGTCACCAATTCCACTAATACCATTAATACCAGTGTCGAAATGAAGACAGTGCTGGTCGTCCATGCAGGGATTAAGCTCAGTCCATGGCTGCACAGCATTCTGAATAGAGATTCTCCTCTGTTGAGAGGGAGATGTTGTCTAGAGCTAGGCTTACTCTCTGTCTAGGAAACCAATCCACTGACCCCTTGGGTCACGTTACAAAAGGAGGCCTAATTGGCTGCATTTAAGGTTGTTCTAAAGCGAAAGAACCAACATTAAAGGCCCCCAAACCACTGTGACTGTAAAATACATGACTATTTTCTTATTCTGCCGACGTCAGCGTGGCTCTGGCTATTCATGCAAGTTATTAATGACAATGACAGTTTCGTCCCGCGCTGTTTTAGAACTGATGATCGAAACAGGGCATCCAATCAGAACAGGGACATTAACATACATCACTCCTGAAGGCATAGGGAGGTAAAGGTAATAGGAACTTACTCAAATTACCCCATCTTCCAATTTCAGCAATGCGTGCACACACACACACACACACACACACACACACACACACACACACACACGCGCGCGCAATGCAATTCCCTTAGGACTGCATTGAAAAAACAATTAATTTGTTTAACACTGCCTTGGACTGTATAGCACTATATACACAATCAACCGTAACATTATGACCACCCTGTTTCTACATTCACTGTCCATTCGAACAGCTTCACTGACCACACATGAGCACTTTGTGGTTCTATAATTACAGACTGTAGTTCATCTGTTTCTCTGCAGACTTTATTCTCCTCCTTTCACTCTGATCTTCAATGATCAGGACCCCAGAGGACCACCACAGAGCAGGTTTATGTGGGTGGTGGTAGTGTGTGTTGCGCTGGTATGAGTAGGTCAGACACAGCAGTGCTGCTGGAGTGTTTAATCCCCTCAGTGCCACTGCTGGACTGAAAATAATATCTGAATTTAACATTAAATAAAGTCAGAAATTAAGTAACCTTAACAGGACAGTGTAGAGCTGCATGATGTAGAACAGTCAACCAACCAGAAATATCCAGCCAACAGCGTCCTGTGAGCACTGATGAAGGACTAGAGGATGACCAACACACACTGTGCAGAAACAGGTGAGCTTCTGTGTCTAATAGGGTGGACAGTGAGTGGACACAGTGTTTAAAAACTCCAGCAGCACTGCTGTCTGATCCACTCATACCAGCAGAACACACACTAACACACTGCAGTGCTGAGAATGACCCACCACCCCCATAATTCCTGCTCTGTGGTGGTCCTGCGGGGTCCGGTATAGTAAGAGGAGCTGATAAAAAACAGTGAATGTTGAAACAAGAGGTGGTCATAATGTTATGGTTGATTGGTTTATATTAACCTATTCTTTGCCCTGCAGTCAGAGGAGTGGGTGGGCTAGTACAGTAGTGTATAACCTGGCATGCTGAAGAGTGTACTGTGGGCTCAGACCAGACTCACCCAGTATAGCACATCAGTCCAGCCCTCCATGGTGATGCACTGAAACACTGTCAGCATGGCAAATGCAAAGTTATCAAAGTTTGTGATGCCATCGTTTGGGCCCTCCCATCCCATCATGCATTGTGTGATGTTTTGTGGGGTGCAGTGGCGCCCGTGGGCAGCGTTTGGGGCACAGGGTGCAGGCTTCTCCTCAGCTATAGGACCTGTGAGACAACAAGGACTTCAGTAAAAAGTAAAAGTATCAAAAATACTGGTGTGATTGAACATAGCTTGACTTATACTACTGTAACTGTTTCTTTTAGCGACGGGAAGCAACCGCTGGATACAGAAACAGGGTCCTGATGCATAACAAGCTCTCGTTCTGTCACTTTAGAGAACGGTCAGCGTATTGTTGGAGCGTTAATAATATCGGTACAGGAGTATTTACAGAAGAAAGACAATGTGCTGACCTTTGTGTCCATTTTTGAATAAAAAACATGTGCGGTGCATCTTCCCCATGAAGAGCTCTAGGCCGATGATGGCGTAGATGATGATGACGAAGAGTACGAGCAGGGCAATGTGCAGCAGGGGAACCATGGCTTTAATTATGGAGTTCAACACTACCTGTAAACCTGAAACATCACAAACAGCAGAGCCAATGTCACGCACAGCAGATCAATTAATAACTGGCACTAATTTAGACCTTATTAAGCATTACTAAATAATTAACTAATGAATGAATGAAGTTACAGCAGGTGTCCCAATATCTTTGTCCACATAGTGCACATTTATTCTTCTATTCCTATTGTTAAATAGGGTTAGTCATAATAATAGGTGTCATATGACAGGTATGTCATAATAATAATAATGCCTTAAGTAGTGTTAATTCATTGTTAGCTGAGACATTATTACACCATTAAATAATGTTTATTAGTGTCTGTTCTGTTAATTTATGTAGTTTTATTGTAAAGTGTCAGTTTGCGATCAGAAAAAAGGACTAAAGTTTGCCAGTTTTGGGATTTTTGGAGGTTTATTTTAACATCAAACATCAAACATCAAAAAATATTCACTTTCAGGTGCTCTTTCAACCACCAGTGTTTACTGGCTGTAGGTGTGTGAGTGTGTGTGTGTGTGTGTGTGTGTGTGTGTGTGTGTGTGTGTGTGTGTGTGTGTGTGTTTGTGTGTTACTCACTGGGCACTCCAGACACCAATCGTAGAGGTCTTAATACTCTGAACGCTCTGAGGGCTTTCACATCGAACCCGGCTGCCTTTCCTCCAATTGGTGTGCCTCCATCCCCTTTAGTGGCCTGCTCTAATATAGCACTGAATAACCTGAGAGAGAGAGAGAGAAGAGAGAGTGAGAGAGAGAGAGAGAGTGAGAGAGAGAGAGAGAGAGAGAGAGAGACAGAGAGGAGAAAGACAGAGAGAGAGAGACAGTAGAGAGACAGAGACAGAGAGAACAGATCTATTTCATTTATTTCTCTGGTTTTACATACACAGTAAAATGAACAGAATGCAGGTATTTAGGTGTAGCTGCCTGACATCACCGGAACAACCCGTGCTTCTGAAGTTCAGTAAATACCTTATCAAACTACTGCTGTCTCATCATTGTGTGATGAATCCAACAATCCAGAAAACAGCTCAAATCCACTCCATTCCAACTGAATTAAATCCCAGTTTAAACACAGAAGGAGCTTCCAGTGCATGTTTACTGCTCTGTCCATGTGAACATGCTCAACCTGCATACAGACTCTGACTGATCAGAGAAAAATTTCACATTACCAAATGGACCTAGATATTGGATTGTAGAGGAAAATGAGAAGGAAGGGGTTGTTTGCTTACTTGCTCACACAGTGTACAAATTTCAGAATAAAAGTCCTGTGAAGGATACAGTATATAATCAGTACATATATAAATAATAAAAGTAATAAAGAAAATCGGGTTGTTTTTGATTTTATTTGGATGACAAGTATTTCAAAGAACCTGTTATTATAAATATCCTTGTCAATGTAATCATTACAAATAATTAATCAAGTCTATTGCATTCACAAGTTCAGAAACACTCTGGATGATCACCCCGAATAGGATTTGAGATATAAAGGTTTAAACTTATACAGTAATATATATATATATATATATATATATATACAGTATGTGTGTGTAGTATATATAATATTATATATATATATATATATATATATATATATATATATATATATATGTGTGTGTGTGTGTGTGTGTGTGTATATATATATATATATATACATATATATATATATATATATATATATATATATATGATAGATTTGTTTATTATTTATAATGCTGTATTATTTACTGAATATACTTTCTTGTCCCAAGTGTCTTGTTTCCTTTGTTGCTGTAATGTGAATTTCTTCACTGCAGGACTAATCAATCTATCTTATCTGCTCTAATCTGATCTGATGATCTGATCGGATCTTACCCACAGCTGCAGTAAGTTGCTTATTTAATGCCATATGGTTACAGTTAGCAAGAAGACAAATGCAAAACAAAACAAATCAATGCACTGCTCTGTGTGTGTGTGTGTGTGTGTGTGTGTGTGTGTGTAGTGTGAGGTCTGCCTCTGTCTCTGTCAGTGCCTGACCTGAGAACACACTCCGCTCAGAACCAAATACCAATCCCAAAAGGCAAAGCAGCCCCAGAATTAGACACACAGAAGACACTCATCACAGCTGAAATGGCTATTCACAATGACTCTCTCTCTCTCTCTCTCTCTCTCTCTCTCTCTCAGGTAAAGTAAGGAAGACATGCAATTACGACAAGACTTCAAACCCTTTGAGTCTCAGTAACTATATTTCTACCAGAGATCCTCGAACTGAACACAGTCACACCTATCTATGAATTCAGCTCACAACTGGCCAATCCGCCATGGAAGCTAGCGTTTGTTCGTCCCAAAAGGCCTGCCCACCAGACTCCAGCTCCCACAGCGGTTCCTCATCAGGCAGAGATTTATCAAACCTAAACAGCCAAGCCATTAAGCTGGAGAAACTCCATCTCTCGCCATAAAGAACGGCACACTCTGGCTCTTTAGGCAAAGGTCATGTACTGCCTGATGACGCTGAAGATTATGCTCTGAGATGTGGCAGCCGAATGCAGATCCCACAGCGTCTGCCTAACCGTCCAGATTTAAGTCTTCTCCTCCTTAAAGCTTAGAGCTCTGACGCTGGTCCCCGTCAGTCCCTTCCCTGTCATTGTTCTAGCTCTGCCCTGTCCCACCTGTGTCTCGTTTGTAGCCCTGCCCATTTACGATCATCCCCAGGTGTTTCCAGTCTGTGTTTAAGTTCTTGTTAAGCTTTGTTTTGTGTGTTATTTGGTTTACAGTCTACAGTTAGTTGGTTTCAATTCTTCCAAATTCTTCATCTGACCATTGAAGATAAGGGTGAAAGGAGGGTAGTAAAGTAGCAGAGAAACAGAGGTACAGACCATATCCATCCATCCATCCATCCATCCATCCATCCATCCATTCATCCATATTCTTATCTGCTTCCTTCCGGTCAGGGATATGGTAGGTCTGGAGCCTGATTTAAGTCAGAGCAGGCAAGGATTTCATCCCAGGTAGTTCATCCCATGGTACCACATATAAAACTAGGGGGCAGTTTAACAAGACGAATGTACCCTACCAAATTAGGAAACTGGAGCACCTGGAAGACACCCACAGAGAAACTGGGAAAAAACATAAAATTCTTCATTTTGACTGGAGCGAAGATTGAACCCACGACCCCAGGTCCAGGCTGTGCAGCACATTCAATACACAGGTGCCACCTTCGATGTTTACATACTATATCAAATCAGATTATTGATTCCATGGGTTCAATGGCCATATATTCAACTGCAAACACATTTCCTTTACTTAGTCTGTTCTCTCCACGGGTGTTTTCCCAGCAGACACAGCACAGCCATGGATCCTTCTGACCAGTAAAAAAATCCTTCTGACCAGTTGGATCACAAGCATGATCATCCCGCCCAAGCTAAACAACCAGAAGTGACCAAGCTTGGTCGAATTAGCACAACCAGCAACACCTAAGCTAGTGGATCAGCATGACTGCTGGTTAGAGAAGCTGACTGGCAAGTTTGTGAACCAGCATGACAGGCAAAACCATGATGGCCAACCAGTCTGACCAGCATGAGCAACATTACCAGAATCGAACGTCATAAACACTGTTCTGATCAAAATCTGCTTAAACAGCATACCAACATAGGACATATTTTTTGTCCTCTTGGACAAACAACTTTTCAAACACCTTGACCATCAAAGATCAACTCCATCTCCAAAGGCCATCTGAAACCCGTAGCCAGCAAAATCTGGTCTTGAGCTGGATTTTTCTGCAGGTTTGTATCACACACTGCAATCAGTCCATACCCATTTTTAACTCCTGAACGTAAATAATTCATTCATGCAAGTGAGCGCCAGCCTGAAATGGCTCAGAAGTAACACATGTAGCCATGATGGCCCAATTTCAGTCATAAGCTACTTTAATACTTGGTCCTCGATTGACAAACAAATAGAAAAACATGCAAATGAGAACTTTATTAGAATTCAACTGTAATAAAACATCCTGTATAGCAAAGAACCCAAGATCTGAGCCAGCAATGGCCTTAGTTTGGTCTACATTTGGCCCACATCTGAGACACATGTGCAAGAAGTGGCCCAAATATGTCTACTATCTCTGATATCTCTGAGGAGTTGGAGAGATGCAACTAATATCTGACACTGGGTAGAATGAAAATTCAAGGACGTCACATAAGAAACCAAAACCTAATCAAGCAGATTTTAGTTACTTTCTAAAAGCAGAGCCACTGTTCCTGCCATGGCCTTGATCATTTTAGATTACAACTGTGCTAATATCAATAAACCCAAGAAAGAGTTTATATAAGGCCCATATCAAACTCCTTCTGACGCTATCAACTCCATTATCTAACACAGTCAGTGGCCTGCGATGTGTGTTCTTCCATGTCAGTGTGATGTCAGAGTGGCTCTTGCTCTGAATATGTTTGAGTCAGTGCGTTTAAAACAGTCCCGGAGCGCTGATTCTGCCCTCTCTGCCTTATATATTTGCACTGCTCCTTCCTGATGATTTTAACTTGTTTTAGCAACTGCCGTGTCTGTAGCGAGTGGAAACAGAGAGATGTAGTCTGACTGCACAAAGTGGGGGTGAGCCACGGCCCTGTAGGCATCTCAGGACGTTAGTGCGAATATTGTCCAGTGTGGTCTCCATTCTCGCTGACCAGAAAATTGTGTTGAGAGAAGGAACATTTGAGCTTCTCTTTGAAATTAGAAGCTGATGAGATATAGACCAAATGAGAACATAGGTTTGTGATTTTCCAGTGGATGGCCATCATCTGAGCTGAAACTGTTTGGTTCTCTGCTAGACCCAGAAGGGGGTGTTTGGACTTTCAGGAGTGCAATCAATGCTTTGCAAAATCCTGTATCAACAGCAGAACATTTCGACCAGTGCAGCTGCTAATTCTCCTGAAAGAGCACCTTCATTGTAACTGGGACGTTACTGTCGGTGTGCAGATGATTAGACCATCATCAGAGAGGACTTTGGAGGAGTCTTATTTAAACCTCAGACATTAGTTTGCTAGTTTGATTGCTGAAATGAAAGTGGTATCACCAGCCAAAGATGAACTATTGAGGCACAGCCACAGAAGACACATTTGAGTACATGGAGAACAAGAATCCTCATGCCAGCCAGAAGCATGAGGGTAAAGGCCAGTGCTTTGGGGCTGCTTGCTATGGTAGGAAAATGTAAGACTATCTGACGTTGGAAACATCATAGCTGTTAACTCTTTGGCATGGAGTGGGAAAAATGTTAGGGCATAACATTTTTAACTTTTACCTCAAAAGAAAAATGCATTTCTATTAATGAAATTAATTTCTTCTGTTTTATGTCTTTATATGTGTTAGATCAGCTCCATCTCAGTATCGATATAATGAAGATCAAATATCCAGCATGTTAAATGTGTGACACACACACACACACACACACACACCCCAGAAGCTATACTGGGAGAGGATAGCGTGCCTATGTGCTTCTCTTCGTCACATGAAGAGTCTGGCAATTCACCAGACAGCTGCTTTACATCATCTAACAGACCATAAAATAATTAGCATTGTGTGAGTGATGGGAGAGGAGGCCATCCTACTCACCCACAGAGAAGTTGCGCTACAGAGGTCTGTAGTACCAACCTGTGATTTCTGTGATATGACCAACACATTGACAGCTCTGCCACCAGAAACCCAGAGTATCCCCTTTATTATTAGTAGTAGTAGCATATGTTCACAGGAAGTTATAAAGTTGTTCATGTTTCATCCTTCAAACCTGGATCAGGTGAATACGCCTCAGGATGGTTCCTGCACTGGTTGTACCACACACTGATGATAAAAATGCACACACCTGCATCTCTGCTTTTAGCCGACACAGCAATTGGAGAGCCAGAAGAGATGGCCAAGTTTCCATGAAACTAAAAATGCAGCATTCTTTATATCCATATTGAAATTATAGCCCGAGCTTTATCCTCTGGAGCCTCTGTGAGAACATCACACCTTAGGTTTGTTCTTTAAGTCTCGCCCGCACTCCACGGCTGCTGCATATTTTCTGCTTGAACTCACACTTTAAAGCTCTTGTATTGGAAAAGCTCCATGAAGTTACCAGAAGCCCTGAAGCTGCTGAGGCTATGGTCAAAAATGGGTGATATAGGGTGAAGTCTGAGTCGGAAATCGGAGAATCAGTCATGATTTCCGTCCATCCACCAACATGGACTTCTTCGTTTCTTTTGCAATCAGAGGCAAATGCAGGCTTACACTCCAAATGCTGGGCCCAGTGCCTCAGTGGCTCTGCCACTATAAATCTGAAGATCACAGGTCACGCTGTGTTTTCCATCGCAGCCTTGGCCATGCTCTCTGGGTGGTAGATACGCTCTTTCCCAGCACAGGTGTCTGTTATGTTGTATTGGAGCTGGGGACAGCTGAGAACAGTCCACCAACCAGAAATATCTTGAGGGCAGCATCCTGTGAGCACTGTTGTAGGATTTAGAGGATCTGTGAAGATGACCAACACAAACTCGGCTGAGCTTCTGTCCCAACCTTCAACCAAAGGAGCCAATCATCTTGCTGCTTATGGATAAAGTTCCACCCTTCAACAAAATGAGTCAATCAGTTTGCTGGTTATGTCTCATGTGGTGCAGTTTCCAGAACCAGCATTCCTGTTTGTTGTGCATTACTGAGGCACATCAGACTTGGGTCAGAAACTGTAATTGGTTTCTATGTTGAATTTCCTTCTGAACACATTCTGCTTGTTCCAGGAATTCCACATAAATGCTGTTTTGTTAAGGCTGTTAAATTCTCTCCCCTTTAACCTATCCACACACTGATATTACACAACATATACACAGTAGTGAATCTTGCTGAGTAGGGGGGCAGTGAGCACATGTGCTCAGAGCAGTGGGCAGCCCTATCCATGGCACCCAGGATCAGCTGGGGTTAAGTTCCTTGCCTAAGGGCACTTAGTCATGTCCTCTGCCAGTTCAGACTCTATCTCACGCACACACACACACACACACACACATATATATATATATATATATATATATATATATATATATATATATATATATATATATATATATATATATATATATAAATAGATATATGGATAGACAGACAGGTGTCCTGTGAATATCAGCCCAATAGCAATCAGTACTCATATCCAATGAGGATTTGCTATATCTAATTACAACCGACCTCATTTCTCTAACCCCAAATCTCATCCACACTGTTCAATATAATCCACTACCTCTCACCGTGAACATCAGCATCGTTTACAGCCGTGATCACGTGCCGCCGTTACTCACCGCGCTCATTCCACTCACAAACACACGGTGTAAGTAATAACAGCCTCAGCTCCACTGATTAAATTCAATTATGGATAGGTTTGCTAAAGCTGACCTCACGCTGGGGAATTTTTGATACGGGTCTGATGAATTGTGCTAACAAAGCGCTGAGTCCTTTAATGCTCCTCTGTGAACGTGCAGACTCACTGCTGGTACGGAAAAGCTCTCAGCGTTAAATAATCACGAGCTCTTTATAGGCCAGCGCAGGTCAAGCCTCTCAGAGTTTCTGTTATTTCTGATGTCTAACACAACTGGTCCTAATGAAATTTCCAAACACACACAAACAAACCACACACATTTCCTCTCCCTTCAACCCTGTTTGTGTAATGAAGTCCAGTCAGTGGACGAGAACCTCATGATGGAAGAGGCTCAGCGGTGAAGAAGTACTACTGTGAGCGGCTGCTAAGAATCCAGTAGTTTGCCGTACTTTTATTCACCAAAGAATGAAAGTATTTATAGAAGACAGTCACACATACCAGATACTGTTACAATCAGGAGATCGCACACTACTCAAATGCATCTTCATTTGGGAATTTAAATCTTTTTAAATATGACCAAAAATTAATTTGTTCTTACATTTCTTTTTGCCTATAATGAACAAACACTTTATATCAGTATTTGTAATTATTAAATTGACAAGGATTTTTACAATAATTCATTAAAAATATTCAACAGTAGTGCAAATAAACAACAACCTAGTTGTCCTTTATTATTTTTATCATGTATGTATCTGTATTCTCCTGTCTCAGGACTTTTATTCTGAAATTTGAACACTGTGTGAGCCAAAAAGGGAGCACACAGCCTTTAACTTCTCATTTTCCTCTATAATATCTGTTCCAATATCTGGATCAGTGATGTCATTAGCCCCACCCCCTCTCTCTGATCAGTCAGAGTCTGTATGCAGGTTGGTCATGTTCATGTGGACATGTGGACACTTTGGCCTTTAAACTGGGATTTAATTTAGTTGGAAATGAGTGAGTTTTCATTTTCTCCTGAGCTCGATTATGCGCTTGTTATGTGTATCATATCAATAGGTTACTCTGATCCTGAGGTATGAAAGTAAATGAATGGTAAATATCACCTCACAAACAGATGTTTATCTACTCTATATGGTGTAATAACTTTGTCCGGGGGTACTAACGGGGCTGCTGAATCTCACGCAAACTCATGCTCTTGTTTCTCGCTCGCTTCCCCTCCAGAACAAACTCCGGATAAATCTGCCTACAGCTGCTGCTCTGGATTTCACTGATTAAACACACGCTGGATTGGCAACAGCAGCCTTTTTGATGAGCCCATTCAGAGCTCGGCCCCCTGCTCAGCCCATTCAGAGCTGGACCAACCTTAACATCACGCCACAAAACGGTAAAGGTTGGCAGCCCTGTTTCATAAAGCACTTGTTTCCCAGGCTTCTAAAGATTGACACTTTAAGTTGCACCCATTGCTGACAGAGATGTGCACATGCACACACAGCTAGTGTAGAGAAGTACTGCCAGTAGAATAGGACACTCTGGAGCAGATAAATATCAACCTAGTTGCACCATGTCTAATGCAAGACGTGGATTAAAGAGATATAAAGTTACCCAGTATTGAGCTGTAGATCAGTGGAGCTGTGTTCTCTGGAATGATGGTAGAATGGTGGAGTTAGGGATGAGGTTGGGTGGTGATCAAGTAACATCCTGACCTCACTAATGCTCTTGCCAGTGAATGCAATCCAATTCCTCACAGCAATGTTCACAATTACTGGCCTTGCCAGCACAGTAGATATAGTTAACCCCCGAAAAAGCAGGATAACCTCTTTTTAATTCCCTTAATATCAGAAGAAACAGAGAATGAGCAGCCGTCCCAATACTTTCGTCCATATAGTACATCATAGCTTACTGATATCTCGTACATCTAAAATATAAACAGAGTCCTGTGGGCAGCGTCCTGTGAGCACTGCGAGTGTCTAACAGAGTGGACTGTGAGTGGACATAGTGTTTTTATAAACACCAGCACCATTGCCGTGCCTGATCCACCAAGGTCAAGCCAGGAAACCCCTGAGCAGCAGGTAAATGAAGTTCTAAAGGGAGAACATGCCCCACAGCAGCTCAGCTGCACTTTGGACGGGAAGTGCTAAAGAAGAATCCAGTGTGATTTGTTTCCATCAGGGTGAAAGACCGGTGTCAAAACTATGGGAAAGTGTTGTCAGCAGTCCAAATGCGGAGAACTGTCACTGGCTGAACGTGTTCAAGGGGCGTCGGACCATTACAGCAGTTAATCACAATGAATCGTCATGATTCTGTGAAAATGAGGCAGCTTTCGGGAGTGCGGACAGAACGATCCACAATGACAAATAAAAATGCTCTGACAAGCTGAAAAGCCGGTTTCAGAAAGGCCTCAAAAGGCTTCAAGATGAGAAAGACTCACTGACCAACCACGTCAAATGACCGAAATCATTACCATCGCCTTATTCTTTCAAGCACCTGCCCTCCTGCCCCAACCTGCCTCTCACCTCACCTCTGCCCCCTGCTCATCTCACCTTCAGTGAGCAGAACGTTACGAGGGTCTTCAAGTGACAAAAACTGAGAAAAGCTTTGAGCCCAGATTTAGTCTCACCATCCATCACCATCCAACCCAAAGCACTGCTGCGATCAACAGGCAACAATTTTAAAAGACGTTTTCAGCAGATCATTGGTCCTCAACCATCATCCTGGTCCATCACAAAAGACTAAACAACTACTTGACCTCTAGACGCATAATAACTAGGGTTGGTTACCCGTCACATTTGAATGGATACAGTACTGGCAGGGCTGGGCTGGCAACATAATGGGGGTGGGGGCTTTTTGGGGGTCCCATTTATGAAGTTATGTAGCAACCAAGGATGCTTCATACTGGCGAGATGGTACTTCCTACCAATCATGAACAGCGTACTCTCTACTGTAAACCAACCACCACCCACACACACACACACACACACACACACACACACACACACACACACACACACACACACACACACACACACCAGGGCAATTTAGAGCAGACAATTCACCAGCGGACTCATAACAGGCCACCGGGAATTTCACTGTTATCCACACTGTTATGTTTAAGCTGTGTGCTTCATCAGCAGTAGCTGCAGCACTGAGAACATCAGCAGGGCTGTTGTGGAGCGCTCATTTTTTAAATTTCAGGTCACCACTGACCTCTCTGTGTTACGAAATTTGGCACAGACTGATTTGACAAAACACTGACTTAAATTTGACCTTAACTTGCAGCATCTTGACTACCAGACACCTACACTGGAGCTCTGTTTGTGGGCTTCAGCTTGTCAACTGCCAGAGCTGGTGGTGCCAGATCTTCCCTGCAGGTGTACCACAGATCTTAACCAACAGGAGGCAGCAGATGCAGCTCCATCAAGCTCTATAGTCTCTTCACCAATCACTGCATCTTCAGAGACCAACCTGTGAAGATCCTGAGGTTTGGGGATGACACCACTATATTCAACCTCATAACCAAAAGTACTGGTTTGCTTATGGTGCTGGTGTCATGGTGCATCCACCAGTTGCTGAACTCACAAATGGGATTTAGATCCCCCCCATCCAACATCCTGTTGATTCTGTGGTAACTCAAATTCTTGGGTACCACCATATTCCGGGGCCTGATGATCAGGATATCATGGTGTTTCACAGCCGAGAGAGTTACAGCTGAGAATGTTCTTCCTCAGGCAGCTCAAACATACAGGTCTTGAAGATCCAATTCTACACAAACAACCTGGTTGGAATTGCCTGCCTCACAAGAACGAGCCAAATTCCAGAGCATAATCAAGACAGCAGAGTGGATTTGGGCACACACTGCCAATGCTTGAGGACATATACAACAGCCGGGTCATGCTGGCAAGATTGTAGTTGAGCACTCTCACCCTGGACATCACCCCTGTCCAACCATTTCTCCCTGGGCAGAAGACTTACGACTATCAAAGCCAGCACAACTACACATGTTAACAGCTTTTCCCAGAGCTGTGGCACTAAACACACCACTGCACACTGGTTTAGAGGCTCCAACTAGGAAATTGTGTGCATCCTGTGAATGTTCCATAAATATAATAACTTTGACAGCCCCAATACTTTAACTTTATTTACTGCATGAAGGCCCTAAGATAACACTGCTCTGCTACAACATAGCTGCACTCAGTCACACGGTCGTTCATTAATCTACGGCATTATTTATCTGCCAAAAGTCAAGAGTGATTTTTTTAAATGTGAGAGCTCATGCCGCACTCGCGCATTTCATTTGTTTACTTGCAAAATATAAATGTGCTCTCTCGGATTTGCCATGTACTCGTTCAGACTGGCTTAGCTCTTGTACGAAACTGTACACGCTCTCAGATGTAAACTGCTTCAGTGCGACTGGTCTGCACAACAGGTCGCAGTGCTTGGATTTTTAGTGCAACAAAGCTGCAAAGTCTCCAGCCAATCAAAAGCTGGCAACTGGTTTTGACCAATGAAAATTGTGCTGTCACTCCTCTACATTCTCATTGTTTGGGGAAAAAGCACCCCCCCCCCCACTAATATAAATACATATATGAGTTATTAATCATGCTATCTGAGGGTGTTACTCGACCAAGTTGCTACCTTGACAAACGTTTCGTAGTGTATATTTACAGGAAAAGCTGCCTAAATTAAAGTAAAAATGTAATTAAAAAGTAGCATTATCAGATAATCCCATTATAAGTGTAGACAGGATATTTGGACCCTAAATCTCTGTATCAAAGGATAAAGTGAATTAAGGACATTAATATGATCATATTTTTTTTTATAATTTGTAAAAACACTCAAGCAAATAATAACAATGGGCTCAGACTGTAAAAACAGAATGATTAATTATGAAAACATGAAAGGTAGCACATATTGATAGGTAGCACAACTTGACAGAACACCGATCCACCTTAAGGCAAGTTACTGAGGCCCCAAGTGGCTCAGTGCTCTAAGGAGCTACCACTATGTTCTGAGGATTGCCACTGGCAGCCCAGTGAAATTGGCCTGCTCTCCCTCTGTGGGTGGGTATTTGGTGCTCTTTCCCCACATCACATATTCAATGTGATGCTGGCTGGAACAGGCATCTGTTAACCCTTGCATCGGAGCTGGGGACCTGATGCTTTCCTCCGAGTTTGTTGGCTGTCGAGCAAGGATGCAATTGGTGGCAGTTTGAAAAGAGGTTGTAGGCTGGCATATGTATTGGAGGAAGCATGTGCTCGTCTTCTCCCCAAGCAAGAATTTCATTGGTCAAAACTGAAGCTTTGGCAGTTGTGCTGCACTGAAAATCCCAGTGCGAGAGCACTGAATGGTCTGCAAGCAAGCGGGACAAATGTGTGCACGCGTGCACACTTTCAAAATGTAAGAACACACTCATAGTGCAGGAACAGGTTCTATCTGAGAGCAAAGCCAGTCTGAGTGAGAGCTTATAAATTCTGAGAGAGCATATTTATATTTTGCACATGAACAAATGAAACCCGTTTGTTTGCTTTACTTTAAACATTACTTCTGGACTGATCTTGCAAAAATGTTCCCAAGACCAGAATTCAGAGGGAACCGCAGCACATGGCTCAACACCCTCTTGGACACATATCTTGTATATGAAAACCTAAGGTCTTGCATGGATGAGCAGGGTAAAGAGAGGGCGCCCACTCACCCTACAACCACAATGATGAAGTCCAGCAGATTCCAACCGTTCCTCAGGTACGCGTTGGGGTGGCACAGGAGGCCGTACGCAATCACCTTCAGGAATGCCTCCACTGTAAAGATGATGAGGAAGAGATATTCCACTCGCTCCTGCAAAGAGAGAGAAGGACAGAGACAAAGACACGGTCAGGAAATTGTGCTTCCAATCAGGAGATCTTCGGTTACTTCAGGAGGAACCTAATCTTGAACCACTCTGCAAACTAAGCCTTAGGCTGTGTTCAGATTGCAGGCAAATCATGTTTGTTTTTCAAATCAGATCTGTTGAGATGATTGTCCACACTGTTGTCTGAATGAGTTTCTGTTCTGTTCTGTCCAGTGTATCAGCTCCTCTGATCATACCAGAGCACTTTGTAGTTCTATAATCACAGACTCATCTGTTTCTCTGCAGACTTTATTCTCCTCCCTTCACCCTGATCTTCAATGATCAGGACCCCACAGGACCACCACAGAGCAGCTATCATGTGGGTGGTGGGTCATTCTCAGCACTGCAGTCACACTGACATGGTGGTGGTGTGTTAGTGTGTGTTGCTGGTACAAGTGGATCAGACACAGCAGTGCTGCTGGAGTGTTTAAACCCCCAGTGTCACTGCTGGACTGAGAACAGCCCACCAACCAGGAGTGTCCAGCCGACTGCATCCTGTGGTCAGCGTCCTGCGAGCACTGATGAAGGACTAGAGGACGACCAACACAAAACTGTGCAGAAACAGATGAGCTTCTGTCTCTGACTTTACATCTACAAGGCGGAGACACACGGTAGGAGTGTCTGATAGAGTGGACGGTGGACACGTGATATATTGTAGAATATGCAGAAAGTTCTGATAACTCACTGGATTATTTCATAAAGTGTGAATGTGATCTGACATACATGTAAGAAATGACAGCAGTTACTCAGTAACTCCAGTAATTACACATGTGATTAGATACAAATACGATATGATACGATAGCAAAATGCCCATATATGGAATAACATTTTATTTGACTGGACTCAAAACCAAGACGCACCCACATTCTCTCATTATGTCTAACACACACACACACACACACACACACACACACACACACACAGTGCAGAACTGCTGATAAGTGGCCTCCTCAGAGATATTGTGCGAGGGATGATTAAGATACACTGAAGACTGAGTGCTCGCTGTATTTGAAATGCCGTGAATGTGAGTGTTATATGAGTTCATTTAGCTCAGCCTCCATCTCAACTTACACTCAAGCAGAGAGGGATTACAGCACACACTTTATAACCGAATTCCACTTTTCATTTCACACACATGAGACATTATCTCCAGACGGCTTGGCAGGCTTACACAGACGCTATATACTGTAGTTGTTTTGATCTTAATAGGAGTAACTCGCGTCCCACAACTGACAACCCGTTTTGCATTTTCCTCATTACATATAGATCAGATCTGGGCAGATCATAGATGTGCACTACAGGGTGTGTATGAGAGGCTCTATATCTGATTGAGCTCCTTCCTCTGCACTAATGCACTAATGATAAGAGCAAGTAAACGGATCTCAGATCAGGCATCTCTCAGGCTCCCTGACCAATGGTTTAGACGTGATAACATCTCTACATCATGCAACTCTACACTGTTCTATTAACGTTGTTTAATTTCTGACTTTCGGACCGAGCAGTAAACATGCACTGAAAGCTCCTTTGTTATTTAAACTGGGATTTAATTCAGTTGGAGTTCAATTACTCGCTGATAATAGTCTCAGTAGTCTCCGTTTGGCCAGGCAGCAAGCTCTAGGAAGAGTTCTGGTGGTTCCAAACTTCTTGCATTTACGGATGATGGAGGTGTGTTCACTGGGACCTTTACTGCAGCAGAAATGTTTCTGTAACCTTCTCCAGATCTGTGTCTCGATACAATATCTGAGGTCTACAGACTACTTCATGGCTTGGTTTGTGCTCCGACACACTGTCTAATATGGGACCTTATATAAACAGCTGTGTGCCTTTCCAAAAAATGTTCAATCACCTGAATTTACCACAGCTGAACTTTGATGGAAAAAATGAATTGAATGGGTTCTAAGAGTTCTCTAGAATGACTGTTTCAGCCTTTTCAGACACTGAAAAGAATCTCCTTGGATATGATTTCATTGCCTTCATTGTAATGATCCGCCAAGATTTTAAACATGTCAGATTTCTATCCAGGGCCACTCAATCAGACGTCCTTTTATCTAGTCCCTCAGAATAACCCCAAAGGAACAGACCTCTGCCGCAGGAGTCCCCCACATTTACATATCACGAGGTATTTCCTCCCTCCAACCGAGAGCCAAAAGTGTCTGAAAGCGATCTGTGCGAGGTCGGAGGTTGTGAGAGCCGCTCCGAAGCAGGAAGGTCTCGTGAACGAGGAACGTGGCTGGGCTAAGGGACCCAAAAATGAAAGCAGCCTCTCCAGCAGCCTCTGCAGTGAGTGTGCCATGCTGGCCATGCCATTCTGAGTCATTCCCAACATGCACTCCCCCCTGCTGCTCTGCATCAGAAATTCCTGAAAATCAGCACGGCCGTCACTTCCCTTCAGGCGATCACTTGCTGATACATCAACTGCACTGATTTACAATCCAGTAGAACATAGCAGCATCAAACACGAAACGGAAGTGCTTTCAAAACCAATACAACACTTTTGTGATATGCCGAGCACTGGGAATATTTCGGTAATCCGGTCATTACCAGTTTGGGGCTGAAATGTTTGGGAATGTAGGCTAATAGTGTTTGCACAGGTTGTAGAAAGACTGGTCTCTATTTGAAGCAGCGTGTGTATGTGTGTGATTTCCTCCAGAGACAGATGTGCAGCTATTATTAGAGCTCCACAGGCAACCATCACACCCACTGCTGGGACAGAGCCATGAGAATTTGTCATCTAAATAAGGGTCTGGGGAGACCACTGTTGATACAACCCCAGAGTTCTGGGGAGAGATGGTTTATGAGAAGACAAAGGAGAAAGCTAACAAGTACCATTAAAGTCATAAAACAGTAACATCAATGCATGCTTTAGGTGTGTGCATGATGCACAATCATCTCTATGTAATATCTAAACGGCTTCGGAAGTCAACCATAACATTATGACCAATTTCCAAACTGTCCATTTTATCAGCTCTTTCTCTGCAGACGTTATTCTCCTCCTTTCACCCTGACCTTCAATGATCAGGACCCCACAGGACCACCACAGAGCAGCTATGATGTGGGTGGTGGGTCATTCTCAGCACTGCAGTCACACCGACATGGTGGTGGTGTGTTAGTGTGTGTTGCGCTGGTACCAGTGAATCAGACACAGCAGTGCTGCTGGAGTGTTTAAACACTGTGTCCACTCACTGTCCACTCTATTAGGCACTCGTTGCTCCACCTTGTAGATGTAGAGTCAGAGACAGAAGCTCATCTGTGTTGGTCATCCTCTAGTCCTTCATCAGTGCTCACAGGACGCTGCTCACAGGACGCTGTCGGTTGGATCATCCTCATTCCGGCAGTGACGCTGAAGGGTTTAAACACTCCAGCAGCAATGCTGTCTCTGAGACACTTGCACCAGCAACAGACACTGACACACCACCACCATGTCAGTGTCAGTGCAGTGCAGGGGTGGTGGCCTCAATGTCCATTCTTTCTTGAATGCCACTGACTGACAGTGTCCAAGCACACACACGCACACGCACACACACACACACACACACACACACACACACACACACGCACACACACACACACTCAATTTCAGCCAAACAAACTAAATTATCTTCAAAGCAAGTGGGCCTCAAACTGACTCAACGGCCTGCTGCCTCCAGGTTTCATGTTTTAACATTCCTTCTCGTCCTAAACGTCTGACTCAAGTTAAAGGAGATATATTTTACTCTCTTTTCACCCACTTTATTGTACAAACAGACCAGATACAGCCACTAGATCATCATTGCACAGCAATGTTCATCTTAATAGCCCTGTAATTCATTTCAGTTAGGAGCAGAAGTGCGAGAACATTTGATCTCAGTAACCCAACACTTCATTAATGGTGAAAGAAAACCTGCAGATTTGCTTTAATGATGCCACCTGAAAAGCAGAATGCTGTATTTGTACCTGCAATAACAAGAGAACGAGCCCACTTGGCTCACTGGACGTCACAGCCTCACTGACCCACTTCAAAAAAGCTCAATATCTAACCTAGCTTCCCTCATGGTCCAGTTAAGAACTGCTTGGTAACACAGGAGGACCATACGTCCTCTAATGGATACAAAGAAATGCTCTACATTAACCACTGGTCAGCATAACAGCTGACTGACCACGGCCTAAAAATACCTCACCTCATCTGAAAATGACCTAAAATCAGACACAGCAGAGCTGCTGGAGTGTTTAAACCCCCCAGTGTCACTGCTGGACTGAGAACAGTCCACCAACCAGGAATATCCAGCTAACAGCGTCCTGTGAGCACTGATGAAGGACTAGAGGATGACCAACACACACTGTACAAATAGAGTGGACAATGAGTGGCGACAGTGTTTAAACACTGCAGCACTGCTGTCTGATCCAATCATACAAGCGCAACACACACTAACACACCACCACCATGTCAGTGTCACTGCAGTGCTGAGAATGACCCACCACCCACATAATAGCTGCTCTGCGGTGGTCCTGTGGGGTCCTGACCACTGAAGATCAGGGTGAAAGGAGACTTTATCCAGTGTTTCTAGTCTTTTATTAATTACACACATTTTCCTCTCATGGCCTGCAATTGCCTTGACCTTCCAATTTAGAGCAGCTTTGAATCACCACGGGCATAAAGAATAAGGACCGAGGGAAGGAAAAAACGGGTGTGAGCACCAGTACATAGGCTTACCAGCGAACCCTGATTTTAGAGATGCTGGCTGCTGACTTTTTTTTCTTTGTGATCAAATATTTATTGACAAGAACAAACACAAATGTACTGAAGTTTTAGGAATAACAAGCCAAACTCAGCACCAGTCTCTAAATTGAATAGCCTGCAGCTAAGTGTCCAACTCACTGAATAAGGTCCAGTTCCCCCACAGAGAGCCTCCAAACTCTGTCAATAACCGAGACATGTAATGTTAGTGATGTCTGGAATCACTTCATGCCCTACCTAATGCTGTTACTCTCATTAGGCCTCATTCACCCATAAAATAATCCTTAAATCTGTCCTAATATCCTTTTTCAGTCAGATTCACAATGTGTTTTCAAGCTGCAGAATTCAGCTCAGCTCTGCTTTTATAACGATAGATCCCACTGACCTTGAGAAGTGAACAAATCCCAATTACGGAAACACCGGTGGATGTCAGAATGTTGGAGAAAACTGCACCAGAGGGTTTCAAGAATGAATATAGTCCTTAGAATGGTTGGAGAAAAAGGTCCATAGTTCTTATCTAATGGGCCTTTACTTAATCGTGCCATTTAATTAGACATAATGTGTCCATCAACCAGGAATATCTGACAGCGTCCTGTGAGCGCTGATGAAGGACTAGAGGATGACCAACACAAACTGTGCAGAAACAGATGCGATTCAGTCTCTGACTTGACATCTAACAAGGAAGTGCAACTAGGTAGGAGGGTCTAATAGGGTGGACAGTGGGTGGACACAGTGCTTAAACACTCCAGCAGCACTGCTGTGTCTGATCCACTCCAGCGCCACACACACTAACACGCCACCACCAGGTCAGTGTGACTGCAGGGCTGAGAATGACCCTCTCTGACCCTGCTCTGCGGTGGTCCTGTGGGGTCCTGATCTCTGAAGATCAGGGTGAAAGGAGGAGAATAAAGTCTGCAGAGAAACAGATGAACTACAGTTTGTAGAGTGTTCCTGTATGGTCAGTGCATATTTGAAAGGTGGTCAAGATGATCATTGACTAACTCTCCACTTCCTTTATAGGAAGTCCTGTGTTTGTGATGACACAGACCTCTTGTCACACACAGTGGTTTGTGTGGGTCTGACTATGAATGACACATAGAAGAGCTGCTGTATAATTACTTGAATTACTTGAACACAGCTGGCCATCCACTCCAGCTGGCCTTGAGAGAGAGAGAGAGACAGAGAGAGAGAGAGAGAGAGAGACAGAGAGAGAGAGAGAGAGAGAGAGAGAGAGAGAGAGAGAGAGGGGTCTATACTGCATGCCCAGCCCTTGGGCTGTTTACTGTGATAGCCACTGATCCCGGTAATTGCATGCAGTAATAGAGTTAAAAAGGTTAATGTGAATCGGGGGGTCATTTTTTTAAAACCAGTCCCCTACCATAAGACACATAAGCATACCTTACTACCTGTGCTGGATTACGGTCAGGGTAATCTGTTGGACCTTACTATTCTTCACTCTGTATCTCTCCATACTGAATAATAGAGTGAATTAAGGTGACATTCAGAGACATCCTTTGGTGGCCGCAGCTGTAATGCATTGGTGCCAGAAACCACAAGGCACCTTCTGAGGTCTTGTACAGTGAGCTGTTTTGGCAGAACATGCAGGACCAACAGCACATTAGGTAGGTGGTCATATCACAAGACAGATGTTTCACAGCTGAGGCCACTGAACACCTGAAACCCCCAAAAGAAGCAAAGTCACCCGGGTGTGGGTGTGGACTGAGATCTTGAGATCTAGAGTCAGATCCTCTAAAAGACAGAACAATTGTAGAGGTACCTAAAATATGATGTGGGTGGTGGGTCATTCTCAGCACTGCAGTATGTGTTCTGCTGGTAGTGGATCAGACACAGCAGAGCTGCTGGAGTGTTTAAACCACACAGTGTCACTGCTGGACTGAGATTAGCCATGCAAGCCTCCTGTGAGCACTGATGATGGACTAGAGGTGGAGCACTTAGATAGGAATGACTAATAGAGTGGACATAGTGGGCACTTAATATATTAAATATGAATGAAAAAAAGAGAATCCTGGACACATCACTGGTCATTGTGAATGTTTAGGTTTAGTCGTGCTAAACTGAAAAACTCAGATACATGCATATTCGTGATGGCTTATCGCTTGTGTGGTTGGTTGAGCCTTTAACAGTCCTGCTTTGTTTGCCCACAAACCTGAACATACGAGTTGCCATGCTGGGTCTAAGTCCATGCAAATTGCTGGGTTGCCATTTAGAGCGAATCAGCTGTGAGCCTTATTCACCCGGGATCAGCATTTTACTGTAATATTACCATATAGCCCATAACAAAGCCAGTATATAGGAAAAGACCTGTTATGGAGTAAGTGACTCATTCTTTCTCTTGACACACACACACACACACACACACACACCTCTCATGAATCAGAAAGGTGAGTCCATCACCTACAAGATTTCTCCATTCAGAGTCTGATTATGCATTAGGCTGCAAATAGTTCTTATGAATGAGATCTCTATGATTAGTATATATCCTGATGCTCAGCGAAAACCATGTATTTCCATTTTGGTCTGTTTATAGTTTCCTCCATTGATTGAATCCTGTAACAGCTCTGTGCACCGAACTCATTTGTCATAGTTTGTCAAACATTTATTTACCAATAAATCAGAAAAGTGTTTATAGGAGACAGTCACACATACCAAATATGTATTCATTTAAGATATAACAGTTTTTTTATATAACAGTAATTTATTAATTTAACGACTTTATTTCTCAGAAATCCTGTTGAAAATCGATCATGCAGTGTTTGTGAGCTGAAAACGCAAGAATTATTTGTAATGCTTAGATTCACAAGGATATTTATAATAAAATAAATATTCAAACTACTAACTAAACTAAAATAAAATAAAAAACAACCAGAACATCTTTTATTATTATAAAAGATAATATGTATGTCTGAATATTATACCTTCTCTGGACTTTTATTTTGAAATTTGAGCAAAAAAAGAGAGAGCAAAAAACCCATCTCTTCTCATTTCCCTCTATGACCATTTTCTTGGTCAGCCAACGTTAGCCCCGCCCCTCTCACTGATCAGTCAGAGTCTGTATGCAGGTTGAGCATGTGTAGGTGGACAGAGCAGTAAACATGCACTGGAAGCTCCTTTGGTATTTAACCTGGGATTTAATTCTTAACCTGGGCTAAGTCTTGTAGTATGTTATGATCTGTGTATTATGTCTGTAGGTTCCTCTGATCCTGAGATATGAAGCCAAGACTACAGCATGTAAAGGCCCACTAACTGCGGATCTCAGGTTCTAAGCGTTAAGGGTTATTGTAGGTGATATTTATCAGACGAAAAAAATTAAATACCAAACTCCCAGTGGACAGCTGGACAGCTGGTCCACAAAGATAATGGGGAGTCTTGGTGGCTGGGAAGGTAGAGTGCTGGATTATAGATCACAAGGTTGTGGGTTTGACACCCACCAAACTGCCATTATTGGGCCTTAACCCTCTCTGCTCCAGAGGCAAAAAGAGGCCACACACACTAGTGAATTCACACACGAGAGGGCAGTGAGCACACCTTCCCGGAGCAGTGGGCAGCCCTATCCACGGTGCCCCTTGCTCAAGGGCACTTCAGTCATGTCCCGCCAGTGGAGTGTCTGTGTGCATTAGAAAGGTGGACTGTGGCACTTCTGGATTTTCTCCGCTCTCACGCGCTTCTCCACTGGAAAGTGAAAGGTCGTATAAAGACCTGTCAACTTTTGGAACATCAGTGAACAATGCCTTTGAGTATTTACTACAAACTAAACAATGTCTCACAGCAGCTGGCTGAAGGCCAACCAAAGCATCAGCAAAGATCTGGACAGTAAGTGATTCAGTGTTTGGCCATTTGCAGGTGAGCTGACCTTTCTTACACACAGACAGTAGTTTACAAAAATCTCAGCCAGCTAAGCAAACCGTATAAAGCTTTATCTCAGCAGTGAGTGTGCTCACCTATAAAGCACTGCACTGGAATTAATGCAAATGTAAAGCAGTACGTTTGCTTTTGTTGTTGTATCAGTTCTTTTCCGACTAAAATAAAACGGATATATGAGCATAAAGTGACCCATATTTATATTTATAAAATACACTTGTAAATCTATTAAAACGGACAAAAAAATCCTTGATGTGCTTTGAAATCTATTCAGAAATGAAACAATATATTGTAAACATATCTCACAGGAAATCCAGGCCCGTATATTTCGGTTCTTTTTGGATTTTACACACCCGAGTGATTCACTGCGGACGTCTGATCGTGCTTGATGACTCTCCACTCTCATATAAAGACAGATCAATGGGTTTCTGTGCTCTTAGGGGTTGGTTAGTTCTGCTGTGTTCTGATCCACACTGTACTGGGCTGAGTGGTGTTCTCTCAGAGTGGGTCATGTTAGTGTAACACCAGAGCAGAGCCTTCTCTCTACTTCTCCAAGATGCACAATTAGTTTATCATATTTTAAAGCAGATTTGGTTTGAGTTTGAGTCTGATGTGGTTAAAACTGACAGACTGATGCCATATTTTCTATCGGAATGAGCTGCAAAATCCAACCCTCAGAACCCTTCCATAGTGGTTATTTCAGAAAACGGTTTCTGTCTAATCTGGCATTGGATGATAAGATACAAATGTAGGAGTATGTCTGGAATAAAGTGTGTGAAAGACGACACTGTTCCACTGTTCTGTAATGTTTAAGGTTTGGCAGTGAATCCCAAACTCACCTGTGTGCTTCATCAGCAGTAGCTGCAGCACTGAGAACATCAGCAGGGCTGTTGTGGGGACTCGCTGTTTCAGATTTCAGTTTTCTGCCGCCGTCACTCTGTTACACTTTTACCGAGATTTGGCACTGATTGATTTGACGTGAATCTGTACTTGGTCGTACAAATGTAATTATGTCTGTACCATTTAAAGCACAGACTTCACTACTCAACATTAACCTGTGGACAGCATAGGTGACACAAAACTGAGACATGAAGGGGGTGAACAGAAACCAGGAAAGGCCAAAGTGTAGACTTCGCTGGCAGCCTTCACCCTCATCATCACAAGCTAGGCTGAGACCAATGGAGCTTCCAGTGCATGTTTACTGCTCTGTCCACATGTACATGCTTAACCTGCATACAGACTCTGACTGATCAGCGAGAGGGGGTGGGGTTAATGACATCACTGATCCAAGTATTATAACAAAAGTCCTGAGAAGGGATGCATACATAAATAACAAAAATAAAAATAAAAATAAAAATAATATTCAGGTAGTTGTTTAATTTTATATGAATTAAAATTACTGTCTGTGGAGAATTTTATAGTGAAAATATCATTTACAACAGGGTTTCTGAGATAGAAAAACCAAAAAACCAATAAATTGTAGGTGCAAGTAATTTTTTTTATCAAAATATGGTCAAGTTCAGACAAATATTTAAATTCTCTTATTTGTTACATCTCAAATGAAGACAGTAACAATATCTGGTATATGTGACTGTCTCCTATGATATTAATATTAATATTATATAATAATATTTTTCTAATTTTCTGGTAAATAAAAGTCAAACTAAGAAAATGTCCCACAAAATATAATAGGGTTCTAAGGTTAAACCAGAATAAAACTAAACTGTTGACAATGTGCACTTTCAACCACATTTATCTGCTTGTATGAAGCAACTTTTCAAAGAATGAAATGAACTTGAAATGATGCTTGTGATACATTATTGACTTTCTAATATAATTCAACTTTATCATGAAGTGAGCATGAAATCACGCACCGTACAACGTCCCGTTTTAAAGCATAAAATACAGCATTAGTGCACTTTTCCCTAATGCTTTGCGTTAGATGTGTCCTCCAAGAACGTCCATGAAAGATCGCGGGGGCGCCACTTGACCGACCTTGGCAATAAAACGGTGCGTTCACATTCACGCACACTCAGCCGCACTTAAACTCTGCAGTGCTGAATTAAACAGCTCTGTTTAACAGGCCCGTGCAAAGGCTCTCCCATTGCAACATGCCTGGCGCCGTACCAGTCAACAGTGGGCGACATTCGCCTGACAACGACAGCCATGCTGCTGCTCACGATCCGTCGCCATGGATACCAAGATGGGCTCAGGTTGCTATGGAAACTGGATGCAGCATGCAATAGGCTGAGGCGGTCCGTACAGCCCCCTCAGATCACACAGAACAGCACTGAAGCAAGACCGCTGTATACCTATCAGTCAGGATTTCGTCCTGGAACATCCAGCATGAAATCTGGAACGGTGTTTAATGCAGTAGAGGCTTGAGATGCTCCTCAGTTCTGAATCCAGGAGGTTTATTTCGGTGTGGTGACCAGTGTTGTCACTCTATTTATTTAACACATTCAATACATCTAGATTGCTAGGATACTAAAAGAGCGATGCCGTGTCTGGTTTTATTTATAGCATAAGGCATAAATGCAGTCATCTCTCTGATGAAACCAGAGAGAGAGAATTGGGTGCGAGCACACAACCACCTACACAGAAAAACACACACACATAGAAATATTGGCACCTGGAGCACCACTTAGGTCACGCTCTCCCTGGTGCGTGAAAAGATGTGCAGAACCTCGCATGCGGTGCACTGAGGGATTGAAGCTTATTGACACAGGCATGACATTTGAAGGTGGGTGGTATGGGCACGTGGAGTCAGGGTGTGTGTCAAGCACTGTGGTGCTGACTACATCAAAGAAGGGGAAGAAACGTTATCATCTAGTGTGTGAAAAGTGCTTCGGGCAATTTTCACTCTCAAACATACAACATTCTATAGGTCCATTCTCGCCGCTTTACATGACTACACTGCAGGCGTTTAGTTTCACTGGAATTTCGTCCCAAAACACTCTGAAATTAAATATTCTCTGCATTGCTGCAGCACTGGTATGAGTGAATCAGGCACAGCAGTGCTGCTGGAGTGCTTAAACCCCTCAGGGTCACTGCAGGACTGAGAACAGCCTACTACTGTAATATATCCAGTCAACAGCACCCTGTGAGGATTGATGAAGGACTAGAGGATGACCAACGCAATCTGTACAGATTCTGTCCAATTCAAAGGACAGAAGGAGGTTCAAACACTCCAGCAGCACTGCTGCCCTAACACACCACCATGTCAGTGTGACTGCAGGGCTGAGAATGACCCACCACCCACGTACTAGCTGCTCTGTGGTGGTCCTGTGGGGTCCTGATCACTGAAGATCAGGGTGAAAGGAGGAGAATGAAGTCTGCAGAGAAAAATATTAATAATACAGTCTTAATAAACGATATTGAGCAGACATCATCTGCTCTAATCAGTGAAAACGTTTCAAAAACGATCATTGTACATTGCACGTCCTGCACTGCTGCACATGCATACGTTGCATAACGATGCTGAAACATTCAAGTGAAAATGAGCTTTGGGACTAGTGTTGTGACAATGCATTTAAAAAACAGTGTCCGACTAAGTGTGTACTTTATGCAGCTTGTACCTGTGTGTAACTGTTGACATGTACGATTTATCCCCCCCCATTTCAGGTGAGCATCACTGGCAGAACATATTAAATAAATAACTCATCTAAATTGAATTACATGTTAGACAGCTTGAGGCAGGTTTACACAGATGAATAATATATAAGACGACTGGCTGTGTCACAAGGAGTGTTTTGACTGGAATTTTTCATCAGTTATTTCTACACTTGTGCACTTTCCACAAGTGAGCGGTAGGAAGCCACTGAGTCTGTATTTAATAAGTCTAATTTCAGTAAAATGCAGTTTAATTGGATATAAATTGGGAAAGGATTTCTTCTCTTGCCCGTCAGCTTTCTAACGCTGGTAGATGTGTAAAGTCATCATATTTTCCTATAAACTGCTGAAGCCTGGAGGTGTGTGCAATTTTTAGAACGGCTGTAGATTTCTCTAGTACGCGCCTAAAATGCACTGGATGCCGACATGCTGTTATTGCAAATCAATATAACATGTAGCATCAGATGCAATAAGGGTAATATTTTGCACTCTGGCCTGGATTTGTGTTTCTTATAATGGAAACATCTTGTGTACACAGAAAAGGACCTATCTTGACTATATTTGCTCAAACCCATGATTCACGCCATTCCATTAAACGAATTTAATGACATTGCCTAAGGTTATATGGGAGGGAACACAGTTTTTCTTTTTTTTTATCCCTGAGGGAATGTTCCAGGATGGCCATCCCTTTCTTTTTCTTGGAACAATAATTCCTGCTCCCTCCACCCGACTCCCTCAAGCCCCTAGAATAGAGTGTGTTGCTGCATTTAAGTTCATTTATTGCAAATATTAAAACACTGCAATCAACCCTTTATACCCAAAGGAGCTCAGAGTTTGTAATGTTGGGTGGGTCAGTTAAAAAGCCCCTGCAGTGAAAAGGAGTGTGGAGCTCATTTCAGTTGTCTTATGGGTCAAAAATGACCCGCCACCACATTTAATCGCAGAGAAAACCTCCTTAATGATTTAAAGAAAGATCTTCAGTGCTCAGGAGCCGACAGGTCTACTACACAGCTGGGGGAGGTGTGTATATGTGTGTTATTCTGGTATGAGTGGATCAGACACAGCAGTGCTGCTGGAGTGCTTAAACCACTCACTGTCCACTCACTGTCCACAGCACTGATGTGTCTGATCCACTCTGACCAATAAAACACACTAACACACCACCACCATGTCAGCGTGACTGCAGTCCTGAGAATGACCCACCACCCACATAATAGCTGCTCTGTGGTGGTCCTGTGGGGTGGTTATAATACCATAATGTTATGGTTGATTGCTGTATCTATACAGAGCAGGGCAACAGTGGCTTCTGAACGTAAACCCCAAACCCATCCCAGACTGCTCTTCCCTTTGGCTCCAGTGTGGGCTCTTCAGGTGGGCTAAAGTGGCTTTGTGCAACCGTGTACACGAAGCACTGAAGCAGTTACAATATAACCGCTGCTGACTGAGCCCATAAATAATCTATTAAGCAACAACTATTCAAATATACAGCGTTGCCATCCCTCATACATTTGCACCAGTGCAAAACACAACCCAATTTCACTACCAACATCTGGTCAGCAGTGGCTTTATCTATGGTGGTCTCCTTTCATTGATGGAACAAGAAGATCAGGACTTATATAAACTGAAACAACAGATGGGATGCAGTCAATAACTATGAACTCACCTGGCCTCTCTCTCTCTCTCTCTCTCTCTCTCTCTCTCTCTCGCTCGCTCTCTCTCTCTCTCTCTCTCTCTCTTCTTACCAAGAAGAGTTTGTGTTTGGTGGGACACTCCTTTCTGAGTGTGCGTGTGAGGAATAATGCCCAGCGGATGGGCCTACATTCTCTCCCTCCGGCAGGAACCTGTGTGTGTGTGTGTGTGTGTGTGTGTGTGTGTGTGTGTGTGTGTGTGTGTGTGTGTGTCTGCCGGAGGCATGCTACCTGAATAGTCAGTTATGTCTTGAGAATTTCTATAGCACTGACATATACATGTGCTGGCACACACACACACACACACACACACACACACACACACACACACACACACACACACACACACACACACAGAGGGATATGCAGTAAGGGCAACAACAGTAGTGACCTCTGCTATATACAGTCAGTGTGCAGTGTGCATTATTAAGTACGGAGGCGTGTTGGGTCAGTGTCTGGCCCAGATGCAATGGAAAGCAGCAGCAGCCTATGTAGCCCTCCACCCAGCATCCCGTTCTCTCATCATCTACACGGCAGTGCTTTTGATATTTACAATAATACATAGATAAAACACTTGACAGTGGTCCAAATAAGTATATAAAAAACCCAATGAATGTTTGTTATATTTGTAATTTATGTGTATATCAATATTAATCCTTTCGCGGGACTTTTATTCTGAAATTTGAACACTGTCTAAGCAAAGAAATAGAGGAAAGAGCCCCTCCCTTCTCATTTTTTCTATAACAGAATATCGGGGGTCAGTGATGTCATTAGCCCCGCCCCTGTCGCTGATCAGTCAGAGTCCACATGCAGGTTGAGGACGGATATTTCAACTGGGATTTAATTCAGTTGGAAAGGTTGTATTGTTTGTAATGATACACACTACGGACCTGTAAGAGCTAAAGCCAAGAATTCCCAGAAATTCCCTGCTCTCCCAGTTTGTATATCCTCATCCAGGACTCGACAGAACATTAGGGCCCAGTTACAATGAGTTCGATTCAAGAATAGACTACCACATGCCACAATGTACACACAGGGATGCATACAGTCTTCTCCATCTGCGTACAACACCCATCCCCAGCAGTAGACTGTGTCATGACTAATGGCCTGTGACTGCCTGTCAATGAACCACTTACACACATTCGCAATTTAGACTGGATTGCGCTGCGTGAGGAGATATCAGAGACAAACGAATAAACAGTTCTAAATCTTGACGTGACTATAAATAAAGTATGTGCAAAGAATAACCCACACAGAACGGCAGGGCACTACACCCACAGGAATAGCATCACCGGCAGTGTTACATCTATGACTTCACCTGTTCAAAACATAAAACAGCATGCAGAGTTATTTGATGTGTGCAAAGACGTTCAAATGTGCTGGGAAAGATGATGGACTGCAAAAAAAAAAACCTGCCTCATATCTCCTGGAAAGTTGGATATCACGGGTGTCCACTAGCTATTTATAGTTTGGATCTATAAAGCTGTTTTTCTAGATAGACGAGGAGTGGACAGTTCGGATGGATGATTTCTTTTTCTCAGCTTTACGATCACAGAGCTATTTTTATAATAGCATTGTAACGAGCACTGTGATGTTGATTGTCATTTCACTTCTCTCAGTGACTCAAAACGATGCAGCCTGACTTGGCTTATGGAAGGATTTCCAGAGCAACGGGAAAAGTGACACCACACTGTAACCCCTTCACTGTCATTCTATCTTTCTCACGTATGTCCCGAGATACCATGTGCACCCCAGTGGTATTGGCTGTGACTGGGTCCCTGGTTAGTAAGGTCCCACTGGTGGGAATTGCCTCAGATGGGTCCTTGGTTCGTATGAACCTGCTGGTGGGAATTGCTGTGGTTGGGCCTTGGCTGGTACAGTCTTCACTGTAGGAACTGCTGTGGCTGAACCCTGGTTAGTAGAATTTCATTGACAGGTTTTGCTGAGGCCTAGTTAGTAGATTCCCACATGAGGCACCTGCTCTGGTAGAGTACCTGATTAGTGTGTTCCCACCAGTGGGACTTGCTCCGGTAGAGTACCTGATTAGTGTGTTCCCACCAGTGGGACTTGCTCCGGTAGAGTACCTGATTAGTATGTTCCCACCAGTTGGGTCTGCTCTGGTAGAGTACCTGATTAGTATGTTCCCACCAGTGGGGTCTGCTCTGGTAGAGTACCTGATTAGTATGTTCTCACCAGTGGGACTTGCTCCAGTAGAGTACCTGATTGTTATGTTCTCACCTGAGGGACTTGTTTTGGTAGAGTACCTGATTAGTATGTTCCCACCAGTGGGGTCTGCTCTGGTAGAGTACCTGATTAGTGTGTTCCCATCAGTGGGACTTGCTCTGGTAGAGTACCTGATTAGTATGTTCCCACCAGAGGAACTTGTCATGGCTGGGTGCCTGGTTAGTACAGTTAGTACACAACAATTAGACTACCAGTCTACTGGTTCTGAAGTACCACTGCCCTGCTTGTTTTAGAGCTGGAATTAGGGGACACTCCAAAACAAGCAGGGCAGTGGTTCTCTGAGACCAGGATTGAGAAGCACTGTTCTAATGTATTGCTCCAAACCCCCCTCTGGCACCTTAATCTTTAAGGTTGGAGCTCCTACACTTCTCCTTGTGTTCCAGTTAGGAGCATCTGCCAAAAAATAGGTAAATGATGTTTGCTTTAAGGATCTTGATCTTGAAACAACCTCTTGGAGGAGTGTCAGGGAGGAAATTGAGTCACAACTGAGCGCTGACCTCACATTGTGCTATCTCCTGTAACATCAACAAATCCGAGCAGACAGGACGTATACATCTGCTCAGACACGCTGCTTAAAGCAGGAGACATGAAGCACATTTTATTTATCCTATTAGTCCCACAAAGGACTGTTGGAGAACTTTAGACTAAACAAAAGTGTTTATCCTACATGCACACACACACACACACACACACACACACAGCTGGAGTGTTGACATCCCTTAAGAGGTCGACAGGTCAGTGAACAGTTAAACAATGACATTTGGCAACTATGCCAACATAACAGTGCTGTATTTATACAAATAAGGAATGTATGCCAATCAGCCATAACATTATGACCACCCCCCGTGTTTCTACATTCACTGTCCATTCCATCAGCTCCTCTGATCATACAGGAGCACTGTGGTTCTATAATTACCGACTGTAGTTCACCTGTTTTTCTGCAGACTTTATTCTCCTCCTTTCACTCTGATCATCAATGATCAGGACCCCACAGGACCACCACAGAGCAGATTTTATGTGGGCGGTGGGTCGTTCTCAGCCCTGCAGTCACACTGACATGGTGGGACTTTGACATTCAATATAACATGAACTGGAGGGAGATGGCAGTGATGATAACTCTAAATGAATTGATGACTCTCTCTCTCTTTCTCTCTCTCTCTCTCTCTCTCACTCTGTCTCTCTCTCTCTCACACACACACACACACACACACACACACACACACACACACACACACACACACACACACACACACACACACACACACACAGTTCTGTTGGGCCCCATTCTGAGGCAGATTCCTGCCATCCTTTCAGCTATGACACTGAGGGGTTTAAACACTCCAGCAGCACTGCTGTGTCTGATAGATAGATAGATAGATAGATAGATAGATAGATAGATAGATAGATAGATAGATAGATAGATAGATAGATAGATAGATAGATTTTCACTTTTCTTCTTCAGGCGCATTAAAGGATGAGTTATGTGCATTAAACACCATTACGTGGACCGGAGGACATTGTGAATTGCCAGCAGTTCACAGAACATGTAGTACGTCGTGTGGAACCTGCAGAAATGTGTACATATACACGACGGAAACAGAAGGTCAAGTTGTTTATATTCTTTTAATAATTAAAAATGTAATAAAATATTTTTTAATACTAAAATTAAGGCTTAATTTTATACTGGACTTAAGGCTTTTAAAGGCTTTTGAAAATGAGCATAATATAAGTCATATGTGTTCATGCATGAGTGTGTCTGTGTGTGTGTGTGTGTGTGTGTGTGTGTGTGTGTGTGTGTGCGTGTGTGTGCGTGTGTGTGTGTGTGTGCACATGTATCTCAGTCTGGTACGTCTGAAAGAAAGAGATGGAGTGAGCATATCATGACCTCTATTGTTACGCTGGGTGGCAAAATACATTACCAGCTCTAACTGTGAGATGCGGTGACACCACAACACCGACAGGTCATGCCACAAAACACACACTCGGAAACACACACCTCTCACGGGCCTCTGCTTTTATTGTGACGGGAATAATAGCTGCAGCTGTGTGATTATGAACGCAGCACAAGTACAGCAGGAGCAGCATTCCACAGGCTCACATTCTCCTCACGCTGATCCTTTCATTCCTCTCCTCTTTCCTGCTCGTTGCCTCTTTCTCTCATTACTGTTTCCACAGGTATGCAAGTTCCTGTGCTCATTAACATAATTCATCACCATTAATTATCATACCACACTACATAACTATCATATTGTACCAAATTAAGAATGCTGACAGACAACTGTTTCCATCATTACGTCTTATTTTTTTTAACATATTATTCTGATGGGAAAGTTTTGGATTAGATTCCCAGATTTTCCCAAGTGCCAGTCGCCCAACCCCATCAGGACTCTCCCCCTATCACACTGGATGCTCCTGGCGGTAGTAGGGTGAAGACAAGCACATGCCTCTTCCGATACACATAAAGCCAACCACTGCCTCTTCTAGAACTGCCACCATGGCATCATTGCTGGGCAGCCAACCAGAATATCCAGCCAGCAGCGTCCTGTGTGCAGCGTCCTGTGTGGAGCGTCCTGTGTGGAGCGTCCTGTGTGCAGCGTCCTGTGTGCAGCATCCTGTGTGCACCGTCCTTTGTGCAGCGTCCTGTGTGCACCGTCCTATGACCACTGATGAAGGACTAGAGCATGACCGATGAGCTTCTGTCTCTGACTTCACACCTAAAATGTGGAACTAGGTAGGCATCTCTAATAGAGTGGACAGTGAGTGGACAAAGTGCAAACACTCCAGCAGCACTGCTGATCCAGCAGTTGCCTGGACACTGAGGGGTTTAAACACTCCAGCAGCACTGCTGTGTCTATCCACTCATACTAGTGCAACACACATTAACACACCACCACCAGAAACATATGAGCTTCTGTCTCTGACTTTAAACCCACAAGGTGGAGACACTCGGTAGGAGTGTCTAATAGAGTGGACAGTGAGAGGACACAGTGTTTAAACACTCCAGCAGCACTGCTGTGTCTGATCCACTCAAACCAGTGCAACACACACCAACACACCACCACCATAGAGTATCTGTATCTGCACATAATACCTGCTTTGTGGTGGTCCTGTGGGGTCTTGGCCACTGAAGAACAGGGTGAAAGGAAGCTGATGAAATGGACCAGCAGAGTAGAAACAAATTGGTGGCTATAATATAATGTATGCTATGATATATTATGTAATGAAAGAATATATATTCCGTTTTGCAGCCTCCATCAGGACATTTCCGATGGACCACGCAGCTCATACTTGCTCTATGGAATAATTGCGGAATTCCAGGCTACTGTAACTTACATGCTCAGTCTTCCAGCCTTTCCAGGGTTCACAGAAATGTAACATGCCAAGGTAAGAATGTGATGAAAATTCAAAGGGAAAGAAAGAGAGAGGGTGTTGTTCTCTGGCGACTAAGCAGCGAAGAATGTGACTAATGTTAATTAGCTCTCGGGGAACAGTGTGGTGGCGTCTCGGTGAGAAAACCGAACCACAACATCTCATTTTCGCAATCTGAGGGCTAGTTATCTGCCCGGGTTGGCATTCGGAAAGGGGCTCACTGTGCACTAATGCCACTAATGACTGTGAGCAGGTCACTCAAGAGTGAAGCTGTCACACATCATACAGAAGATGACATGAGATGGGCTGGTCAGCTGGCCAACACCTTAGCACTTGTGTATTCATCCAGCAAAACCTCAGAAGGCCAGGTTCTCAGCACTGATAATAGAAGCAGTGTGTATTCTGAGATGCGTTGTGTCTCACTTGGGTGTGCAGAACATTTTGGGAAAGGTTGGAATTCCTGTTGACTAAGACCGGAATGAAGATGGAGGAGGAAACCATACTTCACTGAGAAAAAAAAAAACACTGATCAGCCATAACATTATGACCACCTCCTTGTTTCTATTGTCACTGATACTGACTCGACTCAAAGCATGCTTTGCGCTCATTCTTGAGATGGATTGCTAGTAACACACACACACACACACACACACACACACACACTAGTGACATATTTGAAATCATCAGTAAATTGTGCAAATAGTGCAATGAGCAGAGCACTGTCTGTAATGTTCTGATGGTCATTTTGTCTTCTGAAGGCAGGAATAAGTGTGGACTAAAACTTCTGGTTGGGTTCTTGCGTCAGAGGAGCATGAGATGAAATGGTGCTTGGAGTTAGGACCCTCAGCTGTGTGGTCTTCAGAGCCCCGATGGCCTTTATTGTAATATCCCTGCTTACTTCAACAAATAAACACTTGCAAGTGTACATATAATCACCTCTCCAGCGTATTGGGTCACTACCTTACATCTTTCTGAAAGGCCGTAATCAGGGGTTCTCAATCCTGGTCCTGGAGTTCCACTGCTCTGCTGGTTTTGGTTTTCCACTGCATCTCTGCAAAGTGCTCGTCAGTTAGTTCATTAACTGGATCAGGCGTGATGGAATTACAGGAACCTCTAAAACCTGCAGGATGTGGTACTCCAGAACCTGGATTCAGAACCATAGTTTCACCATTTCAGATTGATAAGTCCAGGCTGTGGCACTATGGTTACACACTGTTATATGCTGTTAAATAGATCATCATGGTATGTGCACCTCCCGTAGAGCAGCAAATGCTCACACACTCTACTAGCCTTACTCATTTACATTCGAAGGTACCATGGCAACACGCTGACACCACTGCTAAAAACAGAAAAGAAATATGAAGGGAGAAAACACACACACACACACACACACACACACACACACACACACACACACACACACACACACACACCTAAATACATAACAGAAAGCCAGGTGAGTAGGAAGATGACTGGAGGCCAAAGATTGATTCAATTTCTAAACACACTGTTCATAAAAAATCTGAAGGTGCAAATAAACACATCACAACCTTTTTGTCCTTATCCGACTGATATCCGACTGATGTCGGACTGATATCCGACTGATGTTCGACTGATGTCCGACTAATGTCTGACCGATACAGAACATTTCCAGCATTAACATTTAGAACCCGAGGCAAATTCAGTGGGATGTTTTCATAGTTTGACGTATTTTTACTCACCAAAAAATAGATTTGTTGTATTTATAGGAGACAGTCACACATAGCAGATATTGTTATTTTCAGGATAAAAATATCAGTAATCCTGTTGGAAATTGATCATCAAGGATCTCAATCAAGGATTCTCAAATACCTGCAGGCAATTGTTTTTGTTATTTATTTATCAGGATAGTCTCTTCTCAGGACTTTTATTCTTAAATTTGAAAAAAAAAAAAAATTCCTCTATAACTCAATGTCTGGGTCAGTGATGTCATTAGCCCCGCCCCCTCTCTCTGATCAGTCAGAGTCTTTCTGCAGGTTGAGCAGGGACATGTGTACGACAGAGCAGTAAACATGCACTGGAATCTCCTTTGGTATTTAAACTGGGAAGTCAGATGTTAATTAGTACTCATTACTCATTAATAATTCATCACACATCATGCAAAATGTGGATCTCAGGTTCTAAGTGTTAAAACTTTGAAATGGTTTTCATGTCAATTTTATGGTGATGTGAATGTGATCTGCACCACTTGCTTGGAGATTTAGCCCTTAGAGGAGGTCATATTTAAAAAGCAGTGACATCCCTTTTCCATTATGTCACTTTAGTTGAGCTGAGTGCTCTTATATATTGACCCACATGACCTAAACGTGATAAATGGACATTAGATCATCAGCAGACCCACAAGTCTACAGATATCTGGAGACAGCAGAGGATGGATAATGTTTATGGAGAATGAAGACCAGTTTACACTATATGGGAGAAAGTATTGGGAAACCTGCTCATTCAACGTTTCTTCTGAAATCAGGGGAATTAAAAAGAGTACAAGTACTGGATGGGACATAGGACACCTTATGCCCTGACAGCTGGTATTTCCTCCTTTGGTTGAAATAATTTTTATTAGATGTTTCTATAGCCTACTGTCTACTGTCTCTAACACTGACTGGAAGAGAGATGTTCCCACTCCTCCATGTAGAATTCTTTCAGCTCTGTGATGTTCCAGCGTCAGTCTTTGTACAGACGCTCTTACATTCTCCTCAAGATCTCATAGTGCTTTCTATGATGGAGAGATCTCCAGACCCTGCTGCAGCAAAGCAGCCCCAAACCATGACCCCTCCACCCCCAGCTGCTATGAGGTTCTTGTGCTCAAATACTGTTTGTCTTCCGTTACTTTGGATTCATCTGTCCAAAGCACATTGTTCCAGAAGTCCTGCTCTTAGTCTAGATGTTCTGCTGTAAATCTTACCCTGAAGTTTTGTTGACAGTAAGGGTTTGCTCCTTGCTCACCTTCCATGAAAATCAATCTTGTTTGGTTTCTTTCTGATGGTAGATGCTGCACTTTGACATTAACTGCGCTGCAGTGTGTGTGTGTGTGTGTGTGTGTGTGTCCATCCTGTTCGAATCCACTGTCCTGCCTGCCGTAGGAAGGAATCACCAGATACAAGGATTCACACCCAGGACAAATTTAGACCTCTGCAGAAGTCAGGTTCACCAATGGCCCCTACATGACCCTCAGTGTCTCTGGAGGATGGGATCAAATTTGCAACAGGTTATGGACTGGACTGGTGCATAATGTGTTGCATATGCATATTGATGTAATATAACCTTCACTAGAAATGACTAAGGCGCTAAATCAATTTACAGTATAAAGAACGATTAAAAGTCAAATGACCTTGAGTTTGCTTTGGCATTAAAGCAGCACTATGAATTATAATTCGGGCTTTGAAACCTCTAAAGGACATGCTTTTCAAATCTATTTGGGAGTAATATTACGGGATTTAACACAAATGCAGCTCAGCGCTACACTGCCTGCTTGACCAGAGATACACAGTGCAGGTAGCAGCACGAGTCTGGAGTAACAATGATAGCCCCTCCCTTCTCATTTTCCTCTGTAACCCAATATCAGGGTCGGTGACATCATGAGCGCTGTCCCCTCTCACTGATCAGTCAGAGTCTGTATGCAGGGCGAGCATGTACTGGAAGTTGGCATTTAAACTGGGATTGAATTCAGTGATACCTCGTACAAAGCACACGATAGTTAGAGGGTTAAGTCTAGTCGTTATGAGATGTGTATCATGTCTGTAGGTTGTTCTGATCCTGGGTTATGAAGCCTACAAACCAGTAATAATGAGACCTATTAGAACAACGTAAATAACCTAGAAATGTAGCAGGTTATGAAACCATTCTATAAGACACTCCTTTGAATTCCCATGCATCACCCCTGAGTGATGAGTTAATCACTGCAGATTCATATTTAACGGATACTTTGGTCCACTTGTGGTCCAAACCTCTAGTACAGTCTGCCGTCTCTGTGCTGATGAAGCGAGCTCGGAGAATGGAGGGGGCTTACGGTACACATTTCTACATCTGCAGGGTATTATGGCTTGGAGCTAGACACAGAGGACCTAAAGCTAACACTCCATCCATCATCACTACTGCTACACACAGCGGTAAGGAGCATGTCTCACGAGGGCCTCTCTCTGTACTACTGATGCTCGCACACACACAAGCACACACACACACACACACACACACACACACGCACACACACACACACACACACACACACACACACATGGGCTGATTATTAACTAAAGCCCTTTTCGGATTGAATCAGTATTCCATGAGAAGGTGCAGTGATGTCATGTCTTACAGGACATTCATACAGGATAAGACATCTCAGTGTAGATCATTATCCGCTCAGATTAAACATCATTATCAATCTGTTACGTATTTGGAAAAAATAGATTAGGATTTTGGGAACAAACGGGACAAAACCCTAATCCTCAGAGTTGGAATTTTTATCCCAATCTTTCCTCCCAATTTGGAAGTGCCAATTAACCAACCATCATCTGTGATAGGAGAGTCCTAACAGGGTTGTGCAATGGCACTTCCAAAGTGAGAGGAAAGACTGGGAGGAGGGTGAAGACAAGCACATGCTTTCTCCAATTCATGTGAATCCAGCCAGCATCAAACTGGGTGTGATGTGGGGAGAGAGCGCCATCTTCTGACCCGGAGGTCATGATCAATTAGGCTCTCTCGCACTGTGGCTGCTGATGGTAAGCAGAGTGACCTGGGATTTGAACCTGTGATCGTCGGATCATAGTGTTACCGGCTGAGCCACTCAGAGTGGGGCATCCTTATGTGTGTATCATACTGACCGTACTTTAAACCCAACACAGACCATCTAGTAAACAAGTAAACAACAGGACCGAACTATGGTTAAAAACCAAAATCCACTTAACAGCATTAAAGAGATGCATCAGAAAAGGTCGGAGATCTCACACAATGAAGGATCTTCCGAACCTAATGAGTCCATTACAGAGATCTGATTCCATCAGGTTTAAGTGCAAGGTTTAGTAAGCTTGCTGCTATGATGTTTCGAGTGCTGCCTCTTCATGCAGATCTGTCAGTGATGTAGACGGCATTATTTAACTTACTGCGCAATAATCTCCCAAAGGAACTTACACTGGTTACAGTAAAAGATCAAATGTGTCAAACAGAAGCACTGATGGCACTGCCAGAGCTGCAGATTCACAACGCTGCCTCAGCCTCCGCCGCTGTTTGGAAATGCATTGCAGCAAGTTTGTGAACAGGCGTGAGCATACGTTCAGACTAGCAGACAAATCATTAACGGCTTATTGTACATGTCGGACACATTTGTTCCATCAGGAGTCACTGAAGCCTGAGAAACGCTCCTCTGCATTTGTTTGCTCAAATGTCAGTTCATAACACAAATCTACATTTTCTTTTTTATTTATTTTTGTTTAATATTCCTTTAATTAAATGACAGAAATTGGAGCTTGTGTTAATAATTGGAGCTTGTTTAATACAAAGACTAGACCCAAACGAGCTTTACACCAACAATAATATATTTAGTCCATCTATTTTATGAAAGGCCCAGTCTGTAGAATCGGACCTGTCCCCTGGAATTGAATAATAGTACTTTATTTTTGTTTACCTTCTTTACAGTCTGTTTATCAGCCTAAAACAACAAGCTAACTAAAGAATAATACAGGTTTATAGACTAAATGTAATGTTCATACTAAATAGAAGGGACAGTTGTGGCCCAATGAGTAGTGCAACATGACCTCACATAAAAAAACGCTCATATGGGTTGGTTGTTTTAGTTCAAAAATATGAAGAGTTTGGTCATTTTTTGGAAGCGCTGTTGAACAAACGCAAACACACCTGCCTGTCATGTACTCTAAGAAGAACTGAGAAAACAGCACTGGGAGGTCACGGCTGTTTCTCGATAGGCATTCTTGTGTGTTGTACTGTCCTTGTGTTTTTGTGTTTTTGCTAAATGCCATCTTCCACTGCCGTACGTGCACGCCAATACTCAAGTGTGCAGGTAACAAGAACGTTAAACGCTCCCAAATTCTTCCGTTTTATGCTGTCTAGGATACAGCAACTGGTGACGTCGGCAAGAACGAACAGAAATATCCAGCATTTACCGCTGACGCTAAAACACAGGTCAAACCCATAGTTGTACATTTATAAGTGCTGATATTTTAAATAAATGTACCCACGTCTGCTTTTAAATATGAGGTGAGAAATGGGCTACGAAGTTGTCCAATCTCCGTTCATTTCAAACAAACAGTTGTTTATTCTGTCCTGCTGTGAGGCAGTTTTATCTAAGATGGTACACAAAAGTCCTCTGTTCTCCTGTTCTTGGGAGTTTGTCCTTGCTGGCTAACTTGTCAAGAATGTTCTTCCCAGCAACACAAGTCCATTCTTAGTGTTCTAGGTTTTAAGAAACACCCAAGTCGTGTATTTTAATACGAATAACACAAAGAATGCATGAAATGTACACTGGCAAGCCAGGAGTATGGGATATCAGCATGCAAGCAGATTATGACTTGGTGTTACCTCAGGGGACAGCTTAGATATACCCACACATGTATAATTCGTAAATGTCACCTAGTGACTGAAGCTGAACACTGGCCAGCATGCTCGTGGCTCTGGGAGTTCACGCAAAGCGTGATAGTGGGCGCCAGATGGATAGAACATTCAATTTCTGAAGTTGGTGGGCATTTTAGTGGGTATTTAACATTGCTCAATGCTGGCAGTCCACTAGGGTCCAGTTAGCAACCTCACGAGCCCAGGTAAGGCACTGTGTCTGGTCTCATGGAGCTAACAGAAGCACACGGGGAGTCTTCTGCTCCCATATCCCATGATAGCCAATGCTCCACTGACCTGTGGAACATACAGGTGGGTCTACTGCACTGAATGCAGATGTGACTCTGCCCGGAGTCTTGTCAGAACTCTAGCCACACGTGACACTGTGGATCAAGGAACGTTAAATGTTTGCACAACTTTGGAAATGGAATGTCCTATCCATCTGGCACCAACTATCATGCCTTGCTCGAACTCCCGTAATTCATGTGTCTTTGCCTCTCACTCATTTATATTTAAATTCTACAGTTATTGTCTTCATTTAAAATGTAAAACTGAACAAAATTTAAATTTATGCATGAATTTGACCATTTTTTGCTTATAAGAAAATTGTTTCTATGAAATCCTTTTGGAAGTTGATCATCCACAGTGTTTTTGAGCTGACATCGCAATAATTTTGATGAATTATTTTTAATGATTCAACGGACAAAGAAATTTATTACAATATATTCTTCAAAATACTCAACAGTGGTTTAAATAATAAAAAACAACAACACCCTGAATGTCCTTGATTATTTTTGTTATGCATATAATCAGTATTCTCAGGACTTTTATTCTGAAATTTGAACATGATGTGGAGTGGAGTGAATGTTACTTAGTTTTGAGCTGTAGTTTGTTATGATATTTCTACCATGTCTGCAGATCACTCTTATTCTAAGCTAAGAAGCTTAAAAACAGCCCACAAAGTGCAGATCTCGAGATCTATGAGTTAACTATGAAATTTGCGAACAATCAGAACCAATCAACATGATTAGACTTCTCAGATGTTAGAGATGTTATGCTTCTCAGGCTTTTTCCATCAAAACAACTTCGGTTCTTAGAACCAGCCCGCATTTACACCTGTTTTAGTGGAACTGAGGCTCCATCACAGAATACATCATCAACAGAGGGCGCCGCACAGCGTCAGCAGAAGTCAGAAGATGGTAGTGGTTATAGAGTGGTAATGTAATGTGGTACAATAGAAGTAAATACTTTAAATGAACTATTATTTGATTAATATGAGTTAAATAAACCCAGCTCAGCTAAACCCAGGTCTTTACTACATGCAATAACATTTTAGGATGGCACGATGGCGCTGCAGGTAGTGCGTGTCCAGGGGTCAGGGGTTGTGGGTTTAGTCCCTGCTCAGGTCACTGCCGGTGAGGAGTTATCATTGTGTTATCTCCTCCTGCCCCCCAAAAATAGACATGGTAGGTGAACTGACCAGGCTATTTTGCCCCAAAGTGAGAGTGTGTGTGTGGTTCCCCATGAATGACTGGCACCCTGTCAAGAGGGTATTCCTGCCTTGCACCGAATGACTCCAGGTGGGCTCTAGATCAGCCGTGACCTGGCTGATCCTATTCAGTCAATCTTGAAACCAGAGAATTAGGAACTCTCTCTTCAGAGACTCAGCAAAACAAAGCCATGTTAGTGCATGAAAAGGTCTGTGTGTGGTTCAGAAGATAGAACCATATTGTACACCCACATTTTAGGGACTACGCTGCTGCTGTGTGAGTCTGCGTACAGTGACCTGTGCGTGTTAACACGCAATGTGGAAAAAAAGAGCAAGCAGGAAAGTGCATTATTCATATCGATACACATCAAAAATTGATACATATGACAAAGCTACGACCCAGTCTCTCCTATAGTTCCTTCGCCCACATTCCAAACTCCTTTCGACTGTTTCTGGAGTCATGAACATTTAACCTCAGCAGAAAAAAAGGCCAGGAATTTGCAATCATTTGCACGGTGCCAACAGTGTAAAGCCTTCCATACTCTTAGTTACAGTTCCACAATTACAGACTGTAGTCCATCTGCCCATGGTGGTGGTGTGTTAGTGTGTGCTGCGCTGGTACGAGTGGATCAGAGACAGCAGTGCTGCTGGAGTGTTTAAACCCCTCAGTGTCACTGCTGGACTGAGAACCGTCCACCAACCAGGAATATCCAGCCAACAGCGTCCTGTGAGCACTGATGAAGGACTAGAGGACGACCAACACAAACTGTGCAGAAACAGATGAGCTTCTGTCTCTGACTTTACATCTACAAGGTGGAGACACTCGGTAGGAGTGTCTACTAGAGTGGACAGTGAGTGTTTAAACACTGTTTAAACACTCCAGCAGCACTGCTGTGTCTGATTCACTTCAGTGTGACTGCACTGCTGAGAGTGACCCACCACCCACATAATAGGTGCTCTGTGGTGGTCCTGTGGATCCTGACCACTGAAGATCAGGGTGAAATAAAGTGTGTAGAGAAACAGGTGAACTACAGTCTGCAGTTATAGAACTACAAAGTGCTGCCGTAAGTGAGAGTAGAAACAAGAAATGCCTTCACACACACACACACACACACACACACACACACACACACACACACACACACACACACACATATAATTTCACAGTCTTAGAGTGGAGAGAAGTAACATGCCACCACCTTTACTACTGTGGTCAAAGTTAGATACGTTTATATTAGGCACTATAAATCACACTTGACTGCTTATTAAAGTATTCCAACAGCTGTCCCTAATCACCCCTATAATTTACTACAGGGGGCACTTACCTTTTAACAGCTGATTACATGTTTAATTACCCTGCAGGACAAGCACATTTACACCAAACAGTAATTTCTTTACTCTTGGTCTCGTTCTGATCAAAATAAATGGGATACATGTCTGATTTGAGGACACTTCCTGGAGAAACGCATCTCTCACACTTGACCTGGGACGATGACACTGACGCCATGTGTTTCTGACACGTCCCACTAGGGGGGTGCGATGGAGGACGGACCCTGCCTCTGTCACCACTCAGCTCCTCCACACCTGTCCTGACACACACATTCACACACATCGTGGCCATGTGTAATGCATCTGCTTCATTAGAGTGTAATTCAGCTGTGGACAGTAATGTATCTCCAGCCTCTTCACACACTAATGAGAGCTTCATCTGCTAACACTCAAGGGGACAGAATGGTGTCATATATGCCGGACATCAAACCGTCACAGGTTCAGAAACCCGAGGCGTCTAAACTAAGCAGAAAATGTGAAAATGTATCATGAATGGAATTGCAAGTTTACAAAAAACTGACCACTCCATGCTTTGCCCACAAAGGACGTCCACTGCAGCGAGCTTTACACAATGAGTACGCTTACATGCAGTCAGCAATTCCATATCTGATTTTGCTGGTAATCCGACTCTGCTAAATGCCGTAAATGGTAAAACTCCGGGTTTACATGAGTCAGGCAATAATCAGATTTCTGTGGCCAACAGGAATTTGAATGAGGCAGGAGGAATGTGGAGTCACTGCGGCTTGTCCCTTCATCAGAGACAGGTGCAGTGGGACCTAGTGTTTTATTTAGGCAATAATCAGATGTATACTTTGCAACCAGCCAATAAACTCACAGAAGAGTTTTAATGAGGTGGGAGGGATTTGGGGTCCCTGTGTCCCCCAAGAGATCAGAGACAGATGTTAACATCATGGGGCAGTCACGGCCTGGTGGGGGACCAACCTTCTGACTGGAAGGTCACCGGTTCGATTCCCTAAACTCCCCAACTGCTCCCCAGGCACTGTGGATAGGGTTGCCCACCGCTCCGGGTGTGAATTCACCACTGAGTATGTGTGCTCCACTGTGTGGATGGGTTAAATCCCCTGCACAGTGGATTGTGTGACCACCTGTAACATGGTCACACAATGGAAATGCAAGGTACTTTGCTGAAGCTGAGCAAGTCCGTCCTGAATTCCCGACTCCTGGCTTTGCTTCTGGCACAGCAGCCTGGATCTGTTCCATTCAAGCCATCAGTACGCAACATAATAATAAAGCGGGCTACAGCGGATGGGAGTTTACTGACGATCCCATCTTCACTTTCCTTCAGTGTGCCAACCGTTCGACCAAACGAGTCCAAATGACTGAGTAATGCTTTAATTATCCTGGGATTCTATCATTTACATTCCCGCTGGAGTTCCGAGAAAATCCCTGAACACAAACCTCATCATTCACTGAGAAAACTGACAATAACCACGAATATGATATGAAACGTTAAGCGGAACTGGGCTGTGCACGTTCTGGTTCATGTGCTATTATTTGTGCACTTAATATTAATCATAATTAGGAGTGAAAGTGTATGAAGCCCAGCAAACAAAGAGACTACGACAAACAAGTCATTCACTACATCCCATGAATCCCATCCCATGAATCCCATGCCATGACTCCCACCGCACACACCGCAGGTATTTATGGTTCAATCATACTTGTGCAATGCCATCAGCAGGAGCCTGAACTTACCACCACCTGGTTTCATCTTATTTCAACTTCAATATTCAGAGAATCAGAACCTGATTATTATTTTTAGGAATAAAAATCCTCTATTTAACGACAGCTCTGACACACAGGACACACAGGACACACAGGACACAGGACACACAGGACAGGCGGCCTGTTCTTTTACACAGCAGCAATAGTTCTGTAGTTTGGGTGCATCAAGCTTAAATCTTTCAGGATGTCATTAGGACTCTCCCCCTCTCTCTCGCTCTCTCCCTCTCTCCCCCTCTCTCTCGCTCTCTCTCTCTCTCTCTCTCTCTCTCTCTCTCTCTCTCTCTCTCTGTGTGTGTGTGTGAGTGTGTGTGTGTGTGGGGCATACTGTCAGCAGGTAGTTGAGATGTTGACTCCCACACTGCAGAACCTGACTCAGTATTAGCACAGGGAGTGATGCCACACTCTGTCTCTGCACATTGTGCTTGTGGTTAAGCTGTGTGTGTCTGTGTGTGTGTGTGTGTGTGTGTGTGTGTGTGTGTGTGTGTGTGTGTGTGTGTGTGTGTGTGTGGTGTGTGTGTGTGTGTGTGTGTGTGTGTGTGTGTGCGTGTGGGGTAATTGTAGCTGACAAGGGTTTAACAGCTCTCAGTTACAGATCGATGAATGTTACACTTGCACAAGGAGACAAAGATAGTCTGACAGGGTACACAGATACACACAGGCACACCGACATACAGACAGATACAGACAGATACAGACAGACAGAGAGACAGATACAGACAGACAGACAGACAGATATATCCCTCAGCCCCAGCGTGTATAAAAAAGGAATGAAGATTAATGTCTGTCTGTTTAAAAATGCTTACAGAGATAAGATTTCATGAGATGTCCTAATTTTTCACATCATACATCATATCATGCATCACCGTCCAGACAAAACCATTCACACCCACAGCAGCCACACCTGCCTCTGTCCAACACATCCCTGTCCACCTCATCCCTGTCCAACTCATCTCTGTCCTCCAGATCTCTGTCCAACTCATCTCTGTCCACCACATCTCTGTCCACCATCCCTGTCCAACTCATCTCTGTCCTCCAGATCTCTGTCCAACTCATCTCTGTCCTCCAGATCTCTGTCCAACTCATCTCTGTCCACCACATCTCTGTTCAATTCATCACTGTCCACCACATCTCTGTCCACGTCATCCCTGTCCACCACATCTCTGTTCAATTAATCTCTGTCCACCTCATCTCTATCCACCACCTCTCTGTCCACCACATCTCTGTTCAATTCATCACTGTCCACCACATCTCTGTCCACCTCATCTCTGTCCACTGCACTCGCTTGTATACAGCACATCTCACTATACAGTTCTCCTCCCTTCTGCTCATGAAGACATATGGCTGCACACCCTCAGTCACATGACCTCAGTGTGAGTGAATGAGCGCAAGAGCTTCTGATAGTGATTCATCAGTGTGTGCTGGAGAGAGAGAGAGAGAGAGAGAGAGAGAGAGAGACAGAGAGAGAGAGAGAGAGAGAGAGAGAGAGAGAGAGAGAGAGAGAGAGAGAGTATCTAATTGGGTCTCTGAATGATGCTGGTAATATATCAGGCTTACTGGGTGTCTCTGTTCTTCAGCACAAGGTGACTCTCCATCCCTGACACACCACACACACACACACACACACACACACACACACACACACACACACACACACACACACACACACATCTTTCCCTGAAAATTTATCTCCCACATTTATTATCCCCACCTACCTGCCAATACAAGCTTAGCATGATGAAATACCAAATAAGACACACATATAAAAATAACACTGCTCATCATTAAGCCCACTGAAGACCCCACCTCTGTATCTCCATGTGCTTGTCTCTGTGAGGATCTTTTCTGTCTATGTCCCTTCTAAAGAACACATCCAGCTACTGTAAGAGCACACACTGCTCTTACGTTAACTTGAATGATGATGCTCCACAAAGTACTTTTGGGATGAGTGGGGGAATTGGGGACGTGGGGATGGTGGTGGTGTGGTGAACAGGGCTGGTATCTGAATCAATACACTACCAGTATCAGTAGAATTTCAGTTATAAACCCCTTTAATGTGGCCTGTAACAAAATATTATGACCACTGATTTGATTCTACATACCACACAGCAGCACTTTGTGGTTCTATAATTCCAGACTGTAGTTCATCTGTTTCTATGCAGACTTTATGCTCCTCCTTTCACCCTGATCTTCAATGCTCAGGACCCCACAGGACCACCACAGAGCAGCTATCGTGTGTGTGGTGGGTCATTCTCAGCACTGCAGTGACACTGATCAAACACAGCAGTGCTGCTGGAGTGTTTAAACCCTTCCGTTGATGCCTGTATATGTTTAATAACAGCTTTCTGGGTGCACACAGGAGCACAACCCCAGCAAGAGGCCTTAGCTACAACATGTTTAAACCAGGCGGCATTCATTATATCATTTCTTCAAAGTTCTCAAATAAAGGGAAATTCACTCATGTTATAGTGGACACGGTCAGAGTACCTATATAATAGTAAGCCTGCAGGTCACACTGAGAGTCCTCCATACTGATATGTTGACTGTATGACCTCACCAAGCCAGGAACAGCAAAGTACACCAAACTACAATGGATAGATCCTCGAAACATCTCAGAAGGTCTCATGAACTGCTCTCTTTAGCTACTAATAACATCATGACAACCACACTTATAGACACCTGGTTGAAAGAGAGCACAGGAACAGGCTTGGCCTTTTTGGAAACAGGTCAATACCACCTATGGTACAACAAGTTCCCTACTTTTCCAAAGACTTTCCTGGTCACTTTTTTTTATTCTGAATCTGTCAAGGCTCTAAACATCTGTCTATAGCAGGTCTATGAGCCTAAATGCACTGGTTATAAATGAGTGTGGAATTGTTTCTAAGCCTTTTTCAACAATGAGATTGCACCAGCTCAAAGTTTCCACACATGGCCTACATATCTCCCAGTCAAGGAGAAAAACAAATTCTGGTCACCATTGTTTTCCACCAAGAACCCGAGGACATGAAGCAGCCTCTGGCCCAGCCTCAATCAAGCAGAACAAACCCATGGCTACAGAACTGTCACCTCACTAGCCCAAGGACTTTTCTACTGAGCTGCTTTCAGAAGCTATTCCTGCTTGCTTCCAAGTGTACATGTCTGTAAAGGAGTTGGTGGCAATGAAAACACTGATGTCGTACCAATATATGTATGTATATATATTCTGATTCACAAGGAGCTTCCATCCACTGGTGGCACTGGTTTGCTAAAAACACACCAGCCAGCCTTCTAATGCACTCAAAAAGTCACCACCGCATGCTGCTTGGCTCCGTTATGCAGCTTCTAAAAAAGGAATTTATGAATGGAAACTCACGCAGAACTGGTTTGAATTTTACATTCTACTACTGATATATTTACGGTATAGTTAAGGTTAAAGTAAGGGTGGGTAACATTTACTCGAACCCTAACCTTAACCGGACTAGAAACTGCACCATGGAGATTTCTCAGAAGAAAAAATAACTTCTGCATTAGTGGACATAATCGCTGACTCCGTAGGATTACGCTGGTTCCCATGCCTTTTATGCCTGAATTCAACCGCCGAAGGAAATTCGCAGAGTTGGATTTACATAGACTTTAAATTATGCTTATCTTCAAAAAGGAGATGAACGAAAGATAGGTTTCAGTTCCAGCTCCAGATGCAGAAAGTGCTGGATGAGTCTTGTCAATTCCCACCATATGCCTTTGGTCTTTGTTAACAATAACATCCTCCAAGACGCATTCCAGAGGTTTTGGTTAATTTGGTTAGAAGTACTGGCATTCTGGTCCAGCGTCTGTCCAGAGAGGAAAGCAAGAGTCACGTAAAGACTATTGAAGAACAAACTGTTTCTTGTAAACAGAAAGTGTGGATTCCAGTTTGTGTGACTTGTAAACTTCCAATAATCTGCACAAATGATTCATCCGGAATTACAGTATCAATACCAGCCCCTGCAGTACCAGTACAGCCCAAGGCCATTTCCCACTTGCCTCAGTGTTCCTGTGGTCTGAAGAGGCAGTGGTTTAACTGCTTCACTGCTCAGGCTCCAAGGAACATCGAGATGGATTCTTCAGAGCTGATCTGTTATGGCTTGAAGACAGCTTAAAGCCATCAAACTAGCTCTTCAGGAGTGGAGGAACCGATGGGAATCGTTATCCATTCATTTTTTTTAACACCGACCATCATAATCTGGGCCTCAGCCACCGGGAAGCCACCTAATCAATTGGGCTCACATCCAAAGTCATCAGACATTTAGGGACTTTACACAAACAACAGTTCCTGTCCTCTTAGTATCATCATCAATAATCAAGGCTACTCAAGATTAGATCTGCGTCTTTACTCTCTGCCAAAGCCAATAAGCCATGCCATTCATCCTCAAACAGTTATGTTTTGCACAAACATTACATTACAGATTATGAGTGGCAGCATATTTGCCAATTTTACAACAATTTTGTGGGATGTTCTTGTAATTTTTCGTACTTTTATTCACCAGTAAATTAGAAAAGATTTTATAGGAGACATTCACACACACCAGGTATTGTTCATTTTCAGCAGATCCAAGGCTACTCAAACTTCTTCATTTGAGATGTAAAAATTAAGAGAATTAAAATATGTGTTTGAATCTGACCATGTTTTGATCAAAAATGTACTTAGAATACTTGACGGTTGCACAAATAAAATAAAATAAAATAAACAACTTGAATGTCCTTTTATTATGTATGTATCAGTATCATCCCTTCTCAGAACTTTTATTCTGAAATTTGAACACAATATGTGAGCAAAGAACGAGAGCAAACTCTCTCTGATCGGTCAGAGTCTGTGTGCAGGTTGAGCATCAGCCCCGCCCCCTCTCTCTGATTAGTCAGAGTCTGTATGCAGGTTGAGCATTAGCCCCGCCCCCTCTCTCTGATCAGTCAGAGTCTGTATACAGGTTGATCATCAGCCCCGCCCCCTCTCTCTGATCAGTCAGAGTCTGTATGCAGGTTGATCATCAGCCCCGCCCCCTCTCTCTGATCAGTCAGTGTCTGTATGCAGGTTGGGCATCAGCCCCGCCCCCTCTCTCTGATCAGTCAGAGTCTGTATGCAGGTTGATCATCAGCCCCGCCCCCTCTCTCTGATCAGTCAGAGTCTGTATGCAGGTTGAGCAGTAAACATGCACTGGAAGCTCCTTTGGCATTTAAACTGGGATTTAATTCAGCTGGAAGCAATTTTAGTTGTTTGAATTTCATCTGTTTTCTGAGCTGAATTGTTGTCTGACACTTCATCACCATGGTTACACAGAGTCTTGCAGTATGTAATGATGTTTGTATCATGTCTGTCATTCACAGTGTGGATCTCTAAGGGTTAAGTATGCAGAGCAGGATTTCTGTTTTCCATTGTTCTGCGTGTAATAAAGGTCTGAACCTGCTTCTGAAATGAAACCATAGCTTGAAGGAAACGAACAACTTTTCAATACCGTGACCAGATCAAACATACGAGACACTTCGCCGTCCAAACTTCGTCTTTAGCTCTGTTTGGATTTGGTTTCCACTGCTGCCTCCTCCGAACAATGTGCATGACACATTAGAGGATGATAATCTTATAACCTGCTTATATTAGTGCGTATAAACATTTGGCACAAACTTGAAGGACCCGAGGAATCTGGGCCACGCACGATGGCACTAAATGCCCCCTCGACCATCCCAACACTGAGAAATCTGGCTAAATCCTCCTTTTCCAGAGGATATGAGTGATTAATAGCCACGTGTTGATTCACACAGGACTAATATAACCTCAAATTATTTTTACGTCTCGTTTTACAGACGTTGGAACGCACCGTCAGGAAAAATGACTGATACGGTGCCCGAATCCCGTCCGAATAGGGCTTTTGTCAGCCGGAGCACTGCAGGAGTTGCTCCAACTTGCACTCTCAGGGCCTCACTAAGAAAGCTGAGTGCATCAACCACAGTACCATTCTTCACACCAGCTTACCGCTGTGTTTCCCTCCACTTGCTGGCAAATACATCAAGATAGAGGGGGTTCAGTGTAGCAGAAAACCAAGGGGTAATGAGCCACAGACTGTCATCTTCAAACTACTGAATTACAAGGACAAGGAAGCCATCATGCAGTTAGTGAGGTAAATGGAAAAGCCACTGAAGCACAGAGATGAATATCTGCACTTCTTCCAGGAATTCTCCAGAGAAACAGCATGAGGCAGGAAATCCCAATTAGTCTGTAATCAATTAATTATCCATCCTCAACTTTTCTCCCCCAGCTATAGCGAAAGGTGAGTGGAAAAACATGATATTCCAATTGTCTACAGATGTGCGACCAAGTATGAAATCAGTGACATGACTTAAAAGAATGTTCATAGTTTATTAAAAAAGTGATGTCAATTGAAAATATTCAAATGTATCTCCTAATTTCTCTGCCTGATCAGGACCATATTAGGGTTTTTCAGTAAATGTAATAATTATATAAACTTATATAAATATATATAATTTATATAAAAGTCTCTGTTTAAGCCTCCTGATACAGAGAGTTTTGAAGAGTTTAAAAGAGTTTCTAAAATGTTCTGGCGACCTGGGACGTTTCTGTGAGGAGTTCGCATGTTCGTGGGTTTCCTCCGGGGTACTCCGGTCTCCCCCACAGTCCAAAGACATGCATGGTAGGTGAATTGGTGACTCTAAAGTGGCCCTTAGTGTGTGAGTGTGAGTGTGTGAGCCCTACGATGGACTAGCGCCCTGTCTAGGGTCGTTTCCCGCCCCTTGCGCTCAGAGTTGCCGGCTGGGCACCGGCTCCCCCGTGACCCTATTCAGGAATAAGCGGTGCAGAAAATGGATGGATGGATGGTGTTTAACTCTAGGCTTCATAGCTCAGGATCATAGTAACCTACAGATGCACATATCATAACAGTACAGCACTTGCCCCATCTAACCACTGAGTGATGAATTATCAATGAGAAATGGAGCTCAGGAGACACGGTCAATTCCATACCAACAGTTATATTTTTACATCTCGAGGTTTTGAGGAGGCTGGGCTTTCCAGAAAAATAATAACATCTGGTATTTGTGACTGTCCCCTACAAATAATTTTTGGTGAATTAAAATGTGGGATTAAACTATGAACAGGTAGGGTTCAAAAGAGTAACTTTCATTGGAAACCAGTCAAGAAAATGTCATTTGGTGCATTTCTATTGGTCCGTTTATGATGGCTTTTCAATACGATATTAAGAACAGCTCCCAGATTGAAAGTGATGAAGTACAAAATGGCAAAATGGAGATATAAGGCCTTACAAGGTGATGCACAATGATTAGAATTTTTCCTTAGAAAATCATTTCAAAGCCTTCCAGCTCACACCGCAGAAGCGCAAAATGCACATCTATCCTTTTTAGTCCCCGTCAGGTTCACCACACCTCCAGTGGTTTTAATATCTTTCTTATTGCTTCAATTCTGCAGTTCAGTATTTTCAAAGTGTGCAAGCAATTTTTCATAGCCAGGGCCTGATTTATGAAGGTCAGCAGTCTTTCCTCTCATTCTGCCCGTGTGTTCTCTGACCTTCCACGTGTTGATAGATGAGGGACAGAGTTTCGTTTCCGTGTTACCTTGCATTCGTACCCCAGTTAAAGGGTAAAACATGAGTGCGGGGGTAAAATATAGTGTATAATATTACTAAATGTCTTTGCTTTTCTGAATCAATGAAAAGGATTTATAAGGTGTTACATTATTCATCATTTTTCCCTTCGTCATCAGCATAGATCACACGTAATTAAACAATTCAACCCCGTGGCCCCAGGCCAAAACCGAGGGACCAGTTCAACTTTCCAACTGAATCCCAGTTTAAATGACAAAGGAGCTTCCGGTGCATGTTTACTGCTCTGTCCACACTGACGCAGAGTGTTCAAATTTCAGAATGAATGCAGCGAGAAGTGATTATACACATAAATAACAAAAATAATAAAGGACTTTTACGCTGTTATTGTAAATATCCTTGTCAATCGAATCATTACAATAACTCATCAAAATGATGCAAAAATGCAAAATATTTATTAATAAAATTTATTAAAATAAAATTTATAAAAAAATTTATTTTTGCAAAAAGTGCAAAATAAAAGTGGTCGGCACAAGTAATTAACCAAAGCATGATCAAACTCCAAACTCCAAATATTTAAATTCTCTAATTTTATATCTCAGATGAAGACACATTCGAGTAGCCCAGGAGCTTCTAAAAATAGTCATATCTGCCGTGTGCGACTGTCTCCAAAAATACTTTTCTAATTTTTGGTGAATAAAAGTACGTCAAACTAAAAGTTCATTATTTGTAACAAAATACAATATTGTATTAGAAGTTCTATGCATTGAAATTGAGTTTAAACTGGGTTTTAAAAACTTTTTGTCAATGAACTTTATAGCAGAGCTGCACTAAATGTTCATGTGATGATAGTTTACTCTTAGTTACACATTTCTGTTCATCACACACTGTAAAAAGCAGCTGGAGCTTTCAAAAAATTAACGTTTTTGGTAAATCAACACCAGTATGTTTGTATTCTTAGATCACCAGTGGACAGGTGTAGTGCCCGAGACAAACCAGGTGTTAAGTCACCTATAAATAGGCCTACAGGCCAGGAAAAAATACAAAGACAAGATCTGGGTGGGCACCCTGCATTGTGCATGTGTGTGTGTGTGTGTGTGTGTGTGTGTGTGTGTGTGTGTGTGTGTGTGTGTGAGGGAGCAGCTGCCTCAAGCTTCCACTTACAGCGCTCAGCCGAATCGCCCTGGCAACCGCCTTGTTGCCAGGTAGCAGTGCCCAGCTGAGAAGGAGAGCGAGAGAGAGAGAGGGAAGGGAAAGATGTTTCAATCACTAGCAGAAGGCCTGACAGAAGGCCTACATCACACTGATCTGAGAGGATATTACTGAGGGGCAAATTGAATTTTACTTCATTTCCTCCTTCAGCTATTCTCTCTTTCTTTCTTTCTTTCTTTTTTCTTTCTTTCTTTCTTTCTTTCTTTCTTTCTGTCTGTGTTTGAGTGTGTGTGTGTGTGTGTGTGTGTGCGTGTGTGTGTGTGTGTGTGTGTGTGTGTGCGTGTGTGTGTGTGTGTGTGCGTGTGTGTGCGTGTGTGAGAAGGCCGAGATGCTGAACAGATGAAACTGTCCATATGAACACAGTGATGGACAGAAGTACATCGACCGTTAATAGTCTATGTGTTTGTGAATAACTAGCCATTGTCTGTTGCCTGTTGAACAGCAGCCATTCAATACGTAACGTTTAAAGCTCCTCCTCTTTCTCAGATACCGCCGCCCCTTCTGTCCCGTCCTCTAGTCCTGAATAATAGTCTTAAAACTACAAATATTAAATGAACCCATTCCACGCCAACTCCTTTATGTCCTCAGCTTGAACCCATTTGTGACTGGTCAATAAGGTTGGGTTCTGTTCACATTTGAGTTGATGTGGTACAGGGAGCATTACCCAGCACACTGTTTTCATTTCTTTTCATTCTTTAAAAAAGTAAATGCATATATTTATAAAATACATTTGTAAATCTATGAAAACGTGCTGCAGATGTTTGAAATCTATTTGGAAATATATTGTATATATCGCAACATATTTCACATATAAAGAAAGGAAAAATGCCCCTATATTTCAGTTCTGTTTGGGTTTTACACACCGGACTGGCCGGACAGTAGTTCATTTTGTGTTTAAATAACAACACACAGCCTTGAGTGTTCAGAAAAGTTCAGAAAATAAAGTACGGAATGAATAAAATGAGGCGTGAATGTCACAGAGTGGACAGTGAGTGGACAGCACTGCTGTGTCTGATCCATCTGTCCAAGAGCAACACACACTAACACACCACCCACATAATAGCTGCTCTGTGGTGGTCCTGTGGGGTCCTGACCACTGAAGACCAGGGTGAGAGGAGGCTAAGAGAGATTAATTCCAGTCTGTAATTTTATAAAACTTATATAGTGTTTTTGTTTGATTAGAGGACAGTATGGTTATGGACAGTAAGAAACAAAGAGGTGTTATGTACATTATGTTATGTATGATAGATAGATAGATAGATAGATAGATAGATAGATAGATAGATAGATAGATAGATAGATAGATAGATAGATAGATAGATAGCCAAAAACTGTATAATAAATAAATAAATAAATAAATAAATAAATAAATAAATAACTGTGCATATAAAAACAAACGTTTTTGATCATTTAATTCAAATTTAAAACCTCTCATATATTCTATATTCATTACATTTAAAGTGGCATATTTTCAACTTTTGTTTTAAAGTTGATGCTGTGATTAGTCATCTCTTCAAATTTGAATGAAAGTTTTCCAATAAACTGGTTTTCATGAGCTACTAGTTCATGATCAACAGTAAAAAAAAAGATGTGAAATGTCACTTTACATGTAATGAATATAAAATACGACATGAATGAGCTTTGATTCTATTTTTAGACGCACTAGTATATCATAAATCACTTGGCTCAAAGAATCGTAATATTTTGATTTACTGAATCTAAACGCCTGTACTGTGAAATGTGTTGGGTTGCCAGGTTTGACTCTATTGTGGATTTCAGTGCTGACTCTTGGGTTTGGCAGTATCTCAGCTCAAGGATGTTTTTGAGCTCCAGTTTATTCACACGAGCAGCTCCAGTGGGCAAAAAAAATGCCTTTGTAAATCATTCTGGAAAAGAGCATCTGCTAAACGCCACGAATGTAAATAATTAATATACAATAATAATTCATTAGCAAACAGTGTAGTTCATTAACAGTACATTAGTTAGAAAAGAAAATGATCATTCGACTCACAGGACGCTGGTTAATACAGAATTATTTGATGTGTGAACTCTAATACAAGTAATAGCAGTGAACAATAGCAGTGAATGCAGCTCAGCCAATCAGGTTTTAGAACCAGAACGATCTGTTTTATAATTCAGGTCTCAATACAGTAATGCATAAGTCTTTTGCAGCACAAGCCTGGTTCCCCCGGAGGACAAAGCCACTACACTGAGATAATGAAAACTGCATGAAAACGCTGCACTGAAATTGACATTGTATTATCAGATTTGCTTCAGCCAAGCTCGAGATCAATGCACTGGTCCTCCCTGACTCATCAGCTTCTGAACTCGAGCGCAGGCCGCCAGTTCAGAACCAGCAGCCTACACCCTGACACTGTCATGAGTACCATCGTCTTCAGCTACATCTGCTGCTTTCTTCAACAATACTGTACAGATTTCTCACAGAAAAATCAGAAACAGAAATACGTTATTAATTCCATTGAATAATATATTATATATCTATAGATAGATAGATAGATAGATAGATAGATAGATAGATAGATAGATAGATAGATAGATAGATAGACAGACAGATATAGAATAATAAACTGAGTAATAATAGTAATAAGCAGAATAACACACACACACACACACACGCACACACACACACACACACACACACACACGCACACACACACATACACACACACACACACACATACACACGCACACGTGAACATCCTGCTTATTGTAGTATTATTGCATCTCAGAATTATTGCACAGATTAAAATTAAAATTTGCCCAAATGAACCATAGTGGTTTGTAGTGGTCACCCATTAAGGGAGGAGTTATAGTGTGTGATGGCCACAGGTAGGAATGACCTCCTGTGGCGCTCTATAGTGCATTTTGGTTGGACGAGTCTTGCACCGAAAGTGCTCCTGTGTCTCATCACTGTTTGGTCGAGTGGCTGAGAGTCAGGCTGAGACCAGTCCACCAACTAGAGTTATGCGTCCAACAGCGTCCGGTTTGCCCTGATGAAGGACTAGAGGATGACCAACACAAACTGCAGAATCAGATGAGCTTCTGTCTCTGACTTTACGTTTACAAGGTGTGGCGACTAGGTAGGAGTGTGTAATGGAGTGGACAGTGAGTGTTTAAACACGGTCTGATCCATTTAATACACCGTGATTGGTGAACGTACAAGCAAGGGGATGGTCATAATATTATGGATGGTCGGTGTATCTGTTTATTATTAAAGCAGAACTGTTCTGGTATCTCGTTAATCCAGTGAAAGGATTGTGTATAGAAAGCAGGAGAGGCAGAAATGATGTAACGAGGACAGGTACGTGTCGGATCAAAAACCGGAAAAATATGCATTCAGACGTTCCCGGGAGTGTTTCCTATGTGTGAGGGAACGGAGGGGGATGTTTAAGGCCCAAGGAGCACGTGGTTGTGTTTGCATTTACAGAATTACAGCGGAGATGAGTCTGAATACAGACTGAGCACCGGCACTGAAAGAGAGGAGTATTAAAAATAATCAGCTTTAATCAGATAGACAGATAAACAGATAGAAATAAAGGATAAGACAGGGGAGTTTGCGTAACACACACACACACACACACACACACACACACACACACTCACAGACAGATGCACATGTTTTCTCTCTCTCTTTGTCCTTATTGGGAGGACAGGAAGATAAAACGCAGAGGAGAGAGAGAAAAAAAAAAGAACGAGCGAGAGAGACATGCTGCTTTGGATGTGGTTGCTAGGCAGCAGACACAGACAGCTAACTATAGCTCAGGGCCATGGGGCAAAGGTGGTGGAGGTGGTGATTAGGACTGGCCGATAGAGCATGAGCTCGGCACCTTTGCAATGATCTTTTACACCGTGACTTAAGCAGTAGTTTTCCACAGCTGCTCCGGTCTGGCATCGATTTTCCAAACTATAACGAATTGGCAACATTAAAAACAGTGATATAATGCATCTGTTCCATGTCCCCAATGTCCACTTCTCCTGTCCATCTCCTTTCCGTTCATTCCTTTCATCTCTATAACGCGTCTGTTCACATCGGTACTGGTTATTGGTTATGAACAGTGTCGTATTACTCGAGAACTCCAGGCCTCTTCTGTCTCAGAGAAGGTCAGTGGGCCTCATTCTCTAATATCCATGTATCAGTTGTATCAGCATACTCTTTTAGCCTCTTTTCACCCTGATCTTCAATAGTCAGGACCCCACAAGACCACCACAGAGCAGGTGTTCATTCTCAGAACTGCAGCAACACAAGCGCCACAAGACCACATGGTTGCTCCACCGTTTACATGTACAATGTGTTGGTCATCTTCTATTCCTCACAGGACTCGGAAACCTCTGATCGGTGGTCTGTTCTCAGTCCAGCAGTGACACCGAGGGGTTTAAAAACTCCAGCAGCACTGCTGTGTCTGGTCCACACACTAACACACCACCACCATGTCAGTGTCACTGCAGGGCTGAGAATGACCCACCACCCACATCATACCTGCTCTGCGGTGGTCCTGCCCTGACCAATGTCCGCGATTACAGATTCATGACATGATTGGGAACCGGAATTGTTCCCAGCTCTGCCAATCCAGTATAAGAAAAGATTGGTGAATGTCAGAATATCCATGGAAACGGCATAAATGGGTTTTTAGAAAGAACAAGCTGCCCAGTGTTTGTCTGAAGGTCAAGAATGAGATGTATGATCTACTCAGGTGATCGTCCTGACTTCTGAAACTGTGTTATCTAAGCATTTGGACCACCGTGGGTGTGTTATGCACTGTGTGTTATAACACTGATTTTTAAATTAAGAACCATGCTGTCAACCAACCGTCAAGCATGGTGGTGGTAGTATGACAGTTTGGGGCTTCTGTGTTGCAACAGGATCTTACGGCCACACAGAGAAGTTTGAATTCTGCTAAGTAACAGAGACTTGCAGAGAATGTCAGGTTATCTATACATTAGTTGACGCTGAAGCTCATTTGGGTCATGCACTAAGCCGATGATTCAGCGCACACAAGCGAGCCTGTGTCACTATTGTTAGTCCTGACCTAACCCCTGCTGAAACGTTGGCATGCATGAAGGCCTACAAATGTCACCGAGATGTAACCGGTGTTACAAAACACTAATAAAGCCAGGGAGTGCTCAGAGTGTGCTGTTTTGTTGCAGTTGTTGCTGCTGGGGTTGGGTGGGGTCCATCCCATCACCTCCTCTGACCACACAGCAGCACTTTGTAGTTCTATATTTACAGACTGTAGATCATCTGTTTCTCTGCAGACTGTATTCTCCTCCTTTCACCCTGATCTTCAGTGGTCAGGACCCCACAGGACCACCGCAGAGCACTGAAGATCATTGGTGGGTCATTCTCAGCACTGCAGTCACACTGACATGGTGGTGGCGGGTTAGTGTGTGTTGTGCTGGTATGAGTGGAACAGGCACGGCAGTGTTGATGGAGTGTTTAAACACAGTGTCCACTCACTGTCCACTCTATGAGACACTCCTACCATTTCTCACAGGATGGTGGTGGATGGATATCTCTGGTTGGTGGACAGTCTCAGTCCAGCAGTGACACTGTACTATATAGAACGTGAAATGAACTACTCAACTAATGACCAAGGTCTTGGTCACACTTTACTATGGTAACTACTTTGGCTTTGAGTTTGGTGGTACAAGAACATCCGTTGTTACAAAAAGACTCGAATAAAAACACATTTTTCTTTCTCTAAAAACCGTTCATCAGACAACAGTGAAAGATATTTGACACGTTAACAAAAGGAAACGCTGATGCAAATGCTTTAAATGCATCTTACACCTAAATCCATCCTACACCTTCTGTCTTTCTAACAGTTACAAGGAACTCGCTCTCTTTTTCTGAAGGCTCTAAACAGAGAACTGAGTCTTCGTTAAGTTACCTAGCAACTTCGTTTTCTTTTTATAGATAGACACGGTACTGTGCCCACTGACTGTCTTTACCCAAACTCTACCATCCAGAACATCTCTGGGAACAGGGTACTGACTGAGCTTACACTGAATGAAAGTTCTAGCCAAACGTAACAGCTAGTGGACTTTACCAGTCAAAGGTTTTAGAACACCCCTTATTCTAGGTTTTACTGACATTTGGAGCAAATGGCACAAAGGGGAACCTTAAACTGCCAAATAAAGAATGCATTTTCAGCTCAACACTGCACTGATTCACAGAAAAGCTGTTTAATAAACCTTTTCTTTAATAATCATGAAATTTCATAAAAGTGGTACTGCAGATACGTTACCTACGTCACTTTTGAGCCAAATTGATGCCCCTACTGCATTAATCTCTTAATCACGCTGAACAAAAGGCTGTACGGATAAACTTTACTGACACACCAAGGTCACAGATGAAGATCTTCACAAAAGAAGAAAGGAATGTCTCCTTATGGATGACGTTCTAAACTCTTACAGTCCAGCAGAGTCTTCTGGTTTCCCTACTCCAGCACACTGACTAAACCTGGGAATGAACTGGTCAGCGGCATCAGGTGGACTTGGTCAAGTCCGAAGGAATCCAGCCCTCCAGGACCAGAGGTCTCAACCATGTCTTACAGTCTAATGTGAGGTTGAAAGGATTCAATTCCTCAGATGCTTCGTTACCCAACCCCATTAGGAGTCTCCTCCATCACATATGATGCTCCCAACACTAAGAGGTGAAGATAGCACCTCCTTCTTCTGATACATGCGAATGCAGCCACCACCCCTTTTCAAACCACCACCACTGCATCGTTGCTGGGCGGCCAGTGCACTCGAACGAAAGTGCCGGGTCCCCAAGCTGCGATACAACAGCTAACAGACGCCTGTGCTTAACTTAACCAGCATTGCACTGGGCATGAGGTAGGGAGAGAGCGCCATCTACCCACACACACTCTCAGATTCCAGCTGCCGATGGTAAGACTGCTGTTTTTAGGACCGTTGGGTGAATCCTGTCCAAGATCCTGTTTCCTGTGACATATTTTGCACCCAAAAATAAAAAAAAAATCATTTGTTCATAGTCACGGATTATATGTTTTCCCCATGTATCCATACGGGTTTATAATACTTCTAAACAGTTCATTCTGTATCAACAGTATTTATGATGAATTTATTTTTCAAAAATGAGCACATAAGTAAATGCCATACCATCCTTACGTTCAGACTGCAGGGTGGTCCACAGCGAAGCTCCACAGTACACGTTTTATCGGTTTCCATGCTGCTTGTGGTATGGATGCTCAAGGATGAGAGAAAGTAACAGTGCGTGTGAAAGTCACAGAGTTCTGCTGGTCATATTGGGCCCTTTTCATTTACTGCCCTGGGTTGACCCGAAGGCGCACTGCGCTCAGCCTTGATTGCAATCGATTTATAAAGCAGGCGCCCACATGGCAACTCAAGACCACATGCAACTTATATTTTCTCACAGTTTGTTCCACTCAGACGCTTTCTGCCGCAGTAGGCTCCTTTAACCAGTCTTTAAACACAGATAAATACACTTATATTATTGAAAATGAAGTTTCTTCAAACTGCCATGCTTTTGATCTAATCCCCCGCCCCCAGCCGCTTGAGTCCAGGCAATTGAGCATCAGGATTGCTACATGCCTAATATGTGTAAAATCTCTCTCTCTCCATGCTTCCATTCCATTTTTAGTCTTGTACAAAGTCTTTAAAGCAAGGCGGATCTCTCACAAAGCATGAATAAGCAGTGTTTTAAAGCCACTCCTTTCATCACTTTATCCTGGTAAACAATGCTTGTATGCCAACTATATTTCATTTCCATATTTCATATTTTCACAGCTGTGTATTCCACTGTCATGAATCTGGTAAGTCTGATATGAAATTAATTTTAACATCAAGCATGGAACACCGTAACCTCAGAATATGAATGTATATATATATATATATAATTAACAAATGGTGCTGTTGGTGCTAAATGGTGCTAAATGATATTCCTATTATTTATACTTCTATTATCATTATTTTTATATATATATATATAATAAAATCATGATAATGGAAATGGAAATAGAAATTAAAGCCAAAAACAGAGATGTCCTTATTGCACATGGGCCAACAGATCTGCATGGAAAATCAGTGCTTTCTGTGAGATTCCGTGTTTCCATTGCTGTATGAAGACATATCTGTCTTTCATTCGTGTTGGATACGCTGTTTTTCCTGAAGTGAATGTTCAAATTCGAATGAAAAACACTAGTAATATATGTTTCATCACATTCATTAAATACAAAGCAAATTTACCATCAGTAAAAAGTCACGTAAAGTCAGTATTAACTCCTTAACGTATCTCTGCTCTTGTGCAAAAAAGCTGAAAAATGTATTTTAAACCATTTGATAAATAAAGGTTTATTAATGAACAGCACCTACAGTTTAGAAACAGTTATTGGTCTGATTGTTAAGTATAGGTAGATATTTAGGGAGTATTTAGTAATAAGTGAGAGGTTACTAAAGCATTTATTAATGCTTATTACTGTTTATTAATGTAGCTTAACTGTCAAGTGTTACTGGGAACATTTCTATTGGTTCATTCATTGTCAAATGTTGACACTGTGAAGCTGTTAAAAATAAATGTTACAAATCTGAATAAATGCACATGTAAGGTTTTTGCACAAGAGCAACAGTAGACATGTGACTGTTCAGCCCTAAATGTAGTGGTTCTATATACTAATCACCAAAGACCTCTTCCATGCTCTTATGTACGTAACTTCACCAACAGGCTGGACCTCTAACTGCAGATTAGATGCTGGTTTCTATGGAAGACGCTGAGGCACTGCTGTGTTTTCATTTTCTCAGCTATATGGACAGGTCAACCTCGCTGACCGTGTTGGTTCACTGCGTGATCTGCACTTATTTGAGGCACTCTGCTGCAGATGAACGGGTGTACATCGCTCACTGCTAACAGAAACCTTTTAAATTCTGCTCCTCGTCCAGGTCCCGGACCCCCTAACCATCCTTTCACCGCAATCTTGGACTGATGCTCAGCTCCCATTGAACAGGCTGACATCCCTGCCTGTGTTAAACAGCTGCACTCAGAGAGATTCGCTGAGAAACTGAAAGGAGTTCGACATACTTCAGAAAGACATGTTTTTAAAGGGTGTTTGAGGTTCCTGAGTTGAGGCTACTTAATTATGTAACCCCATCACCTCTTTCTTTACTTGTGGGACATAAATAAGGAAGTGTCAGCAATGCACTTACCCAGGTAAAGAGATTCCATTGTCCTACCAGCAATGATTTCTTGCATTTACCAACATACAGTTAAAGCACTGCTGTGTCTGATTGGTTGGTGTGGCACAACAGGAAACACCTCCAGTGAGCCACCACACCCTGTGGGAGACTGGGCGTACATTCCCAGTATGGGCAACTATGCTGTACTCTGGCCTACTCTGAACAACCTGTGCACGTTCACGTCTCAAACAGCTTGATTGCAAAATGACTGCACAACCTCGAACAGTACGTTTTATAATAAAAGTAAGATCTAGTTGGGACATTGCCAGTTTTATCCCCAGTTCCCAGTACGCCCTCTCCCATCAGCGCTCAGTGTGGGTGTGTGGTAGCTGATGTAACAGAACTGGAACGCAGCGTTCTCCTCCAAGGGTGTTTAATAATACTGCTTTAGTGGCTCCTTAAAAAGAAGAAAGTCTTTAGATTCAGGAAACACATGCTATCGATCGACCTCCCAGCGCTGGAAGCGATTTTTTAAAAATGAGTCGCGATATTGCATCTTTCCATGTTTATGGCACATGCACCACATCTGAAAGAGGATCCGGCGCTCTTCTGCAGCACCACTAGGTAAAGGCAGCTACAAACATGGAGATATCAGAACAGCAAACTCGGTCATCTGCTTGTTCACCCACTGAAAAGAGCTGGCAAGTCAAAGGAGAGCATGACAGAGCCCGTCCTAAAAACAGGAAGATTGTGGACGACTGATGAATTCACTGAGGACAGACTGAAGAACAGGATGCTTTGGGATTTAAACTGCTTTTGGGAATTAGCTGCTTTTCCGAGTTGGATTCCTCACTTTTCCACCAAAAGAATTCTGGTTCTTGAACTGGTTCTGATGAGACTTACAAGAACCTTGGTGTTTTTTAGACTGTTTACTCTCTTTCTCTGCTCACACGGTGTTTATTTCACAATAAAAGTCCATTGCACACCAAAATAATAAAGGACATTCAGATTGTTTGTTTTTAATCAAATTAACATCAAATATTTTGAAGAAATAACCTCGTTAAACTAATCATTACAAATCAAATTAACCAAAATTGAAAAGTTGCCCTTTTCAGCCCAAAAACACTCCAACAGGATTTGCAGATTACCCAGTGTTTGTAGATTGTAAGGCGCAAATGCATTTTTGATCAGTCAAATTCATGCAAAAATTTACTATTATTTACATTTGAGGAGCCTAGGATCTCCTGAAAACAACACTGGCATGTGTGACTGTCTCCAATAAACTACGAAAGCATCCCACAAAAGTGGCCTAAGGTTCTAATGGTTAAGGTTGTTATTACTGGTTGCTCCCAGAATCCGTCACAGGTTGAGTAATGTGTGTGTAAAGGTGTTTAATATGATGAGTGATCCCTGACGTTGTGGTAGTGTAAATCTGTGTCTGCTGTCGACCACACCTCTGGCCACAGGTATTAATAATCAGGGTGAAGCGATGAAGATGTAAAAAAGGAATCCCCTAAAGGCAGACTTTGCTGAACATTTCCATAATGTGCAGAGTGTACGTACTTTATTTCCTTAACCTGAGGCTGTGTCACATTTCACAGGAGGAGGAGAGGTCATTCCAGGCTTTAATAGGGTGGGTCTTGCTCTGTATAGTAAGTAAAGTCAGTGTGTGTGTGTGTGTGTGTGTGCGTGTGTGTGTGTGTGTGTGCACTGCATGCATGCACTGTTGAAGTAGACAGAAAGGACGCAAAGCACTTCCCCTTGCTTCCTACTTTGCCTTTAAATCCTCAAGAATAGGGGCTGATCCATTATTCATGCTGCAGTCATCTCCTGTATTAGCACATCAGTCTGCCTTCCTGCTCGCCTGCCACCGGCCACAGAAACTGGGTTACCTCCCTCGAGCCTAGGGGGAGGGCGAGGGGGGGGGCAGAGCACCAGTGCAGCAAGGAGGAGAGAGGGAGGAGCTAAAAAAGCGTGAGGAAAGTGGGAGGAGAGAGACGGGGTGAAGGAGCTGTACCTGCTCTACTGTCAGCCTCACACCTATCAGACGAGAGAGAATGTCCTTCATCAGTAAGGGGGGCAAAGAGAGGGGGGGGGCAGGATAGAAGAAAAGAGAAAGAAAGAAAGAAAGAAAGAAAGAAAGAGAAAGGGGAGAGAGAGGAAAGAGCGGCAGAAAAAGAGTGACCATTGAAAAGAGAGGTAGAGAGACATAAAAGAGAAAGAGATGCGGGGACATATGGAGGAGACCTTGGAGCAAAGAATATAGAAATGGACAGAGAGAAGAAGAGTAACAGTGGGAGAGAGAGGGACAAATTGACACAGAGAGAGAGAGAGAGAGAGAGAGGGGGGGGGACAAATAGAGAGAGAGAGACAGAGAGGGGGGGGACAAATAGACAGAGAGCGAGAGAGAGAGAGAGAGAGAGAGAGAGAGAGAGAGAAAGAGAAAGACACACACACACACACCAGGAGCTGGAACCAAACAACTGAAGAAACCCTCAGATGTCATTTGTGCTGCATACATAGAAAACTGTCCTCCGCATTTAACCCATTTGTGCAGTGAACACACACACACACACACACACACACACACACACACACACACACACTAGTGAGCACACACCCTGGTCCTGGAGGCAGGGGTGGCTCCAGGACAGAAACACTATATTACGGAACAAGAGCCCACACGCCTGAAGCCTGAGCACTCGGGAGTTAGGTGATGTGATCAAGGACACTTCAGCTGGTTCAACCTGTTGACTTTCTGGTCACTGGTATGAGTGGATCAGACACAGCAGTTTGTGTTGGTCATCCTCTAGTCCTTCATCAGTGCTCACGGGACGCTGCCCACAGGACACTGTCGGCTGGTTATTTCTAACACCACGCAAGAACCAAAGCCATGCGTCTGCTTCTCAGGGAACTGGGCTTTTCCCACAGTGTTGGTTTGCATGCAGCAACCGACACAATCCAGACAGAGATCAGTCAGATTTAGAAATGCTGAAGGGTAAGAGGAGGGGAAGGACAGCTGCTAAACAAAACAAATGGACAGTTGACTAAATTCCAGAATCCCCTTCTATTCGGTTGTCCTTCAAGCTTTTAGCAACACACTGTATCCCGATGTCCAAGGAACACTGCAGTATTTATTCAGTACACACTGCCCTGCCTGCTCAGTTACCGTAGACAATAATACCAGAGGGCGGACCTTAAATTCCACACAGGCTTATAAACATTTACAATGCATGACTATTATGCAATATTAATATAACAAACCGTATTGTATATATTTGTTACATCATAATTGATATTTGAAAACATTAATTAATTTTATGCATAAATAAAACGCAGTCCTGAATAGGGTCATGGAGGAGCCGGTGCCCAGCCGGCAACTGAGCGCAAGGGCGGGAAACAACCCTGGACAGGGTGCTAGTCCATCGTAGGGCTCACACACACACTAAGGGCCACTTTAGAGTCACCAACTCACCTACCATGCATGTCTTTGGACTGTAGGGGGAAACCCAGAGTACCCAGAGGAAACCCACGCGAACAACATGCAAACTCCACACAGAAACTTCCCAGGTCGCCCCACCCGGGGATCAAACCCAGGTCCTTCTTGCTGTGAGGCAACAGCGCCAGCCACTGCGCCACCGTGCCATCTGCTATCATTTTTATATTTATGTAGTAGCATAAATGTAGTCTACAGCAGACAACCGTGTTCCAGACTACTTGAGAAAACTGTGGAAATCTATCTGCGATTCACTTATTTGCCAAACTGAAAGGCGGAGGATGGAGAGTCTGCTTTGTGTGTTTGGAAAAACCCACTGCACTTGTTTCCTACGTGATAGATGGTGCTGTCTGCTCACGGACTCAAGCTCACCTCAGGCAGAGAGCAGACGAGAGAACGCAACAGCACCACTGGCACAAATACATGCAATTAAACCCAACGGGTAATATGACAATCATCAAATCACTGAGGTCATGTCCATTTATTCTACGATAAATCAATAGTGTCATTATTAATCCGAGGCCTACAGCCCACGTCATCCGGAAGACGGAGAGCGCTCCAACATTTTGATAGTGACATCACATACAATATCACGGAAATGCAACAAAGAGAAGAGAACAGTTCCGAGAGAATGAATGACATTTCGGTGTGCTGGTGCTGTGTGGAGCTAAAGAATTCATTCTGCTTATGGGATTTTTGAGATCCATACATGATCAAGCCTCCTCAACCTCATACCCAACATTACACTGATGATGTATTATCGCAAATTCCTTCCTCTGGAAAACCGCTCTCACCTCGGAATAAACAACCGAACGAGATTTACAGCTTAGTTTGCAAGTTTCGCTGCCTGCAGAATTAATGAAAGTGTTCTGGAGAAATATTTGCTTCTCATAAATTTAAAGTGAAACAGTCCAGCAACTGGCCAATGGTTTCTACCGTGACCATGCTTTGAGTCTATTGCTTTTTTTGTTCTCTTCCTGGTCCATAGAGACATATCACACATCCTCACTCTATTAACCCCTAAAAACATCTATCTGTCATGATTTGTAATTAGCTGCAGGGCTGCCAACGCTGGTCTGAACTCCTTATCCCATTTCTTGATGTTCTGCCAGTTATTTGACAGAGCTTTAACACTGGTCACTGGCTTATCTCAAGGGTCTTTCCTCTGTTTGAGAGTGTGTTTAATTCTTGTACATTTTATATCATAATTCTACTGTTCTGTGTCCCACAAGGATAATGGGCTGCCCTTTGACTGTCATATCTTCTGAAGATTTCTTCCTGAAGCTCTTCCACACACTTCCATTAGAACCACAGGAAAATGCAATACCTCTGCATATGTAGATCTCTCTCTCTCTCTCTCTCTCTCTCTGGCTGCTTGGTTGGAGGTGAAGTACATGCAATACATTTAAGAGCAATGCTGGATCGCAGAACCTTAAATCTGAGCACCCATGCCGATGCATTAAAGGTCTAAAGGTCTCGGAATGTCTGTATTTCCCATTGCAATTCTCCAGATGTCTTTATTGAACAATTCCTCAGCAGCCTTGATTGTTTTAAGACGAAAGCTGTTTCATTGACAGTAGTTTACAATCTTTTCTGCAGCTTCTAATCAGTCCTGACAAGTGGTTAGAAGGTCTGATCTGTTTAGAGTACCCACTGAGACCCAGCTGAGGCTCAAGCCTTTAAAAGCCTTCTCGTAACCCAAGAATGTCCCAAAAGACATCCCATCCTTTTTTTAATCCCTCAACTCTCAGACCTACAGATTTGCATTTTGCAGGCAGTTACATGCTGTTTTCTAAGGTTCATATCTCAGGATCAGAGTAACCTACAGGTCTTATTATTGTGATAAATGATCAGTAATCCATCATAAAAAACAGCTGAATTCTTTTGTTTGCATCTGAATTCAATCCCAGTTTAAATGTCAAAGGAGCTTCCAGTGCATGTTTACTGCTCTGTCCACATGTAGATGCTCAACCTGCATACAGACTCTGACTGATCAGAGAGAGGGGGCGGGGGTGATGCTCAACCTGCATACAGACTCTGACTGATCAGAGAGAGGGGGGCGGGGCCAGTGACATTATTGTCCCAGATATTGGGTTATTGAAGAATATATGAGAATAAAGGGGCTGTATGCTCTTTTCTTTTGCTTACAAAGTGTTTGTTTCAAAATAAAAGTCCCAACATGGGACATTCAGGGATTTTTTAAAACTGCATTATTAAAACTATTAGGATTATAATCTCAATCTAATCATCACAATAATTAATTGTCAGCTATATTGCATTTTCAGCTCAAAACCCACTTGTGTAAACTAGCTGCCAATGTTTTGATTCCTGCCAATTAAAATGAGTTGAAATAAAAAAAGTTTACAAGTTATGTGATAACCAGTAAACAAAATTGTTGCATACTGTACATAGAAATAAAAGAAGACAGAACTGGAGAGAATGGAAGCTTTTTATACTGGGAACCAAAGGAACTGAAAATGAAACAAAGGAGAATAACACAGGCGCCATAGACGACTAAATGGCTTTATGTCTGATTAAATATTTACTTGGCAATGGGTGGAAGGGAAGCAAAGGCAGAGAGAAAGAGGGAGAGAGAGAAGAGAGAGATAAAGCATGTGTGCTGAGATAACTGCATGATCATAAGTGTGTTTTCTACTCACTGGCCATATAGTCAATCGAAGTCAAACTAAAATGTGTAAAGGAAAAAAAAACAATCTGAAGCAGAAGACGAGCAGGATATTGAAGCATAATCATGAATGTTATGACATTTTATATTGTCCTGAACCAAATCGACAAGTCTATGTGACCTTGATGAACTGTACTGTATGATGTAATGTATTGACACTATATTGTTCTGGCATAATAATAACCATCCATTCATCCATCCATCCATCCATGACCTAGGTGCAGTTTGAGTGGGATGGCTGATTGGAAATTTAAATAGAATTTACTATTTAAATAAACAATCCAGTCTTATTCAACCGGATTCTACTCTTGAAATTCAACTCCATGCACAGAAAGCTTAAGCAGCATCTAAACCTGAGCAAGTAAAGGCCAAAGCACCAACAGAGACTGAGAAACGAGGGTAAATTTGAGGGACAAGCAGAAGAGGATTGCGTGTATGTGTTCCACATTGCCCATCCTTTAACATCCATCCGGTAGCACGGAGACACAGCTGTCAGAAGATGTTACCGATGCAGCAGTTTAGCCACTTGGCACACACTATGTTTAATGGCAGGAGGAAGAGGCCCGAGCTGCAGCAGGGACATGAAACCCACCCAGTCTGCAGGCTCAGAACATTTGGTATGGAGATCAGTGGGATGAGGCCATTTTCACACCTGATTCATTGCTAAAGTCCACACCAGAGTCTGGGTTTCTGTCACATGGTTTCACATTGCAGTGGCTAAAGGACACCAAGTTCTACATGTGGGTGTTTTTCGACTGGTCAGACATTTCAGTACATACTGATTCAATGCTTCAACTAGATTGCGTAACATTATGACCACCTCCTTGTTCCTGCATTAACGTTTTCAATAATAATTTCATCAGCTCCATACCATAGAAGAGGACCTTCAGACACAGCAGTGCTGCTGGAACATGATGGGGTATAAAAGTCTGAAACCACAATAAAATTAGTGGGAAAATGACTACTCAACGTATTTGCTGGCAACCCAGATAGCAATGAATGCTTGGCCCAAGTGTGGCCCATATATGAGATAAGTCTCAAAAGTGGCCCAGATTTGTTGAAAAGGCTTTTACACAACCGTGTGGAGACCATGCAAGTCGAGTGCACACTGTAATTAAAGCAGAAGAGGGACATGCAACCAAATACTTAGGACTTCTGAAATTCACCTTCATATCTGAAGATATTATTCTGAGAACAGAATTGAACAGTGAATACAATTAGAAAGCAATGCAATTACTCTGGTGGTCTCATGGTTTTGAAAACATTCCTGATATCAGTGTGGGATTCAGTCCATTATGTTGCATGAAAATGCTTAACATCTAAACCCAATAAACACTGCATCTTTACTTTCGCTTCATTATAAACCTTGAATAAGGTTGAATCAGTCGGTTCACTGATGCCTGGCCCCAAACGTACACTTTGTGGTCCATGTGCCCAAGTCAAAAGCACGGTTATGGGGGTCCTTAGCAGCAGCTTATGCTGTAGGTACAATATAAAGGTCGGTTGGGACTAAAATTTGTATTTTGAGCTTCTCGAAGTGTCTCTTGAGCTTTGAGTCACTCATAAAGGACACTCTTTACACATGCATTTCTGGACAAGCTGACAGATACAGAACTGTAACTGAGAGTGAAAGAAGCATGTGGACTGACGAGGTATGTTGCAGGATTGCAGGAGTTACACAGTGCAGTTAATCACTGGCAATAATCCAGATGCTATTTGAGCTGTTATTTTATGATATGAACGCTACATGAAGTTGATTTAAATGTTGGCAGATCTTACATTTGACAGTCTAGCAGTGATGTGTTGCTGTACTTTCTTGTTTGACGTGGACTATCACGCACGTGTGTTCCTACCAGCAGCAATCTGAACCAGGGTTGGATTGAGACGCACAATATCTGCAGGTTAAAACATGAGTACAGATACCCTAAAAAACAACCTCATTCTGCACATAACTAACAAATCCCAGCCCAAACATCTGTCTCTCTAATGGCTTCAGTCGCTGAAACACTGAAGTTACCAGCACCCGGACAGTGCCGAGCCATCATTTTTGTCCCTCTCTTCCTGTCACATCACTTGTCTCTTTGGAGAGACAGAAAAGTCCAGAGTTCTGAGCTCTTTAGTGATGACCTCATCTAATGGAGTGGAAATTTCCTGGTTTCTGTGGCAGCGTAGGCATGGCGACAGCAGCAATGAGCTCCGATTCAACATTCTGCATGAAGGAGAGCGAGCAAGAAAGGGAAAGAGAGAGCGAGTGCGCACTGGCACTACTGTATTTGGGTCAGTCTCTGCTCTGACGGACTGTTTTTAGCTGAAAGGCGGGGGCTGTGGTGTGCTGGTGTCTTTGAACATGCTGTCCTCGTGCTGGATGTTTCCTGAAGAAGTGTGATACCTGAGAGGCACGTGGAACTGTAGGAGGAACGACAGTCGTAGCCCTGTCCAGTAGTGTGTGCTCTCTGGAATAGGAAGTGCTCTAATGTGCCTCTTGTCTACCTTTAATCAGAGGATTAAGCAGGAGGCTCAGCCTCATAACCGACTGATGGATGTTCAGTTAACTTTGGTCACCCTCACTTCTCAAGATCAGCCCAACATCTGCAAGAGAGAGCTGCTGGTAGAACATGTAGGGGATGTAACTGAACACCAACACGTTCAGAATGACACAAATAAAATACTCAAAACAGATGTGACTACACATATGAACAGACAGAACTAATCTTTCTGGTGCAGAACCATCAGAACCTTTTCATCTAAAGGAGACATCTTGCTGTGTGGTTTGCTTTTTGGATGGAGCAGACAGCCCACTAACTTCACTCCTCAGAGCTTGGCAGTCTAGTCTCTATTTTGCTCCAGCGCAGCTTTATTTATCTTAAAAGAGATAAAATATTATCCAAATAATCCCATAAATCTATACTAAATACACATAAATACGGCTTTATTAATATCCAAAATAATCCCATAAATATATTCAAAATATATTTAATCCATAGATCTAAAAAGGTCTATACATTTCCAAAATAATCCCATAGATCTATACTAACTAGATCTAGACACACATTTGTTAATCTCCAAAATAATCCCATAAATCTACACAAAATATATCTAAACAGGGTTTTATTAATATCCAAAATAATCCCATAAAACTATACTAAAGAGATCTAAACAGGTACATTAATCTCCAATATAATCCCATAGATCTACACTGACTAGATCTAGACACAGGGTCATTAATTTCCAATATAATCCCACAGATCTATACTAAATATATCTTTATTATATCTTTATTATCTTTGTTGATCTCCAAAATAACCCCATATATCTATAGTAAATAGACCTAAACACAGCTTTATTGAAATTAATTCTATACTCTGCACAGCAGCATGTTAAGTAGCATGAAATAAGAGTGGGCTCCTGATAAAAGAATGAGAAGAATTAAGTTTCACTGTCAACAATTTAGTTTCATTATATAACATCTTTAAAATAGCCCTGCAGACGGTCACTGTCATTAGAATGATGAGTATGCAGACTTTCCATTGGGGCAATTAACCACAGTTAATTGTCATAATGATTCCAATCATAGAGGATGACGCTTGTAATAAAGGAGAATAAACAAACCACCCAGTGTCATGACGGAGATATTCGTGTGTTATTATTTACCCTGTTCACGTCTTTTTCAAAGTTCAGAAGCTTATCAGTTGGCAGTTGGTTCTTTCTTTCCACAACATCCCATCCCTGTTTTAAGGTGCACCCATGGGGTAAATGACCTTCAGTTACGCACACACTCCAGAATGGAACAGTGAATCAGTCACCCAACACAACCCTGGGCTGTGGAGCAGTGGAACTGTAGTCCGTGGTGTGATGAAGCTCCATCCAGTACCTACAGGATAAAGAAGCTTCTGAGAAGTCCACCAAAATCTGACCTCTCTAATACTCTTGTGGCTGAATGCAGTCAAATCTTTATAACAATGTTCAAACATCTAGTTTAAACCCTTTCAAGATGAGCAAAGGTTCTTAATTCAACAAAGGAGGACAAATCCTTCCTAATCCCTTGACTTCAGGAGAAACGCTGAATGAGCAGGTGTCCACAAACCTTTGTGAATACAATCTCCTCTCTCACACTTTTTACACTGATCAGCCATAACATTAAAACCATCTCATTGCGTCTACACTCACTATCCCTTATATCAGCTCCACTGACCACACAGGAGCACTTTGTAGTTCTATAACTACAGACAGTAGTCCATAGTGTTCTTCAATGGTCAGAACCCCACAGGACCACCACAGAGCAGGGTGGTGGGTCATTCTCAGCACTGCAGTGAAGCTGGCATGGTGTATGCGCCAGTGAAAACCCTTCAGTGTCAGTGCTGGACTGAGAACAGCCCACCAACCAGATATATCCATCCAACAGCGTCCTGTTGGCTGTGAGCACTGATGATGGACTAGAGGATGACCAACACAAACTGTTCAGAAACAGATATCAGATATCAAAGTAGTGGTCCATACCTTTCATTTGCATAAATGTATGTAAACATTATAATGAAAGGCATCAACCTAAAGATAGTTCTCTGAACATCTATGCAGGTGCCTTTCATTACAGCACCTTCATTCTCGGCGCTATGTCATCCTCACCCATTTCCCCCGGCAACCCAAATCCTTTATTTGCAGTCTGCACGGCCTTGGTCCTGTAAATCCATGAGGTGGACATTGGTATTCAACTCGTGTCAAAGGCCTAAGGCAGATCAATGAAGACTAGATGGTGATCAGCAGCGCTGCGCTCTCACGTAAAAGAGCACACCGTTTCCCGTGAAGACGTTTTCAGGGTCGCTACACGATGCAGCGTTATGGGAGCAAGGCTGGAAGTGTGTGGAGACAAAATCCCTCCATTTTCCACAGCTTTTCCCAGCAGTCTGCCTTTCCAGCATTCCTTTCTGTGGAGTGACACACATGCCCCCAGCCACCCCCACACACAGATGCACATGCAGAACGTCTACATTAAGAATGAATGTAACTCCTCCGAACTAGTGTTTGGCTGTCAGTCATACTGCTCTCAGTGATGCTTCCTTCATGTGATCACAAAGCTCCTATTTTTGTAAGCTCAAGAACTGAAAAAAGCACATCTTTCAGCCATCACAGACATGGAGTGAAGCACGCTTCCATCTCCTTACAGTCCTTATAGACTGGAGGAAAAAGCTAACAAAACTAACCTGCTTCGGGTGAAAAAACGTATTGATAAGCCAGAACATTTCATTAATTAATATTTAACTGTTAAAATGTTTTAGCACCTAAAGATCTACTTTTTATCTCCCAACACGGCTGCATCCTGAAGATGTTCCTACTCCAGGAGCATGAAATGAATGGAAGATCAGGGTGTCTGCCGGACTGACAACAGTCCACCGAATGGTGTGTTTGGATGTTGTGTTTGGATGTCTTGGATGCTGTGTTTGGATGTTGTGTTTGGATATTGAGTTTGGATGTTGAGTTTGGATGTTGAGTTTGGATGTTGAGTTTGGATGTTATGTTGGATGTTGAGTTTGGATGTTGAGTTTGGATGTTATGTTGGATGTTGAGTTTGGATGTTGTGTTGGATGTTGAGTTTGGATGTTGAGTTTGGATGTTGTGTTGGATGTTGAGTTTGGATGTTGAGTTTGGATGTTGTTTGGATATTGTGTTGATGTTGAATGCTTGGATGTTGTGTTGATGTTGAGTTGATGTTGAGTTTGGATGTTGTTTTTGATGTTGAGTTTGGATGTTGTGTTTACGTTGTGTTGATGTTGAGTTTGATGTTGAGTTTGGATGTTGAGTTTGGATGTTGGGTTTGATGTTGGGTTTGATGTTATGTTGATGTTGTGTTGATGTTGAGTTTGATGTTGTGTTGATGTTGTGTTGATGTTGAGTTTGGATGTTGAGTTTGGATGTTGAGTTTGGATGTTGGGTTTGATGTTGTGTATTGGATGTTGTGTATTGGATGTTGGGTTTGGATGTTGTGAGTTTGGATGTTGGGTTTGGATGTTGTGTTGATGTTGAGTTTGGATGAGGGTTTGGATGTTGGTCGGATGTTGGGTTTGGGATGTTATGTTGGATGTTGTGTTGATGTTGAGTTTGGATGTTGTGTTGATGTTGTGTTGATGTTGAGTTTGGACGTTAGGAGTTTGGATGTTGAGTTTGGATGTTGTGTTGGATGTTGAGTTTGGATGTTGGTTTGGATGTTGTGGTGTTTGGATGTTGTGTTGATGTTGTGTTGATGTTGAGCTTGATGTTGAGTTTGGATGTTGTGTTGATGTTGAGTCGATGTTGGGTTTGGATGTTGGGTTTGGATGTTGTGTTGATGTTATGTTAGATGTTGAGTTGGATGTTGAGTTTGATGCGTTGAGTTTGATTGCCAGTTAGATGTTGTGTTGGGATGTTATGTTAGATGTTGAGTTGGTGTTGTGTTGATGTTGAGCTCTGATGTTTATGTTAGATGTTGAGTTTGGATGTTATGAAGTTAGATGCTTGAGTTTGGATGTTATGTTAGATGTTGTGTTGGATGTTGTGTTGATGTTATGTTAGATGTTGGAGTTGGATGCTGAGTTGACGTTATGTTAGGATGTTGAGTTTGGATGTTATGTTAGATGTTGAGTTTGATATGTTAGATGTTGAGTTGATGCTGAGTTTGATGTTGTGTTGGATGTGTTGTGTTGATGTTATGTTAGATGTTGGGTTTGATGTTACGTTAGATGTTGAGTTTGGATGTTATGTTAGATGTTGTGTCGATGTTGTGTTGATGTTGGTGTTAGATGTTGAGTTGGATGCTGAGTTGTGATGTTGGTGTTGATGTTGAGTTTTGGATGTTATGTTAGATGTTATTTGATTATGTTAGATGTTGAGTTGGATGCTGAGTTTGATGTTGTGTTGGATGTTGTGTTGATGTTATGTTAGATGTTGGGTTGGATGCTGAGTTGATGTTGAATTTCTTGGACACAGAGTTTGGAATGTCAGAACTTGAAGGGGCCCTGAAGGGAGGTAGTACTGTTAGGATTCTGGGGCCTCAAATGCAGAATGTGGCCTCTGGTGACCCTAGGTTTATTGTATTATTGATAGGCAGAGATCAATTGATGCTCTAACTGAAACTGTACTGTTGTGTCAATGCTTCAGTTTTAAACGGTAGAAAAGAACATCACCCACCAGTAGCTCTTAATTCATTCCATTCGTTCAAACGCTGTCGCAAGGTTTACTGTGATGTGATCAGCTTAGCTGTACAATTAAACAAAAGCATTCCAAGGGAATATAAAAAAGCATCCTGACTGAACGCAAAACGGTTTATTCTTTATCACAGGAGAGGATTTCTCCCTTCACATCTCAATAAACAGGGAACCTATAGAAAGAGATCCTTTCTTACAGCGTCGCTGACATATTCATGCCTCATGTGCACTTATTCCTGACAATTATCGCTCACAATGAGCATTCACATGCAAGGTCATCGCGTCAGCTGCCTGGAAAGTTTCCTTCAGCGCTCAGCTTTTTGCTTCCACTAGCAGCTCTGGTGCTTTTGTGTGTGTCACGAAATGTCCTCTAGGCGAAATTGTAGATCTTTATTTCACACTGGCCGTACAGGAGCACTTTGTCGTCGAATCACAGATCAGTCCATCTGTTTTCTGCTTACGTTAGCATTCTCGGTGGTGGACCCCACAGGACCACCACAGTGGATCAGACACAGTAGGGCTGCTGGAGTGTTTCAACACTGTGTCCACTCTTTGTCCACTCTATTAGACACTCCTACCTAGTGGCTCCACCTTGTAGATGTAAAGTCAGAGGCAGAAGCTCATCTTCATCATCGTCATACCACCATACCAATATATCAATACCAT